>KZ451906.1:4561640-4581607 GCA_002786265.1 Apostasia shenzhenica
CCCTAAAACCCTAAACCCTAAACCCTAAACCCTAAACCCTAAACCCTAAACCCTAAACCCTAAACCCTAAACCCGAAACCCTAAACCCTAAAACCCTAAAACCCTAAACCCTAAACCTTAAATCCTAAACTCTAAACAATTGCTTGTATTCAGTTAAAATAACTTATTATGCAATGGATCGTACTCTAAATGCTTGTGCTCCACTTGAATTCAACGTAATTCAATGAATAGCTGTAGAAACATCTCTATTTAACTCAAATTCATTGATATGTCATAAATCAGACCGTAAAAGAGCCTATTCTCTTATAATTGATCGATATACTGACAAATAGATATGTAAGTATAGGTATTACATTAAAATGCAATCAAATATACCGAATAGATTGCTAAATATCAATTTTTGATTGAAATACATTAATATAGCAAACATTAGGTGTGTGATCAGAGTATTATGTTAAAAAACCTTCATATAGACAAGATTAAAGTCAAATTGCATATATTTTTCTTCAAATACAATAAAAAATCTAATTGAATACCTACACAATTACTTGTATTCAGTTAAAATAACTTATTATGCATGTGTTTAAGATGGAGCGTGACATCATGCCCGGTGTGTGTTGGTTCGCTCGCAGCGCGGGGTATGAGTTGCCTCCCATGCTCGTTGAATTCGGAAGACTCTCAGCAACGGATATCTCAACTCTCGCATCGATGAAGAACGCAGCGAACCGCGATACGTGGTGTGAATTGCAGAATGCCGCGAATCATCGAGTCTTTGAACGCAAGTTGCGCCCGAGGCCAAGTGGCTGAGGGCACGCCTGCCTGGTCGTCATATTTGAATTGAATAGTGAGTCTTTTAAGCTATTAATTGTATTAACGTTAGCTTCAAGCCGAATAGAAGCATTTAGAGAACGATTCATTGCATAGTAACTCATTTTAACTGAATACTACTAAAGTTATTCAATTATTTTTGTTTGAATTTGAAGAGATGCAACTAATTTGATTTTGATCTTATCTAAATCAAGGCACTTTAATATAATACTCTGATTAAATTCTAATATTTGCTATATCAATGCAATTAAGCCAAAAATATATTATAATACTCTGATTCATTGCATAGTAACTCATTTTAACTGAATGCTAACAATTTTATAAGTATTCAATTATTATTTTTTAATTTAAAGAGAATGCAAGTAATTTGACTTTGATCTTATCTAAATAAAGGTATTTTAACATAATACTCTGACTGAACATCTAATATTTGCTATATCAATATATTTTAGTAGAAAACAGATATTTGACGATCTATTTTAGAGATTTGATTCATATATATTTGATGATTTTATATCAATATATTTGATGATTGAGTTATAATATAATAACGGTAATTAGACATCTCTTTGATAGTTAATCGATATATTTCAATTTATTAGGCACTTTTAGAGACTGATTCATAACTTATCAATGTATTTTAATTGAATTGTGATATTTTTATTACTATTAATTATATTAACGTTGAATTTAAACTGTATACAAGTATTTAGAGAATAATTTATTATATAATAAATTATTTTGACAAAATACTCACAACTATATGATTCTTCAATGATTTTTTAATGTATCTAAGATGAATACGTGTAATTACACATCAAATTTGTTTGTATCAAGGTATTTTAATGTAATACTAGGATAAAATAACTTATAACTTAATGTAATTGGAGATCTAATTGAAATATATAATTGAGTTTTAATATAATACCGGTAATTACATATCTCTTTAATAGTATATCGATCTAATTTAAATAATTATGAACTTTTAGAGACTGATTTATGATATATCAATGTATTTGAATTGAATAATGAAGTTTTTGCAACTATTCATTATATTAACATTGAATTCAAGCCGAATACAAGCATTTAAAAAATAATTAATTGCATAATAAGTTATTTTAACTGAATACTGGCACTTATACTAATATTTAATCACTTGTTATTGAATTTGAAGAAAATATAAACAATTTGACTATGATCTTACCTACATTCAAGTATTTTAATGTAATACTCTGATTAAACAACTAATATTTATTATATCAATGTATTTTAGTTGAAAGCAGATGTTTGACTATTTATTAGGGATATATGATAGAGTTTTAATATAATACCAACAATTACATATCTTTTTGATAGTATATCAGTTTATTTTAAACCATGAGGTACTTTTAGAAACTAATTTATAATATTTCAATATATTTGAATTAAATAGTGATATTTTTTGCAACTATTAATTGTGTTAACATTGAATTGAAGCTGAATAGAAGCATTTAGAAAATAATTCATTGCATAATAAGTTATTTTAACAGAATACTAGCAATTATATGAGTATTCAATCATTTTTTATAGAACTTGAAGAGAATGCAAATAATTTTATTTTGGTCTTATCTAAATTAAGCCATTTTAATATAATACTCTGATAAAAATATCTAATATTTACTATATCATTGCATTTTAATCGAAAATAGTTATTTGACGATCTTTTAGAGAGATATAATTGAGTTTTAATATAATATTGGCAATTACTCATCTTTTTGATAGTACATCGATATATTTCAACTTATTATGCAATTTTAGAGATTGATTTATGACCTATCAATATATTTCAATTGAATTGTAGCGTTTTTACCGTTAACATTGAAGTTAAGCCGTATATAAGTATTTAAAGAATAATGCATTGCATAATATGTTATTTTGACAAAATACTCGCAACTATATAATTATTTAATGATTTTTGAATGTATCTAAGATGAATTTATTTTAATGTAATACTAGAATAAAATCACTTATATTTGCTTTATCGAAGTATTTAAGCTAAAACAGGCATTTGGCGATATATTTGAGATATATGATTGAGTTTTAATATAATACCAGCAATTGTATATCTTTTACACAGTATATCAATGTGTTGTAACTAATTAGGCATTTTTAAATATTAATTTATGACATATCAATGTATTTTAATTAAATTGTGGTGTTGTTATTAATATTTATTGCTTAACATTGTATTCATGTCAAATACTAGTATTTAGAGAATGTTTCATTATATAATAAGTTTTTTTAACTGAATACTGGCATTATATGAGTATTAAATTATTTTTAATTTAATTTAAAGAGAATACAAGTAATTTCACTTTTATATTTTCTAAACCCGAATAAAACTTAATTAGATGTCCCTAATAGATTGTCAAATATCTGCTTTCGACTAAAGTACATCGATATCATAAATATTAACTATTTAATCAGAATATTATGTTAAAAGGCCATGAAATAGACAAGACCAAGGTCAAATTGCTTCTATTTTCTTCAAATTCAATCAAAAATCATAAAATACTTATATAATTGTTAGTATTTACTTGAAATGACTTATTCTACAATGAATCGCCCTTTAAATACTTGTATTCTGCTTAAATTCAATGTTAATGTAATGAAAATTTTTAAAAACGTTACTGTTCAATTCAATTCCATTGATTTGACAAAAATTAGTCTTTAAAAGTGCCAATAAGTTATAATAGATCAATACATTATCAGAAAGATGTGTAATAGTCATTATTATTTTAAAACTCAATCATATGTCCCTAACAGATTGCTAAATATTTATTTTCAGCTAAAATACATCGATATAATAAATATTAGTTTTTAAATCAGAGTATTATATTAAATTGTCTTGATATAGATGAAATCAAAGTCACCTTCAAATTTAATGAAAATGATTGGATACAAGTATGATTGCTAGTATTCAGAAGACATGACTTATAGTGAAATGAATCACCCTTTAAATACTTGTATTTCACTTGAATTCAACGTAATTGTAATGAATAGTTTTAAAAACTTCACTATTCAATTAAAGTATATTGATATATCATAAATTAGTATTTAAAAATGCCTAATAGGTTAAAATAGAATGATATACGGTCAAAAAGAAGCGTAATTGCTGGTATTATTTTAAAAATCACACATATGTCCCTAATAGTTCGCAAAATATCTATTTTCAACTAAAATGCAATGCTATGACAAATATTATATGTTTAGTCAGAATATTACGTTAAAATGCCTTAATTTAGACAATACCAAAGTTAAATTACTTACATTTTCTTTAAATTCAAACAAAAATAATTAAATACTAGAATAATTATTAGTATTGAGTTAAAATAACTTATTATGCAATGAATCAATCTTTAAATGCTTATATTCAGCTTGAATTCAATGTTAATGCAATGAATTATTGTAAAAATGTTACTATTTAATTTAAATATATTGGTATATGATAAATCAGTCTCTAAAAGTGCCTAATAAGTTAAAAATAGATCAATATACTGTCAAAAAATGTGTAATTAATGATATTACAATACAACTTAATTAAAAATCTCTAATAGATCGCAAAATATCTACTTTCAGCTTATACATATCGATATAGCAAATATTACTTATTTAATAAGAATATTTTGCTAAAATGCATTGATATAGACAAGATCAAAATTAAATTACTTGTATTCTCTTCAAATTGTATTAAAAATAATTGAAAACTAGTATAATTGCTAATATTCAGTTAAAAAAATTTATTATGTAGTGAAACATTCTCTAAATTCTTGTATTTGGCATGAATACAATGTTAATGTAATGAATAGTTGTAACATCACTATTCAATTCAGATACATTAATATATCATAAATTCATAGTTAAAAGTATCTAATAAGTTACAATACATTGATATACTGTGAAAAAAATGTGTAATTATTGATATTATATTGAAACTTAAATATATGTCTCGAATATATCGTCAAATGCTTGTTTCAGCTAAAATATATCGATAAAGCAAATATAAGTTATTTTGTACAATGAATTATTCTCTAAATACGTATATACAGCTTAAATTCAACGTTAATGTAATGAATTACTGCAAAAATATTATAATTCAATTGAAATACATTGATATGTATAAATTAGTCTCTAAAAGTGCTTAATAAGTTAAAATACATTAATGTACTATTAAAGAGAGATGTAATTGTCGGTATTATATTAAAATCAATTATATCTCTTTAATAGATCGCCAAATATCTATTTTCAGCTAAAATATATTGATATGATAAATATTAAATGTTAAATCAGAGTATTACATTAAAATGCTTTGATTTAGATAAAATCAATGATAAATTACATGCATTTTCTTCAAATTCAAACAAAAAAAATTGAATACTAGTACAATTGCTAGTATTCAGTTAAAATAACTTATTATGTAATGAATCAATCTCTAAATGCTTATAATCGGCTTGAATTCAAAGTTAATGCAATGAATAAATGTAAAAAGATTAATATTCAATTCAAATATATTAGTATCTCATAGATCAGTCTCTAAAAGTATCTAATAAGTTAAAATAGATTAGTATACTTTCAAAAATATATGTGATTGATGTTATTATAACACAACTTAATCAGATATTTTTTAATAGATTACTAAATATCTGCTTTCGATTAATATACATTGATATAATAAATATTAGTTGTTTAATCAAAGTATTTTATTAAAATACCTTGATATAGACAAGATCAAAATTAAATTATTTGTATTCTCTTTAAATTTAATTAAAAATAATTGAATACTCATAAAATTGCTAGTATTCAGCTAAAAAAACTTATTACGTAATGAAATATTCTCTAAATACTTATTTTTTGTATGAATATAATGTTAATGCAATAAATAGTTTTAACAACATCTTCAATTCAAATACATTGATATGTCATAAATTCGTATTTAAAAGTGCCTACTAAGTTACAATACATTGATATAATGCGAAAAAGATGTGCAATTACTGGTATTATATTAATACTTAATTACATGTCTCAAATATATAGTCAAATACCTTTTTCAACTAAAATACATCGATAAAGCAAATATAAGTTATTTTATATAATGAATTATTCTCTAAATACTTATATATAGCTTAAATTCTACATTAATGTCATAAATAGTTATAAAACTGTCTTAATTCAATTGAAATGTATTGAAACATTATAAATTAATCTCTAAAAGTGCCTAATAAGATGAAATACGTCAATGTACTATTAAAGAGAGGCATAATTATCAGTATTATATTAAAAATTAACTATATCTTTTTAATAGATCGTCAAATATCTATTTTCGACTAAAATTCTTCGATATGACAAATATATATTTTCACAGTTTAGGGTTTAGTATTTAGAGAATGGTTTATTGCATAATAAGTTATTTTAACTGAAAATAGATATTTATTATATCGATGTATTTTAGCCGAAAATTAATATTTAGCCATCTATTAAATGTTTTTTGAATGTATCTAAGATGAATACGTGCAATTACACCTCAAATGTTTTTATATTAAGGTATTTTAATGTAATACTAGAATAAAATAACTTATATTTATTTTATCGAGGTATTTTAGCTGAAACAGACATTTGGCGATATATTCGAGTCATGAAATTGAGTTTCAATATAATACCAGCAATTGTAAATATGTTTTGCAATATATCAATGCATTGTAACTATTAGGCACTTTTAAAGATTAATTTATGATATATCAATGTACTTGAATTAAATAGTGACGTTATTACAATTATTCATTGCATTAATATTGTATGCATGATGAAAACAAGAATTTAGTGAATGTTTCATTACATAATAAAGTTTTTCAATTGAATACTAGCAATTATATGATTATTTAATTATTTTTAATTGAATTTAAAGAGAACACAAGTAATTTAACTTTGATCTTATTTATATCATGATATTTTTACAAAATACTCTGATTAAATAATTAATATTTACTATATCAATGTGTTTTAGCTAATTGTATATATTTAGCGACCCATTAGGGATATTTGTTTGAATTTTAAAATAGTACTGGTAATTACGCATCTTTTTGATGGTATATTAATTTATTTTAACTTATTAGGCACTTTTAGATACTGATTTATGATATATCAACTTATTTCAATTGAACAGTGATATTTTTACAATTATTTACTGTAATAACAATGAATTCAAGCAGATACAAGCATTTAGACAGTGATTCATTGCACTATAAGTCATTTTTTTTAAATACTAACAACTATACATGTATTTAATTATTTTTTATTAAATTTGAGGAGAATATAAAAAATTTGACTTTGATCTTATCTACGTCAAACCAATGTTACATAATACTCTGATTAAAAAAATTAATATTTGCTATATCGATATATTTTAGTCGAAAATAAATATTTGGCTGTTGTGTGTGACATATGATTGAGTTTTTACATAATACTAGATATTACACATCTTTTTTTATGATATATCGATCTATTATAATTTATTAGGCAAAATATCAATGTATTTGAATGAAAAAGGTCAGTTTTTGGAAATTTTAATTATATTAACGTTGAATTCAAGCAGAACACAAGTATTTAGAGGGTGATTCATTATAGAATAAATTGTTTTAACTAAATACTAATAATAATACAAGTAGTTTATAATTTTTGATTAAATTTAAAGAGAATACAAGCAATTTGACTTTGATTTTATTTATTTCAAGGCCTTTTAACATAATACTCCGATTAAACAGTTAATATTTATTATATCAATGTATTTTAGCCAAAAGTAGATATTTGGCAATTTTTTAGGATATGTGATTAAGTTTTATTTTAATACCAGTAATTACACATCCTTTTGACCTATTAGGCACTTTTAGAAACTCATTTATTACATACCAATATATTTGAATTAAATAATGATGTTTTTTACAACTATTCATTGCATAATATTGAATTCAAACTGAATACAAAATATTTAAAAAATAATTCATTGCATAATAAGTTATTTTAACTGAATACTGATAATTATACTAATATTTAATTTAGGGTGTAGGATTTAGTTTTTTTTTATAATAATAATAAGGGGGAGATATTATTCATCGGTCCTCCAACCCGCCAAAAGGCAAACAGATTTTGCTAATGCCATACATGATAAAATGTAAGGCCCATGGCCCAATACATGAGAAGACCTAGGGTTATCCAACTTAGTAAACTAAGGCCCACCAACGTTACATCCAAGTCATCCAATTAATGCTTTCCGTATAATGCTGTCCAATCTAGGACTATTCATTAAGAATGTTCAACTAAATGATGACATGCAAGATATTTGCTAAGGATTTGCCAAATTATTAATGTCAATGGCTTAACTATCTATTGAGACGATAGATTCATGATAGTGTTTAGATGAGAGAAGCTTTCTAACTTAATAGAAAGGGAGCTCACCCATAAACCATGAGGTCTGTGCTCGAATTCATGTTATTATAATTCTAAGATAGGTTGTGGCAAATTGTGGTACTAGTTTGA
This sequence comes from Apostasia shenzhenica, assembly GCA_002786265.1. Classification (NCBI taxonomy): domain Eukaryota; kingdom Viridiplantae; phylum Streptophyta; class Magnoliopsida; order Asparagales; family Orchidaceae; genus Apostasia; species Apostasia shenzhenica. The sequence goes on from KZ451906.1 coordinate 4,570,038, forward strand.
GAAAAAGAAAATAGAAAAAAAAATAATGTTAGAATGATTAGACTTTAAAAAGTATACATCACATTGAGAATAGAATTAAATTTTGTTAGGAATTATTTTTGTTTTAGGTATATATCTATTTTAACCAATTATGTGTCATATTTTCAATTAAATTGTTATGTATTGTACTAAGATATAATATTATATATTGATTTATAACTATATTAAATACTAATTGTCATGATATTATATAAATAAAAGATTAAATTTTTTTAAACTATATATTTATATAAATTTAATTATGAATTGAAGCATTATTTTAAATTTAGAATAAAAAAGCCACCCCTAACAACCGGTCGCGGGCACGTTTCTTGGTTTGGGTTCTGGCCCCTCTTTCGCTCTTTAACCGCCGTCTCTCTCTCTTACCTTGCACTCTTTCCCCTTTCCGCTTTCCCCTTTCCCCTTTCCGTTCTACGTGGTGCAAAATTTAAGAGCAATGGTGGCGCTCGTCAGAAGACGGCCTCCTCGTCCTCGTTTCTCCTGTTCTCCATCGAAGATCTAGGGTTTTTTCCACCTCGATCAGGAAGCAGCAGGTAGGAGAAAGAGACGTCCGCGGAACTTCTCTTTCCCTTTACGCTTGTCGGGGATTACCTTCTGATCGATTGTTTTGAGTTTTCCGATCGCATTGGTTCTCCCTGTTCTTGAGGACTTCGTTCGGCGGATGACCTATCCGACGGCATCTGTTGATGATATCTTGATGTTGCGATCGAACGGGATGGGAGATCACAATGGGGATTACTTGAGGTTGCTTCGGGGAGATGATGCTGAATCGGACTTTCGGTCGCCATTAGCTGCTAGAAAGTGGGATTCCTTGATATGGTGGACGAAGATGGGTTTGCTGTGCATTGTCTTGGCCGCTACTGCCGCAGCTACTGTCGTCTTTGCTGGCCCTGTGCTCATAAGGAAGGTCCGTTACCTTTATCGTTACACATTTTTTTAAAATTTAATTTAACCTGATTGAAAACCTAGTTTTATGGAAAATGCTAGCAATTAAACCAGTTTGTCAGGATTGTTCAATAACCACCTTCACTCATTCTAAATTTTGAGCTTAAGCCGATTCACACAAAACTTACCAATTAAAGTGGCATCTGAATGATACCACTCCCTTGGATTGAGATCCACAAATTTCGAGACAAATTGTTCTTAATCTGATTTAGTTCAAAAACAAGTGAATAATCTTATTAGGTCTGAAGCATCCCAGACAACAACATTCAAGTACCTTGCAAATGTTAGAAATACTGCATGATACTGTCTAATACTACTGGTGTTCATTTTCTAGTAGAATAAATGGAAGTCAAAAATCAATTGGCGTAGGGCTGCAATACCTTGAGCTGAACTTTAATATAAACAGGCCACAGAATTAGTTTTTTTTTCATGAAGGGTGGATGATATTATTACAATTCTTTCGTTTCCTGAAGGGTTTTTCTTTTTTTTTTTCATGTAGGGTGAAATACATTATTACAAGTCTTTCGGCTTTGACATTTTGTTGACCTTGACTGGGAACTTAAATCTAACTTTTTTAAAGTTTCCTTCATGCTTTCATGTTGATCTCGGCAGGTGGTTGTGCCCATTCTAGACTGGGAGACAACAACATTTAGCATACCAGTTCTTGGGCTGTTACTTTTTACGTCAATTGTGCTTTTCCCAGCTATTTTCCTCCCTTCTTCTCCTTCTATGTGGATTGCCGGGATGACATTTGGATATGGTTATGGATTTCTCCTTATAATGGCAGGAGCGAGTATTGGCATGTCATTGCCCTATTTCATAGGTTCCTCATTTCGTTGCAAAATGCATGTAAGTTCTTTCATGTGAAATTGTTTCTTTTATGGCACTTTTCTTTTACATTTAAAGGAACGATTATCACTTTTCCTCCAATAACATGCAGAGATGGTTGGAGAGATGGCCAAAAAAATCAGCAATTATTAGATTAGCTGGTGAAGGAGATTGGTTTCACCAATTCCGTGCTGTTACATTGATAAGGATCTCTCCTTTTCCGTACATTGTCTTCAATTATGCATCTGTTGCTACCAATGTGAAATATTTCCCCTATATATGCGGATCTTTTGTGGGAACAGTTCCAGAGGTATTTATAACAATTTACAGGTTAGAGCTCTCTGGATTCTAATCCTTTTCTGATATGTGTTTTTCAATTGTAATTTGTTGGTCCTATGGTGATTATTTATCTTTTCATTGCATTAAATCTGCAATGAGACGATTTTATAGCTGTTAAAGCTGCTTTATCTTCGTATTTTGGAGTAAAAGCTGGGATCGAAGGTTGTATGTACTTTCAACTTTGTGCATGTAACATGCTTGTGGTCAATAATGTCAATATTAGTATGGTAAATAATTGACAAGTACCTATAGTTTAAGCCTAGGAACAAATTTGCCCTGCTTTTTCTAAACATTTTGATCTAGGCTCCTATAGTTTAGTGATGATAACAATAAAGTCTCTATAGTTTTCATTTACTCCATAAAAGGTTCTCAATAATGTTTTTTGTAATTATTTCATCACTTAGTTTATTGGGAAAACAAAAAGATGCATTGATCTACCGAAAATGTCCCTCCACCCTTTTAACCCAGCCTCCAACGAAGGACCTATAGTTTGTCTTTACGTTAATGTTAGCTATTCTTGCTTGATGCAAGCAGAGTTTATACTTGAAGTTGCAATAATAACAGATAAGATCAGATAAAAATACAAAACAAAATTACAATGCATACATATATTTGCAATCGCAACTTGTTGAAACCAATAGTCAATACGTTTGACAAATCCTTGTAATGGGCATGAAATGTGTAATATCCATTGTCCTTTTGGAGAAATTGAGGAACCCAAGCATAACTAAAATGAAAAACATAATTCCCAAAATTACGTATCACCAAAAAAAGGACTTGTAAAAGGAAATCAAGATTTTGCTGAAAAGAAAAGGGGTTGTAAGAGCCATGGATAATCAACACAATAACTTGAACATAACGTCAACCTTAAGGAGACGAATTTCTGTGTAGCTTTCATGAGGATGAAGATGGGTTGCGAGAGAAACTATGAAACCTTGGTGTTGATCAAGTTCTAGAGGTTTGTAGAAGAGGCGATTTTTCAAGACATTGACCACTTCATTAGCAGGCTTAAGCTATTGCAATTTGTTTGTAAATCACCATATTTTTGCAACATTCTGATTGACCATCACATTTATGAAGCACATCTGATGCGGGACAATATGCGTGATGCAACGTTTTACGGTTGCATAACTAAAAATAGAAGGAAATAAACGAGATCCTCCCAAAATTTGGAATATTCCATTCAAATCAATAAATTGATTTAAATGGGAATTTCCAATCCACGATCAGCCACCACTCGTGCCAGCTGCCAAATCTGCAGATCAATCCTCCATCCAGATCGACGCCATGTGCTGAGATCTTGGCCGTCGAGAGTATACTCTGCCTGAAACAAATCGACGGTCCGATGTCGTCGTGTCCCCACCAACATCACAATACTCCTAAATTATGACCATTATAGGAAGAGAGAGGATGTAGAGGAAGAAGAAGAAAGGGAAGGTTCTCATGTCAAATCCTTAAGATTATCATGACCAAAGATGAAACAGAAGATGATGAGAAACATAAGATGAAGAAAGAATGAGGAGATAAAATGTTAAAATCTATTCATTTTTAAAGAAAGGATTATCTCGCAACTAGTGAATTGATTTATGGAGTTGGGATCTATGTGGAATAAGATTTTGTTCTAAGGGCCCATATGCAATTCACCTTAGCTGGATGTTGTTAACTCACAAAGTCATCGCCATATCACTGCTCACTCATTTTCATTACTTTCTTTTGTTTATATCTCATTAATTTCGTTCCATACATTTTGCTGATAGTTGTTAATACTTTATCAGAGCTAATACTCTTCTCTTTATGATCCATTTTTAACCTACTTTGTTACTTTGTCCTTTCTACCGCTTAACAGAGTTGCTCTAGTTGTTAACTTAGTCTCTTGAATCAGTTTGTGCAAGTAGTATCACATTCTCATGTGTAGATTTTAGGATGTAGCATCGTTATCTTATGAAACCTAATATATTTATGTCATATTTGTATTAGATATTGATAATATACGATACTCCACTGATACGTATTTGATATGCCACGTGGTGTATTATTTTTTTAAAATTTGATAATTATTTTTTTGATTAATTAAAGAAAATATGTTGGACCAATTGTCCTTGCCCACAATCAAAAAATAAAAATATCTTATGCGTAAAAACAACTCATACTTGGCTCTGTTTGGCAATTGGCTAAAAAATATGACTTATTTTAGCCATGGCCAAAATCTTAAATTTATTTCAAAAAAACCTTTAAAATTTATTTTATATCTCATCGTACACAAATTCCAATATTAAACAATCACTTTATTTCACATCCAACACAATCTTTAATATAACTGACTCACTTTATTTCACATCATACACATTTTTTTAAAAATTTTCACAAATATTTTCCAAATCATTTTTTTTCCTCCAACCAAACAGAGCCTTAGATTCAACAGTTTGTGGCTATTATTCGGGTATCAAATATGTAAAATAAGTAAATTTTAGTGGCATATATATAATTGCCCTTTTTAAAGTTTAGCTTTTATTTTAAGTAAAAAAAGATGCAAATCAAGATAACCTTTAAATTTTCAATACTTTTTCAAATATTTGATATGCATATGGTAAAAATGAAGAAGCAAGAGAATAACATGAAGAAAATGCCTCTGTTGCATTTTTAAATATATCTAACATTTTTTTCTGAGAAGAATATCTAATAAGCTTTAGTAGCTAAAAGAAATTTTCAATCTTTTTCAAAAAGTTATTTGTAACATAAGTATTAGAATAATTTGTAATTAAATTTCTATAAAGCAAATGATGATCTTAGAAGACAATGGAGAGAATTCCATTGTGTCTCAACTAGTAACGGGGAGGCAACAAAGTTCATGTCATTAACAAAATAAATTTGTTTTCATCCCATCTGTAATTTGAATCTTATTAATTTACAAAATTTTTTATTTTTTTAATAAATTTGTGGTGCACTGAAAATGCAGTTGAAACGCAAATGTTGATAATGTTACATGCATATCTAACGTGAAGAAATAGCACCATTCAAAATCAAAGACAGAAATTTTTAAATAGTAATTGTAGACGTATTATTTGATGCATTATCAAAAGTAATAGATGGTAGTTTATCTTTAATTCCAAATAATCTAAGTATAGTCAATATAGAACGAGCAATAATGTGACTTGTGTGTGATTCTTCTAGTGCATTGAATGATGAAAGTCTTTTTTGTAACTCCCAACTTTCATCTATCTAATGATAAGCTATAACTAAATAACTATTACCATTTGTGTTAGTCAAAATATCAGAAGTTAAATTAACATGACAGTTTAATTTGTTAAATGTTCAAGCAAAGCACTCTAGTATTTCTTATACAATTTTATACTCTCTTTTTATTGTCTATCATAAATTTTTTTAATAAACATGCTATAAATAATTGCATACAAAATCTAAATATTTTTGTTTTTCGCAATGTGCGAATGATAACTTGGTTGAAACTACATATCTAACCAAACTCCATCTAGCCCTTTTCATTTGGAAAGTTAAATGGTTTTATGTCCACAAAGTGGATTTATTTGAGTTTTAGTTCCCTCCATTTAGGTTGGATGCAAAGTATCTGGGTCAAATTTGTGGAACTTCATTAGATTCTTCTTATAAAGCTTGCATACAATATTTATCGAATTCGATTTATTTAGATTAATGACGACAATATCAAAAAGTTCTCATACCTTCTTTTGGTACGAGATCCTCGAAATGCTGCGAAGGTGGTGGCAACAGTCGAAGAGGCAAAAAGAATAGAAGATGGTGCACCTTGCGTTGCCGCCACCCTCATCCTCAGGTTTTGAATCGTGGATCTATTCGTTATTGAATTCACGATCAATACGAACACTGCATGCAGCACGTTTAGGAGCCATAAAAGGTTGCGCTTATAGAAATGAGAGACAGAAAAATTAAAGAGTTTGAGAGAAATTAGAATCAAATGTGTTGAGTGAAAATGGGGTATTTACTGTATTTATAGAGGGAAAAATTAGGTTTTAGTAATTTAATTTAAAAATTAAAATTTAAAAAAAATCACAGGGAGCTGGTTGCTAAGCACTGGCTAGCCCTCTCTGTGGCTTTGTAGCTATTGTGGTAGCCAACAATCAACAATGACCTGCTAGCTGTGCCGACGACCTGTTGTCTCTATTCTAAAAAAAGTAACAACAATTAAAAGGGGCCAGCTCAAGAACCAGTTTCAGTTCGGTTCCCAGTATAATTGGAACCGGTTCACCTGGTTCCGAATCCTAGCTAGATTTTCTAGACCAGTTTTAGTAGCCACCCTTAAGTCAATCAGAGATTCAGAGAGAGGTATGCTTGTATCTATTTTGATTCGATTAGCATATCATGATTGAAGACATAATAACTATATTATTTATTAATTATATCTTGTTTATATTGAGCTAATTTTTTTATGTCAGATTTAGGTTAAAACTGAAACATACCATTATGTATCGAGTCCCTATACTTTTATATATTTTGTGACTAGTTAAGAGACGAAACAAACTTTATGATATTTTTAAAATTTAAAATTTTATTCGACTTAGTAGCTTTTGAAGGCTTCCATATTGCCATATGAGCTATACCTTAAGGGCATGTTGATCAAAAGTGAATAAAGCTAAAGCCTTGGCCGAAATGTATTTTTAACTAAGAAATTTAAAATTTTTTATATCCTATATTATACAAACTCCAATATTAATATATTCATTTTATATCACATTTTACACAATTCTTAATACATCAATCAACTTTATTTCTCATCATATATATTTTTCAAGAAAACTAAAAAAAGTCATTCTCGAAAACCAAAAAAACTTATTGCCAAATATGCCCCAAATAGGATAATATCTTATATTTATGTATAAATATATATTTATTGTATTATGATGTATCTGTGTTTTACTCTTTTTAGATTTGTTGTATTACCATATCTGTATCGTATCGTATTCACATCATTATTTTATACCTATGCTTCATAATTTTTTGGTGGTTTATTATAAGTTCAGAGTGGTTATGTCAGTTGCCTTACTGACCATGAAGATATTGAAGGACAAAACCTAAGCAATTCTCTTATTTGCCAATGAGTACATAACATGAAGAGGAACAATATTACATATTAAATACCGTTATCTTACTGTTTGTATATAAATGGCAGTAAATTTCAAATGTATCAAAAACAACGTTAGTTAACATTGTTAAAGTTGCTTGCTATATTTTGTTCAAGGTTTAATTTATCAAATGATTTTTATATTTTCTAGAAGTGTAAGTGTATGCATGGTGACCAGAAAATCATTTGCATATGAACGGTTCATATTGCATGAGAACAATGAAAAGGTCAATGACAACCATAATAGAATAGCTGAGTCGAACCCCAAATGAATGCTGCAAACATCTTTATTGGACAGTAAGGCGCTGTTTATGTTGTATTAAAGTTTGTATTATAGATGTAAATTAGAACTGAGGGTTTTATTTATTATATATATATTTATGGATATGTGTATATTTGATTTTACATATCTAATGCCCCTTTGAATAATTACTTTTCTGTATTATTATGCTCATGTGTCTGGTAAAAGAAGCATTGAGCTTTAGAGGAACTAATTTTTTCAATGCTACTACTGCAAATTCCTGGTCATGTCAGTGGCAGATTGCTCCGTACCCTAGCTGATGCTACATACGATGGCAGTTTCTTATCCTTGCAGCAGATCATTTATGATGTAGTAGGTTTCTTCTTCGCTCTAGCTGCCACCATTGCTATCACTATTTATGCTAAAAGAACTCTCCAGACCCTCCAGAAGGAAGAACAGCTTAGTTAGCTGCCCGCCTGAGCTTATGAAAATTTCTCACTTTACATCTAAAGCACAAAGGCTCAATCTTTACTCTCAGCTGTGCATTCTTGTTGATCTGTTGGATGGTTTCTGTTGAAGAAGGGCTGTCATCATAGATAGTGGTGAAAAGCATGCATTTCAGGTAATCAAGTGGGTTTCACTGTGATCTTGGGATGTTTAGTTGCAAAACAGAAAGTTATATGTAGGTATTTTTCTTTTTTTACATTAAGTACGCACCACAGGTAAACATTTAAATTTTCATTTTTACTTGCAAAATAATTTCTGTTAGCATGTTGGGGAGATATTTCATTACATTTATACCTTTATCATCTAATTGCTGCCATCACCAAGCTCATCTATAACCCCCCTATATCCAGTTCTGTCTCTATCTGTTCCTTCCTACCTCTCTCGAGGTACAGAGACTTTCTTTTTAATAAAAGAGTAACAGAGACTTAATAGCCAAAGAGGGGAGAATGGAGATATTGCCCATTTTGATTGAAGTGAGGTAAGTCTGAAGGGAGGGATGAAGAGAGTTAGTGCGGAAGAGAGAATTAGGAGGTTTGTGTGCGTGAGAGAGAGAGCTGTTTCGTAGGATCCTTCTTTCATTTAAGATGCAATCTGCATATTTTTCTCTCATCCATTGCATTGCTTCATAGGGGAGCTGTATCTTAGGGTCTTTCTTGATTCATCTGATTTCTACGAATTGCAAATATTTGCAAATTTATTTATTTTCTTTTGATTTTTTCCCTGTGTTATATGTTTTTTTTTTGTTTATTATCAAAATTTTGGTTTTCAGTATGTAACCAGTTCTTTTCTCTGTATTGCAAATGTAAGCCCTTTCTTTTTTAAAATAAGGTACATCATCTGTAGGCTCTTTAGGGATAGATTAAAGTCGTTAATATTGTCATTGATTTATTTTTCCGCCTGCTTCTGCCTTCATCTGTTAGCCTTTTTTTTTTTTGAAAGGTCATCTATTAGCTATTTTGGTTAACTAAACGATAGGTTGAGCTCTAATTTCTCCTGCTTAGAATTGCTTCTACTCAGCACAAAACTCTCAAATAGGACTGATATGCAGTCAAGTTCAAGTTAGTCCAACTTAATTTGTCTTGATGGAGAAAATTATATAGACGGAAGTGGGCATTGAATTGTAGGAGGACGGCAATGTGGCGTAATTCTGTATGAAAAGAAGCTATTAACAGAGAAAGGAGAGTCTCCTGTATGAATTCGAGAACGAAAGAAGAGAAGCCCAAGGAGAGTAAGAGTGAAAAAGAGAGCTGTAAGTAAGACACTTAAAAAATTTAGGTGATTTGAAGAGATTTTCTTACATCGACTAGTTGAGCCAATTTAAAATCCACTGTCGCTGGAGTAAGGTCCACTGGAGGTGGTTACAAAACTATAAAAAAGCCAAGTACAGAAGGGGCAAAGAGTAGATAAACGTGGGGAAGAAGGTCTGAAGAGGCCCTTTGCATAGCGTAAATCCTGATATTTATAGCTGTAATAGGGCCACCGATGGAGCCTATACTTAACATTGGCTGCAGGATGTGAACTATTAGCAGGGATGGCTAGAATCATGCCACATGGGGCTTAGATATTGTTGACGTGAGATGTAGGGGATTCCAAGAAACAGAGAGACAGAGTCCCGAGAGACGGCGGCACGCAGTGAGTTAAGCCTGTTGACTAAGGTTCAGATGAGAATAAAATGCATTCAGAGCAACACACAGAGGTTTAAGGTGGTTCAGAGAAGAAATCCCCTACGTCCACCGAGTGGCCGAGTGATTGATTTCACTAGAGAAAGGGAAAGGGTGGTAGAAAGGACCAACAGAAGAAAGAGAGAAAAAAGAAAGAAAAAGAGAGCTTTCTCCTATCTCAAGCTCTCATTTACAAAGGTGATAGAAGAAGAATTCAGCTCTCCGGAAAAAAGGTCCATCGTCCTTTGAAAGGGGAAATCCCAACCTCATGGTCATCTAGCCTGCTGCCGAGTTCCATCCAAACAGACCCCCAGATGGAGCGGTGTGCGTCTACCGGGCTCTGGTGGAGTACGGGATGATGCTCTCTCCACAGCCGGAGTTCAGAGAGATCCTGAACTCCTATCAGATCGTGCCAGCGCAACTTTCCCCCAACGCCGTCGCATACATATACTCTTTCTTGAAGCTACTGCAGGCCCAGGAGATACCATGGAGCTTGACGTTGTTCAGGGGCCTGTTTAGCTAGATGGCGGTGCCTGGATACGGAGGATGCCTAGCCCTGAGGTCGAAGACGAGGAAGACGATGTTCTCCGGGGCGAGTTGCTCTCATTCGGATTGGAGAGACTACTACTTCTTCATAGGCGGGGATTTGGGGATCCCCGTGAAGCCCAGAGTCTGCCCACCTAAGTTTATTGGGAATGCCAGGTGGATGGCTGGAGAGGAAACACTGAAGAATCTGGAGAAGTTGAAGGGGCAGAACTGGCCCTTGAAGGACTTCCTCAGACACGTGAAGAATGACGTATTCTTGTACGCGCAATCGTTAGGATATGTCGTCTTCAAGGAGACGATTCCACCTCCTGGCATGGTCCTAATGAAGAGGGCCAGGAGGGGTCGGCCCCCCGCCATGCAACTCAGCAAGGAGGTTGCTGAGGTGGTGGATGAGCAGGGAGAGATAGAGGTTCCGGAGCCAGTTTGTGGCGGAACTGTCGTCGACGTGGTATCCTTCTCAGAGGATACTGCGGACGACAGGAAGACCTTGGCCGAGGTGATGGAAGAGGCAGGTAAAGGGAAAGAACCTGCCACATCGGCCAAGCCCAAGATGGTCCCCAAAGGTAATAAAGGGATCGTTCTTGGGGAAAATAAAGGAGAAAAGAAGGCCGAAGAGAAGGGCCAAAAGGGAGAAGAAGAGAAAGAAGAGAAGGGGGGAAACTGTGAGTCCCTGCTTGGACTTGGTGCTGAAGGAGGTCCCTAAGCGGAAGAGAGACCTCAAAGAAAAGAGAAGTCCAGAGCCCCCTTCGAAGAAGGGGAAGACTGCGGAGGAGGAGCAACCGACTGCCAAGGAAGCTTATGATTGGCAGCTAAGTATTGACCCCCCTTACCACATCAACTTCGCGGGGAGGTTTGGAGACGACGTTTCGAGGATCGTCGTGGGAACGAAAGGAGATATGAGAAAACTCCTCCTGCTTTCCCAGCAATCGTCGAAACGAAACTGCGCACCCCCGGGGGACATGGGATTGGCAGTAGGAGGTGGCTTTGTCACCAAGGATCTGGAGGAGAGGATGGAGAAAACCTTGACGCCAGATGCCTACGCCCAAGTAGCCAACAGGCTGGTTGCTGTGAGAATCTCTCATAACTCCATCTTTCTGTTACTTTCTGTTCAAATTGTGTTGACTTCGCTTCATCTTTCAGGCGCTTGCTCGCTTGCCTCTGCTTCTGAACAAGGCCTTAAGGATGGAGGAACAAGTGCTCGAGCAAGGAGGCCAGCTTCATCAGCGGGACGAAGAAATTGAAGCCTTGAAGGTCCAGCTTGCAGTAAAGTCTTCTCAGCTCGATGCCTTGCAGGAAGAGAAGGCTAAAGTGCAGGAGGAGTTTGCAGTTTATAAGTCTGCAATGGGCGCGTTGA
>KZ451906.1:4620832-4645974 GCA_002786265.1 Apostasia shenzhenica
CACCACCAAATTTTTTTTTCTAACTTTTTAACATACTTCCACAAAGGAAATTCATCATTCTCTTTTGAATAATCACAAGACCCAGAACCACTATCTGTCATTTTTTCTAAAACAAAACAAATAAAACAAAGAAAAAAAATAGTAATTAATAGGAAAAAATCAATCTTCTACTCAAATAGAAAAATATCTTAGAAACCATAAAATATTTATTAAAGAACATTACAATTGATAACATATGATAGATGATTTCAACTTCCTTGCAATTGATAACATATATCATTTAGCTAATTAAAGAAAAAACAAGTATAATATTAAAATTTATAACAAAAATATCCTAAATAGCATACTGCTTTTAAAAATAATTCTATTTTTGCACACAAGTTAATAATGGATAAAAATAAGCAAAAAGAAAAGGCAGATAAATGACAAAAAAAGAGCAAGATGGAGTGCAAACCTAAATTCTTGTACACGAATATCAGACTGAACCAACGAGAGGTGAGGCCGTAAGGGCAACCGATGACACAACGAGAGGCGAGTTTTGTGGACGGTGAGAGGCGAGACTGCAACAGGGAGTGTTGTAGACGGCGAGAGGCGACGCTGTAAGGGATGTGGTCAGCACAGCCAGAGGGAGTGCTACAGACGGGGCGAGGGCTGCGTACGGCGAGAGCCAAGAGGTGATGCCGCGAAGGCTGTGGATTGCACAGAGAAAGCCAAGAGGTGAGGGCAGCGGATAGCGAGAGGCAACTGGAGCGCACGGCCAGAGGACGACGGCAGCGCACGACGAGGACGACGACAGGCAGCAAGAAACACGAGCAAACCACGAGGGCGACGCGAGCAAACCGCGACGCCAGCCGGCGGCGAGGGCGACGCGAACCAGCGGTGGCGAGGGCGACGGCAGCCGATGACGAGAGCGATGGCAGCAGACTGTGAGGGCGGTGGCAGCAGAGAGCTGTGATTTGATTTTTCACCGACGCACTGAGCAGTTTTCGCCAACCCTAATATGATCGCGCTGAATTGGATCAGCCACTGAACCAGTTCGTTTAATTTTTTAACAAAAGCCGTATCAGAGAAGTATCGCCAAAGTATCGGGCCGTATCGATGACATATTTTTATATAAAAAATTCTGATATGCCACTTGGTGTATCGGAGCTGTATCGGCGCGTATCAGTATCCGACAAGTATCGGATACGGATACGTTAGGCTTCCAGAAGTATCGGTGCTTCATAGTTTCAGAAGTATTTAAAGTACATTTAAAATAAAAAAAAGAAAAATTATTTTAATACTATAATATAAAATAAAATTATGAAAAAATGTATTTAAACATACATTTTCAATCACCACGTAAATTTCATCACAAATATTTATATTAGGGGTGCGTTTGGTTCAATATTATTTTAATATTATATCATATTAAATATATAAAATAATTATTTAATTGAATAATATGTATAAATAATTTTTTATAAAATTATTAATTAAAAAATAATATTATGATATTTATGTGACATAATATTAATATAATAATAAACTAAAAACATTCTAAAATTAGTTTTTGTAATATTTATATTAAACTTAACTTTTTTATAATATTTATATTAAAATTATTCAAACTACTAAAATTAGTAATTTCAACGTCTCTGGAAAGAAGTTTTTAAAATTCTCTTCTACACGCCTGTTTGCCTGCACTGCCGCAGCTGCTGCCGATCGCTTTTTGCCTTTCAGGAGTATTTCCCCCCATTTCGTCGTGCCTCTTCCTTCCCCATGGCCTTCTCCATCTCTTCCTGCTCAGCCATCTTCCTCCTCCTCCTCCTCCTGATTCCCGCCACTTGCCCTCTACTCCCTTCCACCGCCGCCGCCGACGAGCACCATTTGGATGTCCCCTGTTTTTCTGATATCCTTCGCCGCGCCAAAGAAGACCTGCCGCAGATCCTCTCCATCCGCCGCCGCATCCACGAGAACCCCGAACTTCGATTCCATGAGCACAACACCAGCGCTCTCATCCGTTCCTACCTTGACGACCTTAACATACCTTACTCCTTCCCCGTTGCCGGCACTGGAGTCGTCGCCCTTGTCGGATCTGGCCAGCCCCCGATCGTTGCTCTGCGAGCCGACATGGATGCCCTCCCGCTGCAGGTCTTCTTTTGTTTGTCCATCTCTGCCGCACCATATTTGCTGAGTCGTCTCTAGGGTTTTTACTGGTTTTGTATTAGATTTTATTTCGTGCTTTTTGTGGTTATGGATTAGGAAATGGTGGACTGGGAGCACAAGAGCAAAGTAGAAGGGGTGATGCATGCCTGCGGACATGACGCTCATGTCGCCATGCTCCTGGGAGCTGCCAAGTTGTTGAATGAACGCAAGAACAATCTCAAGGTAATTGTTTCATATGGGAATTCTCATCCCAAAATAATTCTTCTTGTTGACGATTATCTTAGCCTGCATCCGCTGGTGCATAGCTGAACCTTCAGTAACTAGAACTCGAGAAAAGCAAAGCGAGAAATTAGCAGGATAATGATTCTGTGACCTCTCGGTTTGGGAAAAATTATTGTACCGGATTAGTATGATTTTTGTTCAAATATCATGTCATTGTGTTAATAAAAATTTTCAGTTTTTCAGTTTAAACAAGTGTTTCCCTTTACTTGCCGCAGGTTTTTGTTAGGCTTTTACCAGCCTGTTAGCTGTACAGTCAAACTGGTTTTTTTCCTTAATATGTTCTAATCTTGAAACTAGTTTAATAATTGCTCGAATTTTACTAGATTTGAAATGGTATGAGATCAAATAATTTGTAAGCAATTTGAGTCAAATCACTGACTTGACTTGATTTCAGCTCTATTTTAAACATTCCTGTGCCAATCCCATTTAAAACAATGAAACCAATTTATACGACATTTTCATTGCTGAATAGGAATGGTTCTGAGTAACATTTCTGGTGGTTGTAAGGGGACCGTGCGACTTCTTTTTCAACCTGCAGAGGAGGGTGGTGCTGGTGCTTTTCACATGATAAAGGAGGGTGCTCTCAATGGTGTCGATGCAATATTCGGCATGCATGTTGACTATACATTGCCCACAGGCAGCATATCATCACACCCTGGACCTACGCAAGCTGCTGTTTGTTTCTTTGAAGTACTAATTGAAGGAAAAGGTGGTGATGGTGGAGCTCCCCATCTGAATGTTGACCCAATAACTGCTTCCTCATTTGCTATCCTTGCATTGCAACAGCTGATTGCCAGAGAAGATGACCCACTTCACAGCCAGGTATGCCTTTTGTTTGATTTGCTGATGTCAGTTTTTAATTTCTTAAATTTATGATGAACAGCCTCTTGCAACCTTGTAAATTTTATAAATTAATTCTCCAGTCTACTGTCCCGGATGATTGATTTTTCTAAGTTATAAATAGTGCAAATTATGTTTGTTAATCCATTTTAACGCAACTATTGACGCAGTTAAGTGTATATATTTCACTTGTTTCTCCATTTACATATGAACATCAGATTCCCTAAAGTATTCTTACTTTTATCTAGAATACTTTTTATTGAATACGAAGATTTATGTGGCAGAATATATTCTATTCTAGGTTTCAAATTATCCAGTGTCTACCTAATTGTGTATAAATGTTATGTGTTTGGAATTTAGTAAGAAGATTTACAATTGATTTTGGTTTTGATGGTATGCTAGGTATTTGTGTTGATTGGAACCAGCTTAGTTGATTTTTTTTTTTCTTTTTTGTTTTGTTCTGAGTGCATGAATGAGAGGGAAGAGCTAGATGAAAATTTCTTATTTCGTAGAGTGCAATGGAAATAAATAATTTATATAGCCGACCCCACTTAGTAGGATAAAAGCCTGATTTATTGTTGTTATTATATGAACGAGGGAGAACTATCAATAGGTGTATATTTGGGAATATTTATCCTTTATTTTGATTTTACATTCCACTTAGAATGAAATGTTTTAAGACTAAAATCCATCCAAATTTTTAAAAGTTGGTTGCTTGAGAGTTGAGACTATGGTAGTTGGCTGCAAAGTTTTTTAAAGTAACTTGTATTCGGGTCCTTGAGGTAGAGGGCTACTTGCAAATTCGTTCTAACTTTTTAAATTTTTCAGCTTAGGTTCTTGAGGTCGAATATTTGACTGTTATTTTGTCAAATTGCTTAACAATAAAATATTTTACAATTTTACCTTTATTTATCGTTTTAATTTTTATCTATTCTCTTTCTCTCCGCTCTATAATGAATGGCACGATGATGCTGGACAAGAATGCGAATGATATTCAAAATATTTTCTAAAATATTATTTTATGATAAATAATATTTTAAATCTCGCTAATTGAATTATTTTTAAATTTAAATTAAAGTGGATCATTTGATAAATAAAGATTTATAAAATTAGATTAGGGCATTAATTTTAATTCAATAAGTCAGATTCATGGTTTTAGAAATTTGAACATATATCGCACACTTAAATCCAACAGTGATTTTTTACTCAAATAAATATACGATCGCTTGATTAGAGCTAAATTGAATAACCCAAATTGCTCAATATAATTTCAATTGAGTCAGAAATCAATGATAATAATTTTTGAGAGCTTTTGAACCTGAAAATAGCTATCAAGCACAAGATCAGAGATGGCTGCCAGACGGAGAGGGTACAGGCCAAAGTCGGCCAACCGATGGAGCAGGCGAGCCTCTGGGCGAGGTGTACTGATCGCAGGACCTGTGCGTAGTGATTCGTGCTGTGTGTGAATGCATGCTATGCTTGCACGACGTATGCTCAGGCGCTGCTTGTCAATGATAAAGGGAGGCGGCGAACTTAGAGAAGACGTTAATGGTCACTGTCGTCCAACGAACAGGCCGTCGTGGTGGCACCATAGTGAGCAAAGACACCGGACAAACAATTTTAAGCGTAGGGGTAGGCGAGCGGAAGGTGTCGAGCAGCATAGTGGAAGCGAGAAGCGAGAGATAGACAGAGAGGGAAAAGTAGAGGTTTTTTTAAGGATAATTAAGCTAATTTGAGGATTTTCACTCAAGACTAACTCATGCCCTTCTCTTTACCTGGATTTAACAACTTAATCACTCAAATTCATTCATCAGTAATCGCCATTTAATGCAATGCTAGGTGATCGCTTTATATAGAATGATCCCATGAAGAAATTTAAAAATACAATATTATAGGTAAAAGGTAAATGCTAAAAATTTGAAATAAATATGGAATTATTTCTATCATACACGCATTTATTCGTGTACGATTTGTTATGCACGGTGACTCTCTTAAGCAACCTCAGGCTCGGATGGCAACTGCACTTAAGGTCGTTCTCTTGTGGCTAATGCACACAACCATGCGAATGGCTGGCCGTGCGAAGCTACAATGCACAACCATTTGGGGAATTTTTGTTTTGTTCATATTTTTATATTTTTTCATTAAAATTGATGACTTCTATCAGAAAAAACGAGAAGGCAGGAATCAAGTTCAGGGACTTAATGGCAAAGCCAAGCCGCACTTCAAGGAGATAAGTTGAGTAGGTTAAAAAGTTGAGATCAGTTTGTAGACACCCCTTTACCTCAAGGGACTGGATGCAATTTAGTTTTTTTATTAGATTAGGCGAAGCTATGTAAATCACAAAGTGATTTATTATTTTTCTTTGCTAACCGAATGTTGAGATTGGAATAAATAATAGAAAATATTGTATACAGATTGTGTTAGATGGACACAATGTATTCATGACTATATTTTTCGTATGCCTTTCTTGATTTATGTTTTCTTGCTTCATAGTTATAGGTTTATTAGAGGGAAGAAAATTAATGGAATGTTTTTTCATGCGCATCTCAAACTTGAGTTTCTTTTGTGTTGTACCAACTTTTAACTGTGGTGCTATTATATATGCTCATTAAATGTTAATCAAATTTTCTGATGCTTAAGATAATTTTATGTAAGGTACTTTCCATCACTTATATAAATGGTGGTGGTTTGTATAATACAACACCGTATTTTGTCAAATTTGGAGGAACTTTGAGGAGCATAACAGCAGAAGGTCTACATAGACTTCAAGCACGAGTGGAAGAGGCTTGATTCTTACTATTCGCTTTTTCTGTGCCTTAGAACAATAAAAGATTATTCGTCGCTTTAAGCATTAAAATAGTCATGACAGAAGATTATTTTTTTTCCCTGTAATCTGTTGGATAAATATATGTATAGGAGGAGATAATATATTTAATATTTGAAATGGTTGTTCGTGAATGGCTTCTAGGCGCCATCAGCTTACTGAAGGTTTTGTTGACCCCCACCAATTAAGCTATGCAGTGGGTTGCCAACGAATCTCTTCTAGATATAAATAAGTCTTTTCTCTACAGTTGCACAACTAGAGAGAACCGAGAATGCTCTTCAAAGTTTCTTATTTGTCTAGAAAAACATTTCTAGCCTCTATTGTAGGACAAAAATTTTGTAGAGATCTACTATGGAGAAAAAAGTGAAAAAAGAGAATTCAATCTTGGAAAAAATTAAACAGTTTTTACCACAAAAAAAGTATTTTATGTTTGTTTCCATCTGAGTTCATGTTGAGACACTTTGCAACTCTTCTCATGTCATCTCATGGTGCGTAGAGAATTTAGGGAATTTTGAGTTCAAGGATTTGTTAATCCTTTCATTTGTGAATGCTTACTACAAAAACTTTGCCTACTTTTCCACCACCCATGTGGCTTAAAAATCTGATTCTCAGCCAAAAAGTCCACATCATGGTCAAGTTAGTCAAAGCTAGATCTAGAGATGGTTCACCACATTTCCTTTTTCCTACTCGCATATGATGTCTCATACTCATGGGAGACAAATATCAATTGTTCTAGCTGGTACTTGAGTAAGAACCGCCTTCACATGAGGAAATGCCCCTCTTATACAAGTAGCATGATGACAGATCAACATCGCCTTTATCCATGTATGATCTAGCTTGTCTCTTGATTCATCGTAGCATGGATTCTACTACTTCTTAACAACTCGCCAGATATTTCGCTAGATATTTCTGCTACTTTGATTTGCAAGAACCTTCTTCCATCATTACTATTCATAAACTCATCCATGAACTCCTCTACAATAGATGATCAGAACACTACTTCCTCTGCGACATTATCATCTTATCATCTTCACGTCGCCCTAATAGTTATGGAAGCATATGCCATTGGTCCTCGTTAACTAAGATCTATGCTACCCATAAATACCACCCTCCAAGACATGCAAAGGGACGGATAATAGGCAAAAGAGGAAAATTATCTCTTCTTGTATTTTTTGAGTCACTTTGTAATTCTCTTTCGATGAACTTTTTCTTTGGTTTGTGGAATTCTTTGGGTTGAGCTGAGTGGTGGACATAGAAGGATCTCTCCGAAGTCCGAAATACCTTTTATCGATATCTCACTTTTATCTTATTTTCTTCCTATTTTCTCACTATCCATTTGAAGGAGAATACAATTATTCCTAATCTTCTCCTGACCGTCGTCAACATTTTTCGTTTCTTTCATGCAAGACTGAGAGAATGGTGAATAATCATAGCATTGCTCTCAGCATCACAAGCGGCAACCTAGTTGACCATCAGAAAGCCACACACCATCTCTCGTGGTTAGGCTCAGACTGAATATTCAAATATTTCTTCTTGAGACTGGCAAGTAGTGCATTTGTCGGAGGCAGTCAATAACCTGCAGAATGCGTTTGGAGAAATGGCCACTTTGTAAGCTAATTCCCTAGCAAAGTTTTGAACTTATGTCACTGCCTAGGCCACCAAGGCGCAGCAACAGCTAGCCATTGTTACTCCTCTTAAGTCAGCATTGTCGGCGCGCTCAACACCACATCGGCGAGGGCACAGTTACCCGTGAAGCTTCGGTCATCTGTGGTGCTCCAACTATCGAGCCACTGTAGGCCATTTCAGCTCCTCCTATCCCTCACCGTCAGTGACTTGTGCGCTATGAAGCAAGAATATGAAACGACGATGCAGATACGATACGATACGGATACGGCGATTCTACAATCTTAAAAAAGTAGGATACAAGTACGTCAGGATATGACTATTATATATGTATGTATAATATTTTATATTCTCATATTTAAAGTGTAGTTTTATAATAGATGAGAATAACTTATATAAATTATTGTTATAAATTTTAAAAATATTTTTAAAATTTTTTTCTTTGTTTACACGATCTCCTATAATTAATACTTTTAGGAAACCTGTAAATTAAAACAAGACCTATATTGGCGTATATTTAATTTAATTAGAAGGATTTTGGGAATATTCAACATAAGTTACATAACATATTATCCTTCTTAAAATACTGTTACAATTGATACTGTATCTCTCAGAAATAGAACTGGCACTAATGTTGAAAACTTGAAACTGACTGGATGGTCTCTTGAATTTGATCAGAGTCTGTCAATTCGATTTATTGTGAGTCAAACTCAACCACTCTATATAGAACTGATTCAACTCTATGCATGCAAATTTGTATTGTCTAAATGCATATACAATACATTATGTGAAAGTTTATTAGGGTACGTGCAAATGCATACATGTACAATTTTCATATATATGAATTTGTTAATATATGTTTAGTTGAAGATGTAAGAATAGTAACTCGGCTTCAAGAAACTCAAAAGTTGATGAAAAATTGAATTCTTTTAGTCTATGAATTGAGGATGACTCCATTGAACACGACAGATTATCAGCTCTACTCATAAATCATCGTATGTTTTATGGTTTCAGGTGGTTAAGGGTCAAGCATCAGTGCATAGATGCAGAGCAGTGGTGAACATGAAAGAGGATGAGTACCCTTCATACCCTGCTACTGTGAATGATCACAAGCTGCATCACCATGTACAGAAGGTTGGTGAGCTTCTACTTGGCCCCGATAATGTGAAGATGGGGAAGAAGATAATGGCCGGAGAGGACTTTGCTTTCTATCAGCAGTTGGTTCCAGGTATTATGTTTGGTATTGGAATAAGAAATGAGAAATCTGGACCAGTTCATCCAGCCCACTCCCCTTATTTCTTCATTGATGAGGATGTTCTTCCCATTGGAGCAGCATTACACACTGCACTTGCAGAAACATACCTCATAGAACTCAGTAATTTTTAGGAGGATTATTTAATAATAATCCAAATCTCAAACTTTATATCATACACATCCAAATCATGAATACTTTTCCACTGATTTTTCTCTGACATAATAAAAATAAATTGTCAAAAACCAAAATGATATGAAAATACAAAATCTGATATCCACATTATCCCATGCACCATATCACATGACTTATATGAGTAAACTTTGCATGGCATGAAGCATTTACATTGTGCTTCAATTTAGATATATATTTGATTGATTGTATTATTGTACAACTTTTGTAGGCCTCTGAGTAATTTAGATATTGAGATAATCTCACTAATCATGTAATCATACAATCCCATCACTAGTTATGTATGGTGCTCAATGTAAGAATTTTTTTTTAAATAAATATGTTAAGAAATGATTTTCTTTTTAGACATTTTTTTGATCTTATAAAACTGACTTGTTAGCATCTTGCAAAGCAATTTTATTAGATAACAACAACAACAACAACCAAGCCTTAATCCCACTAGGTGGGGTCGGCTACATGAATCTTTTGTTTCCATTGCGCCCTATCAGTTACTAAATTCTTATTTAAGTCTAAGTAAATAAGATCACTCTTTATAGTTTCTTGTTGTCTTCTTTGGTCTCCCTTTTCTTCTTTGTACATGGGCAAAATCTAATAACTCAATTTTTCTAACTGGAGCTTCAATCGGCCTATGATTTAGATGTCCAAACCATCTAAGCCGACTTTAATGCGCCGTTGCCGGGTCCCAAGTCCCGGATGAGAAACGCGGAGGGTTGCGTTAACCAGTCGACAATCAGCGTAAAACTTATCGAATCAATCATGACAAAGCAATTTTATTAGATAATTGTAAAAAATAAATAATGCACAAGTCTTCTATTAATAAGGTTCACATGTATCCAAATCATAATATTTTCGCTTAAAGAGCTTCTTTACACAAAGACCATCTCCTAAATTTATTTATGGATCAAGATACATGTTTCATACTTTCATATAATTGTGTTTTTGCTTAATCCGTGTTAGATGAGTGATATGAATCGAGTGCTCTTATAGATTTACACATGTTTTTTTCTTATGTACATTTTTATTGAACCAAATTAGAAAAAAATTAGACTCATTATCAGTGTAATTAATAAAAAAAATTATTATCAATATCTTATTTAATTAATATGAAAGAATTAATTTAGTTACTACATTAATAAGTGTTAAATGTTAGCATAAATGTGTCTATGTATTAAATGATAATATTGGGGAACAGTATGTAAATACATTATGAATGTACAATTAAGAGTGTCCATAGCATTAATGCTCTTCGAAAATAAAAAATAATATTATGTCAAAATAATTTGAATATATGTGCAATGAATATATATATATATATATATTATATCAACGTAATATTTTACTTATTTTATTATCGAAAATTATAGTAATAAGAATTATTTATAATTATTTTGATAATTTATGTGAATTTTTATAAAAATAATAATTTATAGGAACATAAATAATGAAAAATACCTTAAAAAATTATTTGATAAATGTTATAAATTTATTTTAAAAAATATATATAATAAGAAATAAGATTAATTATATTATATTATAATATGTGAAAAATATGAAATAAAATTAATTGATATATTTAAAGTATAGTTGATATTAAATTTTTTATATTAAAAATTATATAGTAGGTATATAATTATTAATTTAATATTAATTTTTATTTTTTAAATAAATAAATTACTTTGATATACCCTGACTAAAATGGAATGAGCCTGAGGAGTACCGGCCGTGGCCGCCTGCCTCATCGTTGTTCTAGGTTTAATAATAACTGGTGCCGATCGCTTTTATTTCTCTCCACTTCTCCATTGATCTACTGAGAATCATGAAGCTTTCCTTTTCCATCTCCGCGAAACCCTCGTCCTCCCGGCCCCCCGCCAAACCCCCTCAATCTTTCAACAATGGCCGCGGTGGGGAACGGGAGGAGGGCCGGGGTGTCGATGCGGAGAACGGCGAGGCGAAGCCCCAACTTGTCACAGTATTCGACCCCTCCCAAACCCTAGCCTCCGATGTCCCTGCCGAGCGCGTCATCGCTCCCATCCCCAACTCTGACGTCTGGTCGCACAAGAAGAAGAAGAACCTGCCACTCCCAACTCCCGCGGAAGATCCCCCGTCGGAGTCTCGCTTCGTCCTTGACTCGTTCGGGAATGGCTCCGGTGATCCTGCTTCTAATCACTACGGCCTGATACTCCGCTCCAACGGCGAAGCCCTGACATCTGAGCCCTTGGAGGAGCGGACGAGGAGGAGGTTTCAAGTGGAGACTAAGGATCTTCCGGATGAGGAGCTTCCTGATGTTCCTGTTGATGCATTTGCGGCTGCCATTCTCGCCGGGTACGGGTGGTCGGAAGGTAAGGGTATAGGGAGAAATATGAAGGAGGACGCTAAGGTTTTCGAGTACAAGAGGAGGGCAGGGACTGAAGGATTTGGTTACGTGCCAGATGCTTCAAATCTGAAGTCTTCTGGGAAGAAGAGCAACAAGGAGGAGATAGCTGCGGGTTTCGAAACAAGAAAAGGGAGAGAAGCTGACAACCTTGGTAGGGGTGGAGACAAGGATGAGAGTAGAAAGCAGGAAAAGAGGAACAAGGATAGTAGAAGGGACGAAAGGAGTAGAGAGGTGAAGAAGAATAGAATTGAGGAGACCAAGCCAGCCGAGAAAAGTCCAGTTAGCTGGCTTAGAAGCCATATTAGGGTCAGAATAATCAGTAAGAACTTCAGAGGAGGTAAGCTTTATCT
Organism: Apostasia shenzhenica; assembly: GCA_002786265.1. NCBI lineage: Eukaryota > Viridiplantae > Streptophyta > Magnoliopsida > Asparagales > Orchidaceae > Apostasia > Apostasia shenzhenica. The sequence goes on from KZ451906.1 coordinate 4,632,718, forward strand.
TAAGAAAGGAGAGGTGGTGGATGTGGTTGGCCCTACTACTTGCGATGTGTCCATGGATGGAATCAGGGAACTAGTGCAGGGGGTGGATCAGGAAATGCTGGAGACGGCTCTTCCAAAGCGTGGGGGCTCAGTACTTGTTTTGTATGGAAAGCATAAGGGTGTTTTTGGGAGTCTGGTTGAGAGGGATTCTGAAGCGGAGACAGGTGTGGTTAGGGATGCAGATAGTCATGCTTTGATCAACGTACGCCTTGAGCAGATTGCTGAATATGTTGGAGATCCGAGTTATCTTGGTTATTGAATGAGCTCAAGGTATGTGCTTTATAGTAAATTCTGCAGAATATGCATTTTGCACCGAGTTGGTTTTGATGCTTTATCTTCATATGAGCCAAGTACGTGTCTTTTTAATAAAAAATAGAACTATAAGTCTGCTGTGTCGTTGTGTGATGTTTCATTATGGTTTAGCCTGTGCTTGGCATGCAGATTTATTTGTTGTGTATTTTCATCTAACAAAGGAAAGGATTATATGCTTGTTCAGAAAAAGTGGATGGACCTTTGAAGCTACTCTTGCATGAAATTCACAATCCTATCCAAGTTTTATGAAACTTATAGATAAATATGATCCTGATTAACTGGAGATAAATGACTAGTACTAAAATGGAACCTCTAGTGAAAGAAGGATTCATATATGATAAATGGTGCCTATTTTTAACATTAAAATGTTAAGTATTTATGCATGTAAGACATGGTATCAGTTGGTATTACATTTGTAGCTGTGAAATTTAGTATTTTTGTTTGTGGAATTTATTAACATGAAGCAAAAGTAAGCAGATTACATTTTAAATGTGACGATCTTACTTATCACCCTAATTAATTATTCTCATGGGGAGAAGAGAAGACAGAGACAGTGGAAGAAGCAGTCAATTATGTCGAAACTACAACAAAATTCAAAATATTATGACTTAGAAATAGATAAACAACTAGAAAGGAAGCAAATAAACTAGAACTACTATGGTCTTGATTTAACAAATAAACATAAGTCTCTTTTTAAGCAAAAGACATGAACTAATTTTTATTTTAACTGGCGTTCATCAAAACCTTGTGGTTTTGTGCACTAGTACATGCCACGTTAGTGATAAGAGTTCATTAGAACAAACATGTAGGTTGTACACTATTTACAATAAAAGAATTTAATGATAATAATGATATAAACATGTTAACAGGATATTGCAGTATAATTATTAACTAATTCTAATATATATATATATATAATTATTAACTATAACATGGTATAACATGAACAATAATCAATTTAAGACGAGTACATAGTTTACATAGTAAGGATAACACAAGCAACTAAGAGAACACGTATAAATGCATGAAATGAGCAAATGTTCTTTTTATTTGATTCATTATCTTTTAGGTTCATGATTTTTTGTGCTACAACTCTGCTGCTTTTTACACCATTGGGGATGTTCACCCCCTAGCCTCATCAGCAATTGACATCATTGCGCCTAAATACCATGTGAGGTCTTCTATATAATGATGTGGTACCTAATTTAGCAACAATATATCTGCAGTTTGAGAGTCATCACCCCCTAGCCCTATAGGCAATAGATGTCGCACCAAATATATGTCAGTAGCTCGAGCTAAGGCATGTGTGTAATTTCAAGTTGTGCTATTTTTGTGCAATATTATTTATAATGTCCACAATGAGTCGTCAGTAGGTTTCTTTCCAACTTAGGTAATGACCACAGAACATCTATCAAATAAATTATTTGATATTTTCGAGGTACATCAAAGTTAGCTTTGTCTTCAGAAGGCAATGGCCGAAGATAGTATGGTACTCAAATGCAGATATGGATAGAGGTGTGGACTCGAGAAAGTCATATTTAGTTATACTTAGAAGGTGAGTTGCCGCATGACAATCAAAGCTGTAATGTGCTTTACACTTACAACGACATATCCGGAGTTTGAATAGATTGCAATAATAGGAGATGAGATAATGCTACTCAAAGAATTAGGTTAGAAATAAGGTGAATAAAAAAATATGTTTGTTGGGTATACTTGTGAGAACGTAGAAAAACTTGAGGACATCGAAGAGAGCATCGTTGAAGTTTTTTACGAGCATTGAAACCTCGATTGAGGTTATCTTTTTGATGGAGTCGAAGAACTTCGACGAGATGACGAGGAATTAAAGAGTTTGTCTTGGTTGATTAATTTAGAAGAAATGATTTATGTTAAGCTCAAAGACTTTTGAATTGAGAAACGAAGGCAACAAACTTGTACTTAGAGTATTAGCATGTAGGCAAAGAAAAGTCGTATTCTTTTCAAACATGTTAAGAGTAACAAACAACTTAAAAATTTAAGCAATCATCTTGTTTCTTCACGTGAAGAAGGTTTCACATAGCTATGCATGCATTGAACCACCACAATCAGATGAGGTTTCAGATTTAATTTTAATTCATTGTCACATTAAAATTTTTCTTACAAGTTTAGTCACATGGCAAGTTTGTACGCTTGCTCTAACCATCAAAATATCTCATTGAGTGTAACGATAAGTTTGCACACTTGTCCTTCCGTAGATGTTACAGTTAAGAGTTATCAACGTAAGTTTTGTAACAAATAAGCCAATCAATGATCATCACCATTGAATTGATCAGACTATTTAGTGCTAGTACCGGACAGTCAGTTCAATCTTTGTCTGTGTTGACGGATGAGCATCGGGCTGTCTAATTGTTGATCGAACGGTCCAGCCTCAAATTACTGCCGTCGATCTTATTATTAGTTGGCTCAATCACTTTTCTCTGCCATCTAATCTTGTGATCAGACGGTTCGATTGATTGCCCCATCAGTTTGATTCATTGCCAGGAATGTAACTTAGGGTTTGTCTATGCCTTTTCATTTCCAAAGCATTTCCAAAACTCAAGATAATGACAAGTATTAATCCTATCATGCTTCTAAACTCGAAAACATAAATTTATAAAAGATTCGTGTATCACACATAGATCAAACAACAAGAATTTCATATTATATTTCTCTAAACATGATAGAATTCAAGATATCCATAAATCTAAATTCTAAGCATTCAAGTATGTATGTGTGTAACAATGCTTTTCATAGGAAGAATGTAGAGAATTTAGATCTAGTAAACCATACATGCATAGATGTAAGAAATTCATCGATCCAACCGTTTAACCTTATTTTTCTCAAAATATTCCTTTATTTTGTAAATGTAATCTATAGTTTCAATAAAACCTAGATTGAATTCACCATTGTTCGAGGTTTTTCAAAGATTCAAGAGAAGGCATTGCTACAAACGAAGAGATCTGGACGTAGATCATGAAGAAATGCGAAGATTGCAAAAAATAGGAGAGAATTTGTCTATTTTGGGAAGAGATCCAGGCTTTTCTTCCTCTCCAAGAATCTCTCTATCTCTTCTCTCTCTGTCGTCAGTTACAAGGGAAGGAAAGGGTTAAATTGATGTTTTGGGGTGAGAAACCCTGTATCCCCTAATAACTCAAATCTGAGGGCAAAGAAGTAAATTCTCTGTCAGCTGAATTAAAGGGGTAATTAAACGGATTGAAGTGGTTTAAATCTAGTTAAATTATAAATTTTAAACAATTGGATTTACCCAAATTAAATCTATTTTTTTTAATTATAATTTTTAGCTCAACAAATAATTAAATTAAATAATCATGAAATTAAAATGATTTCTCATATCAATAAAATGATTGTTTTTAAAACATTACTAGGGCATTAGATTAAACATCTTCATCTTTATAAATATGCCTAGAAAATTAGATGACATCAAAATTTTCACAAATGTTAATTGTTGGTTGGTTTATGTTGGGTTTTACTACTCTATTACAAACTCAACCTAGCTCAAACTTTATAGTTATTTGTATGCACAATGTTTCAAATATTTTGAAATCGCTATTAATTATCACTATGACACTCTGTTGTCTACTATTTTTTTGCACCAATTACCATACATTAATGAGCAACAAACAACCATTTTGATAGTTATGTCATCACCATTAGTCATCTATCCTAAGTTTTTGTCATCACTAATGGCTAATTGAAGATTGTGTGATGTGGAATGTCGGATTTGATACCAAAGTTGATGTAGGATGAAATGTTCTGATACTAAAACTAATGCTGGATGATAATGAAATAAGATGGTACGGTTTGAGAAAAAGAGGAAAAGAGGAGGGAGATTTGGATAACAATAATATTTTTTTATTGTAATAATAATAATAATAATTAGAGTTTTAAGGATTCTCACATAAAGTTTTTCTATACTTCTTGGTAGGGACACGACACCTGACCGTCAATTTATTACAGGCAGGGTTTACACTCAGCGCCCGAGATCTCATCACGTGCCGTTGACCTTGATGGAGAATTGACATCAGCAAATTTGGCAGCTGGCGTGATTGATTGCTGATCAGTGGATTAAAAATCTTTATTTAAATCAATTTATTGATTTGAATGAGAATATTCTAAATTTTGGGCTGATTTTATTTCTATGAAACACGAGTACGATATGACGATTCAGATACGATACGAATATGACAGTATGCCAAACTTAAAAAAAGTAGGATACAGATACGTTAAAATACAACTGTTATATTTGTGTATAAGTCATATTCTCATATTTAAGATATAAATTTATAGTAGATTATAATAATTTATATATCTTATTGTTATAATTTTTAAAAATATCTTTTAATTTTTTTTAAATTAATTATATTTTTTATACATTATTAATTTCACTAAAAAAATATTATAGACAATTGAACTATAAAAAATAAAAAATATTCTTCAACAATTATTAAGTTTGAAGAGATCTTAAATTAAAATAATATTTTAAAATTTATTTAATTACTTTCAACTTATGACAAATCATCTAAGTAAGATGAGAGTTTAAATACACATCAGTAAATTAGTTTCAGTTTTAATTTAAATTCGACCTAAATTAATTAGCTCGAGGCAAACGACATATAATTGAAAATAATATAGATAATGTGACATAAACTCAAATACACTAATCTGATTTAAGTTGATATATGTCATTCTCTCTCTAGGTCTTTAACTAAATAAATAAAAAAAATAAAAAAAATAAAGTTCTATTTTTTCATAATATGAGCTTGATTAAAGTAAAAAAAGTGGTCGGTGTCTAATAGAAGAAAAATAGTATGATTGAGATAGAAAAACTAAATGATACAGTTGCTTGCAAATATCAAATTCTTTTTCTATTGTTTTGAAAATTCCTAAATAACTTTAAGTAATTTAACGTATTTTCTCAACTTTTCTTAAATAATAAATTTGTAATTTCAAGTTCAAAGGAATCCAGGTACCTTAGTGAAATTTTTCCTTTAAAAATTAATTCCCACCGAGCCCTCTCTCTTCTCCCTCACGCCCGCGTGTTGCCCTAGCAACCGTAGGTGCGGTCACCGCCCCCTCTTTGTTCAGGTCCTAGCGTCATCGCTGCCACTACTCTGACCTCTCAATGCCACCGCCGCCGCAACTGTCGCCCCCGTTCGGCCTATGTGGGCCCGTGCGTAGGCCGAACACTCCTCCAGCTTTGCCTTATCCTCTACCGCGCCACTGCCCGATGCCCAATGGCCGCACGCATGACAGTCGGTAAGTTCGACAGCCGCCGGCGTCCTCCTCGCCCATCGCTCTCTCTCTCTCTCTCTCCATTAGCCCACGAACATTCAGCGCCCCACCTGCGCTCGATCACTCCGATCTGTTTGATCCTGCCATTGCTTCCCTCGTGGGCCATACCACTGGCCATATCGGTCGCAGCTGGGCGCTCGAACCCGACGTCTATACCCGTTCGGCCCATGTCGCTTATACCATCTGCTCTACCTACACTGCCCTCCTTCTACGCCTATCCTCCACTGTTGTTGCAGCGATTCAACCTCTTTACGCTCACCCCGTTACTATCTACTATTTTTGTCTTCACTTCTATGTTCAGTTGCCGGCCTTCATCAGTCACTCCTCCTAGTCGCTGAACTTTCTCGGATTCAGATCGCTGGTAAAGGTAATCCCTAAGCCTAATATTTATTTTTGAAATTTCTCGAGAGACAGTTGATACTCTGAATCAAGAATATGTAATGATAGGTATTACATTAAAATGCAATCAAATATCCCTAATAGATTACCTAATATCAATTTTCGATTGAAATACATTAATATAGCATACATTACGTGTGTGATCTCAGTATTATGTTAAAAACCTTCATATAAACAAAATTAAAGTCAAATTGCACATATTATCTTCAAATACAATAAAAACTAATTGATTACTCACACAGTTGCTTGTATTCAATTAAAATAACTTATTATGCAATCAATCGTACTTTAAATGCTTGTACTCCACTTGAATTCAACGTAATGCAATGAATTGCTGCAAAAACATCACTATTCAACTCAAATTTATTGATATATCATAAATTAATCTCAAAAAGAGTCTATTCTCTTAAAATTGATCGATATACTGAGAAATAGATGTGTAACTATAGGTATTACATTAAAACGCAATTAAATATCCTTAATAGATTGCCAAATATTAATTTTCGATTGAAATACATTAATATAGCAAATATTATATGTGTAATTAGAGTATTATGTCAAAAAACCGTCATATAGATAAGATTAAGGTCAAATTGTACATATTATCGTCATATAGATAAGATTACTGCATATTCTGGCTCTAACTTGTTGAGATGAAGTTATCTTAAATCAATTGGTAGATTAATTAAATATCATTTGAATTTGTCTTTAAATTTTTAAAATCGATTTACCTCCCGAACTTATAATTTTCTTAATTATTACATAATTATTAAGAACAAAAATTTCTGAATAATTTTATAATTTTTTGTTAAAATTATTTACTGATATCTAATTAAGATTACATTTTGCATATTATCCCACGTCACTTCTCTTCTGAGATATCAAACATGTCCGAAATTTCTAGATTAACTCATTTCAAAGCAACTGTGATGAAAGCAAATTTTCAATAATAAAAGGTTTTCTCCAAACTTTTAAATATAACTCCTATATATGTATATTGAGGGGCTAACCTTATTTTAAGAAAGAGATAAACATGTGAGACTATGCAAACTAATAATTTGAAAATGAAATAAATAAATAAATAATTTTGACAAATTCAAGATCTAACACTCTCAAATAATAAAAATAAAATAACTTGAAAATTTTGCATCAATTTCCATCCATTCATGATATCTTGTTTATTTTTATTGTAATAGAATTAATTCAATATTTTTTATAGGTTTATTTGATATTTTATTTTTAACATTTATTATTATATTTTCAAATTTGATCATAAGATCTCTATATAAAGGGGACATCTTGCATTGTAGTAGAATTAGATTATTGAAAGAAATGAAATTTGGATTTTCTCATAGCCTAAATCCCAGTTAAGGAGTTGATATCTTAGTGAAGGAGTTGATGTCTTAGTGAAGGAGTAGTTAAACTTAACCTTCGGTAAAAATCTTTAAACAAGCCTAGCTATCCTTTTATTATTGAAAAAAAAAGGGGAAAAAATCATTCTTCCTTCCTCAGCAATCTATTAGTAAGATAAATAATGTCAAATGTGACATCATTGAAATAATGATGTACAGCTCTTGAATGTACATCCACCCAAAATACATTACGTAATTCTTTATTTTTTGTCAGCTATAGATTGTGGAAAATGTTTATCTTTTGTGATTGCATCCTATCAAAATACTGTAGTTATGCATTTGCATCACCATCACTAAATTTAAGAACAGTTTGCTTGGAAACAAAATTATTGTTGGTTTCTCCATTATAATTATTGTATAATCTTGTATTTTGATATTTGTCATCATGTTTAACTTAGGTGATGACTAATGATATATTAAGTTTGCTGGTGTAGGCTTAAAGTCTTGTTGTTAACTTAATGCTTCATATTATGGTGTTGAATTAATGAAACTTAAGAGTAAAATCATACTTAAGTTATAAAATGTTGAAGAGATCAAAACTCAAGTGCAAGCCTTCAAGATTGAGAAAACTTAACTGAAGATCAATTTTATTATTTATTATTTATATTTTAAGTAAAATTATTGTAAAATTGTTCTTAGAGTGCTAGGAGATGTTTGTATCATGATATGACTACATAGAGCATCGTTATAGGTTGGTTGGAATATTTTTGAATTGAGTTAGATTGAGTGAACCAACCGATACTTGGGTTTACCGGTCTGGTGTCTTCGATAGATTAGTCGATAGGTCAAGCTATTTGATCGATCAGAGAACTTTAATTGATCACATCAAAGCAATTTGAAATGTGACCATTCAGAATGCAACAACTAGTTGTTTGATCGATCTGCTAATCAATCAAAGACGATTTTGAAGTAATTTTTACTAGTCATTGGAGACCTTTTCTATATGATTGGTTAAGATTTTTTGAGGTTTATCCTTGATGATTATTGAGCATCTTTCACCCTTATTTAATGAGAGAGAGTTGAGGTGAGGTGATTAATTGAAGATTAAACAATGATCAAAGCTTTCATGTGCTTAGTTGATTCAGTCTTTAAGTGCTTTAAGGTTTCAATCCTAAAAAGGAGAGGTATATTGATATTTGTACTTAATTTTGTGTTTTGGGTTTGGTTTTCTTGATCATTTAAAGAGGGCCTTTAGTGGGATCTAGGGAAGGTGAGGTTTGATTCTCATTGTGTTGAGGTAGCTTCTATAGTAAAATAGGATTGTACAAGCTTCTTCATCTTTGATTAAAGGAGTGTTTCTATATAGTTGGATAATTAAATTGGGTTGGGGCAAATATAAGCTTGGGTTGAGCTGAACCATCTAGCATCTTAGCCTCCTTTACTTGCATTTTTATTATTGTGCTTGTTGATTATCTCATTGCTAACTTGTGCTTGCCAATTATCTTAATTGTGATATAATTATAATAAATTAGCTCAATATCAAAGTGAATTAAATTTTAATTAGGGATCTATTCACCCTCGTTCTATACTTATTTCTTAATCCTACAATTACGCTAATCTCTCTGTAAAAGAATAAGTCTCATAACTACCACTTTTCATAAACATTGCATTTATAGACTTATTTAAGGGTACACATGTATTGTCATTAATCTCAAGTTGCTTCTTCATAGAAAAAGGGAACTTCCTGAAACATTTCAGCAAAATAACTCTGTCGCTATCTGCGGCTTCACCGCAGTATCCCGTAGCAGACCTAGCATTGCGAGTGTTCGGTCAACTCAGCTACAGAGTGGCTTGATATGGAAGGAAGCAGCATAGTTTCTCCTCTCCTTCCTGTGATGGATCTCCGCCAACGTCTCGAGAAAATTTTGGTCTTTCTCCTCTCCTTCCTCTGGCTCGCTTTCAGTGGTTCTGCAAGGTTTGCTGATCTTCCTACGCAGTGTGAGTATAATCACTGTGATGCCCTATTATGTTTACTCCGCTGTTTTCTTGAGTTTGAAGCCATGAAGTGTATTTGGTAGTTTGATAATGATGAGCTTGTGGTTAAGTTTTTGCTGATTCCTTCCTGTTTGCTCTGTAGATTTTGGACTATGTCAAAGTTGGCATGATTTTGGTTTTTTACCTGTTAGTTTAAGTACATTTCCGTCTTTCTCCTCTCCTTCCTCCGGTTTGATTTCTGTGTTGTCGCAAGGTTTGCTGCTCTTGCTGCGTGAGTATAATCACTGCGGTGCCCTAGCCCTATGTTTGAACCCATGAAATGCATTTGGTTTGCTTGAGTTTGACAATGATGAGATTGTGCTTTTGATTCTCCTGGTTCCTTCCTGTTTGCTCTGTACATTTTTGTCTATGTTAAAGTTGGGATGATTCTAGTCTTTTACCTGTAGTTTACAGAGCTGAAAAAATTTCCGTCTTTCTCCTCTCCTTCCTCCGGTTTGCTTTGTTGCAGCAAGTTTTGCTAATCGTGCTACGCAGTGTGAGTACTGTACTGCCATACCCTAACCTATGTTTGCTCTGCTCTTTCCTTACTTCGATGCTATGAAGTACATTTGGTTAGCCTGAATTTCACAATGATAAGCTTGTGGTTACGGTTTTTCCCCGTTTCTTTTTATTTGCTCTGTACATTATCGACTATATCAAAGTTGGCATGATTCTAATTTTTTTTTCGTAGTTTACACAGCTCAAACAATATGATTTCAATTAAATTTTTGTTTGATATGAAGTGCATTCCATGGACTTTTTTGAGCCTTGGTGGTAGATCTACAGTTCGAAGCATTTGGTATGTGCTAATAAAAAATCAGTTTATTACGATTCTGGTTGTCTCATGCCTTCTTCCTATATTTCGGTTTGCCGATGATGAGCATTTGGTTGAAGAATTTCCTAGATGCCTCTTTGTTTGCTGGGTTGATTTCGTATCATGTTCTTGTGCAGTTTGAAAACAGAAAAAAGACTTCAGCTTCTATGTCAATGTTGGCATGAATCTAGTCTTTTACCTATAGGTCATTTTTCTGATTTGAAGCTACCATAAACTTGATTAATGATGATGAGCATTTTGCTTAAAAGGGTTATCCTGGATTCCTCCTTATTTGCTCAATAGATTTTGTACTATAGTAATATCTCTGATCTGTAGTTTTTTGATAATTCATTTGGTTAGCTCTGATTTTCCTTATTTTGAAGCCATGAAGAGCATTCGGTTAAAGGATGTTGTGTTGGCTGATTTCTGATTGACTTTCATGCTTTCTTCCTATATTTGGGTTTGACAATGATGAGCATTAGCTAAAAGAGTTTTCCTTGATACCTCCTTATTTGCTCTGTTGAATTTCTAGCATGCATTATCACTGATTTGTGATTGTTTGGTGAGTCCTTAGCCATAAGCTAAAATCTTCAAAAAAATAAAGAATTGTATTTCCTGCTCTCAATGCCATACGATCTAGAATGTGAAATTTGGCAGAGGGAAGAGAAATTGCATAGACCAAAATTTGGTGATGTTTATGCTCCTGAGTCAAAAAAGTTTTTTTTCCTTTAATAGCTCCATTGGAATGACATCACTTTTTACTGTAGTTGTTCTTAGAGAAATATACATTAGCTTTTGTGGATCTACTCAAAAGCAGATATGATGAGAAAATCGATTACATTGATGTTTCATATTCGAGCACATATCTAACCTGATCACATAAGTGGGGCATCCAGTTTGATAATGTATGCATCTGTTCATAAATTAATATGCTCTGAGTTTATGTATCGAAGTCACATGTGCATTTTTCTTCTAAGTAAAGATCAAGTTTTTTTTTTTGATGCTGAGGTCAATACAATCTTTATGTGAAAAAAATCCATTTGTGTTTTGTATTGACAAAGACATGATGCGAAAGTTTTTAAATTTATGCTCCATGTTAAAGAACATATCTAAGCTGAACACATACAAAAGGCATCCAGTCTGCAAACGCTTGCATCTGTTCACAATTCAATGTTGAGTTCATGTATCGAACTTACATTTGTATTTTTCCTTAAGCAATGATCAAATTTTTGTTGGATCCTGAGGTCAATACTAACTTTATCTAGAAATACTATATTAGTATTTTAGTTACATTTTTACAAACAAAGAACAAATTATTTTGTAGTACTGATGTATAACAATTACGTATAGCAATTATATAGTGGTACTGAAAACAATTATTGTTGAAATCTTTGATATTTGATTTGAGTCCGGAAGACATTATACAGATTTCTGTAAGTTTTTCATTAGCATTTTTATGATTTCATTGCGAATCCGATGTAATGATTGCGTTGAAGGATGGCTACATGCTCACTATATTTAGATTGTGAGTCTACCACAGTGAAGAAGTGGTCCAAGAAAAAACTCAAAATACTGATTACCGATTATTTTCGTCGTAAGTAAGCACACATACTGTTGTATTTAATTGTAGATATCGTTATTCCTTCATTGTAGTGCTATTATTCAACTTATTATGCATTACTTTAGAGCTTATATAATATCGTTTATCATACTTGTCACTACAAAAATTAAGCCTTGCATAACAAAAAAAAGAAACAATATGACAGAGCAAGGTAAGTCATTAAACCCAGTTTTGATTGAAAGTGATGAGGACAGTGTGAAGCAGATGAAGAAGGCGAATGTTAGCAAGAAGATGAAAGTTAAAAGAGGAGAAGCAATGCAATTTTCTGGTAGAGGAGTAACTGAACTTGATAAGAAGAAGTTGATCTTAGCTATGTGGGAGTCTAAAATGAATGGACTCTGCAATTCATGGGAGCTAGTAACCTAATGAATGACATCGTGTTATTAGTAGATACAATGTAATGGGTGATAGACCCCATGAAATAACAAAGTTAAAGAAGAATACTTGGAAAAGTATTAAAGATAACTGGAGAAAGTTTTATGATCTCTCTAATATGATAGGTGAAATTCAATAAAAAAGAAGACTATGTAGATATGAACGATTCATGGTGGGAAGCTATTATTGAGGTCTGTATTAATTTGCATGTTCTTCTCTTTTGCTTTCGTACCTATTTTATCTTGTAAGATATTCAAATATTGCAGGCAGATCCGAAGTATAAATCATGTTGGGGAACGAAGTGTCCACTTTATTTGAAATTACTGGATATTTTGGGACCCTGCACAGCACAGTCATTCAAACCCTCATCATCCAAAAAGAAAAGAAAACGTGTAGCAGAAAGTGAGGATGATGAGGAAGAAATTGGCTCCAACAAACGTTCAAGTGTCTCTAGGTCAACCAAGGATTCAATGAAGAGTGTAGGGCTTTCAAAATTAGAAATAGATTCTGAGTACACAAGTCTATATGACAAGAGGATTGACCTAAAGTTAAATTAAAAAAAAATGCAATCTTCTTGCGTAGAACAGTTGGCCACTTTAGCTTCTATTATAGGGGAAGAAAGAGTCATTACATTAGAACATGTCGTGAAAGATGACAATTTAAAGATTACATTGCTTGGTTTGGATGATGACATTTTGGCCGCATGGATTAAATTAATTGCATTGGAACGTAAAAATGCAATTATGAAGCAGCGGATTTAGACTTCTTTGCAAATTCTTCTTCTTATTAGTTAGAACTTTATGTTGTTGAAGTATTGTAATGAGATAAATGCAATATGAAGGGGCTAGGCCCTTATAATATTGCATTTATCATCTCTGGCGGTTGCATTATATACATTGTTGAAGCACCAGTAAGATTGTCTACTTTATATTGAGTACATTTTGAACTTAAATTTGTGTTATTATTTATTAAATGAAAGTTAT
>KZ451906.1:4676597-4864537 GCA_002786265.1 Apostasia shenzhenica
CTTCGGGGCTTTGAGCTTGGGCCTTTAGGCTTAGGCCTTTGGGATTCAGGCTTTGGGCTTTAGGCTTAGGTATTTAGGCTTAAAGCATCAGGATTTGGCCTTTGGCCTTAGGCCTTTGGGCTTCACACTTAGACCTTTCAGCTTCAGGCATCGAGTTTGGGCCTTCAGTCTTCAAGCTTTGTGCATGGTGCTTTGGACTTGGGGTTTGGTTCTATGGGTTTGCACTTCAAGATTTAGGCTTTGGGCTTATGCCTTTGAGCTTCGGGCTTTAAGCTTTGGGCTTCAGGCTTCGGGCTTCGAGATTCGTGTATTGAGCTTTTGGCTTTGGGCTTGAGCCTTCGGGAATCAGGTTTGGGTCAACTTTGAGTTTTGGGCTTTGAGCTTCGGAATTCTACCTTTAGGCTTGAGACTTCGGACTTCAGGCTTCGGTCTCTGGGCACGGGGCTTCAGTTTGTAGGCTTCAAACTTTAGGCTTTGGGCTTAGGTCTATAGGCTTTAGGCATGGGGTTTTTAGGTTTAGGCTTCGGGCTTGAGCATTTGGGCTTCAAGCTTAAAGGTTGGTCTTCGAGCTTCTGGCTTAGGCCTTCGGGCTTCAAGTTATAAGCTTCAAGGTTCAGGCTTTTGACTTGAGCCTTTAGGCGTTGGGCTTTGAGCTTCGAGCTTTAGGTGTAGTCAAGCATGGTCTTTCGAGCTTTGGGCTTTCAACTTTGGCATTGGGCCTTCAAGCTTTGAGCTTTGGGTTTGTGCCATCTGGCTTGTGTCTTCAGGCTTGTTCCTTTAGGCCTCGGGCTTCGGGCTTCGGGCATAGACCTTCTGGCTTTCAGCTTTAAGTTTGGGCCTTTACGCTTTAGCCTTTGGGCTTGGGCCTTTGGGATTAGGCTTGTGAGCTTCGAGCTTTGGCATTAGGCTTTCGGGCTTTGAGCATCGAGCTTGGTCATTCCAACTTTAGGATTCTGACTTCAGGCTTGGGTTTTTTGGCTTCGAACTTTGGGCTTTGAGTGATTTTTTTGGCTTTGATCTTTGCGATTCGATCTTTGGGCTTGGGACTTTAGACTTCAAGCTTCGAGCCTTGAGCTTCTAACTTTTGGCTTCAAGCTTGGTTCTATAAGGTTCAGGCATAGACTTTCGAGGTTCAAGGTTCGAGTTTAAGGCTAGAGACTTCATGCTTCAAGCATTAGGCTTTAGCCTTTCTGCTTGAGCCTACAGGCTTCGAGCTTCGAGCTTTGGACTTCGAAGTTTGGGCTTCGACCTTTAGGCTTGGTCTTTCAGGCTTCAGACTTGGCCTCAGGATTTCTTCTCACGGGAGGGGTTTCGGGTCTGTGGCCTTTGAGACTCTCGCGTGCCTTGGCACCCAGTGAAAAAAATTGCACAAAAGATGGATGGGGATTACCCTCGCGACGTTGCGGTGTTCCCAAGGACCCCGCAACCTTATGTGTGTCTGGTCCTATAGATCTTTAGAACCGCTTGTCCGTGCCGACGAGAATGTTGGAAGGGGATGCCGGTGTCCCAAGGACCATCAGAGTCTCTAGGATGTCTCCTAGCAGAATCAGGTTTATTGAGATTGCATATCATGGGAGGAAGCTTGAGGTCTATGCCCCCCAAGGTGCCTTCGAGACTTTCGCATCTTTTGACACCCACTTGAAAAAATTGCGCAAATGATGAACTAGAATTTGGGGATCGCCCTCGCAACATTGTCGCTATGTCCATGAGGACCCCAGTATCTCCTCTGCATTGGGTCTTAGAGATCTGTAAAACTGCTTGTCCGTGATCGCAGGAATGTCAGAAGGGGATTACATTGTCTCGAGAATTGTCAGAGTTTCTGGGATGTCTCTTAGATGTCTCCTTGCGATGCAAGGTTTTTTGGGACTTCAGGACCTCCGAGATTGTGTCTCGTGGGAGGACATTCTTTGTATGGTGCGAAGTGTGAAGTATGGTCTGAAGTGTGATGAATTCAACGATCTTCAAAGCTTAAAGTACATCTTCATATGAAAAGAGTTGAATCTGAGACAACGTCGTTGGTTAGAGCTCATTAAAGATTATGACTTGGTTATTATGTACTATCATGGGCATGCAAATCTCATTCCCGATGCTTTGAGCAGAAGAACTAAGCATGATGGCTCTAAATTATGCTGACCAATAACTTACTTTTGAATTTGAAAAACTATCATTATCTTGTGTGGTCCAGAATGACTCACTATTGCTATCTCAAATGGTGGTGAGGCCTGATTGGCTGCAACAAGTCAAAGTAGAGCAAAGTAAGGATCTTCAACTGTAGAAAATTGTTGGAAAGCTAACTTTAAATTATCAATCGGATTTTAAGTTGGATGATTATGACTTACTACAGTTTCGTAATAGGCTTTGTATTCTAGATGTTAATGGGTTAAGGCTAATGTTACTACAAGAAGCTCTAGTTTCCGTTATACAATTCACCCGAGTATAAACAAAATATATTGTGATCTTAAAAAGATATTCTGGCGGCCTGGTATGAAAAAGGATGTTTATGAAACGGTAAGCAAATGTTTAATATGCCAACAAGTAAAAAAGCGAATAGTAGTGGCTTAGTGGGTTACTTCAGCCAATACCTATTCCAATGTGGAAATGGGAGAAAGTAGCTATGGATTTCGTTGTTGGACTATCAAGATCACAATGTGAAAATAATGCTATTTGGGTTATTGTGGATAAATTATCAAGACAGCACATTTTTTTCTTGTTAAAAAGACAGACTCTACTGATAAGCTTGCAAAAGTGTACTTGAATGAGATTGTGAGACTTCACGGAGTTCCCTCCTCAATCATCTCAGATTGAGACTCAAGTTCATCTCTCATTTTTAGAAGAAACTGCACAGAGCTTTTGGTACAAAGTTAAAATTTAGTACAACTTTTCACCCCCAGTCAGATGGTCAAAAAGAGAGGATCAATTGAACAATGGAAGATTTATTACGATAGTGTATCTTGGATTTTGGCGATGGGTAGGAGATACATCTTCCACTTGTCGAATTTGCCTATAACAACAGTTTCCAGGCCAACATTGGTATGACACCATATAAAGCTCTATATGTTCGAAAGTGTCAATCGCCATTATGCTGGAATGAAAAGGGAGACTGGGTGATATTAGGTCCTCAATTAGTGGAAGAAACAACAGAAAAGATCAAACTGATTCGTGAAAATCTACAGATAGCTCAAAGCTGACAGAAAAGCTACTACGATGTTCGACATAGAGATGTAGAATTTAATGAGGGAGACATGGTACTTCTTAAAGTAAGTCCATTGAAAGGTATTGTTAGATTTGGAAAACAAAGTAAGCTTAAATCTCGATACATCGGTCCTTTTCTGATTGTAGAGAAGGTTGGAGCTGTAGCTTACCGAATAGCATTACCTTCTTACTTAAAAGGAATTCATGATATTTTTCATGTTTCTTTGCTCCGAAAGTACATATTTGATCCATCTCATGTTATCAATTATGAACCAAGAGGAATAAGTGTCGAACCAAATCTAAGTTACAGAGAAAAGCCAATTCGAATCTTGGCCAAAGTTATCAAGCGGCTTAGGAATAAAGTAATCCCAATGGTCAAAATTTTGTGGAATAACCAGACCGAGCGGGAGGCAACCTGGGAGTCTTAGGAGCAAATGAAGAGATCTTTTCCTGAGCTTATGATAAATCTTGAGGGGGAAATTCTTTCAAGTGGGGAAGAATTATAACGTCCAGGTATCTCATTTTTAACCATGTATCTTGTTTTATAAATTTGAGATAAATATGTGGTTTTTGGGCTCAAACACTACTAAGAATGTAAGAGAGTATTTATTAATATTCTTTGGCATTGTCTTCACCTTCCTTTATTTATTCCTTTCTTTTGTTCTGGCCTTCTGAAAGCGGAGAATAGCCAACGTCGAGAGGAAGAATTTCTAACGGGAGAAATTCTAGGAGGAAAACATTAATTGAAGCCAATCAGAAATAGCAGATACAAGGTAGGCAAATCTTATGCGCATAACCTTAAGAGATAAAGCTATAAATCTCCTATTTTGAACAAGGTGGTATGCCTGCAAGGTAAAGCTAGTTGTTAATTTTTTATTTTTGAGTTTCAGCCCATTTTGAGAAGTAATCGATTGCAGCCAAAATATAATGAAGCTTGACTGATGACGATGGGTCAATGGGGCCTATTATATTTGTCTCCCAACTCTCAAAAGGCCAAGACAATATTATCGGATGCAACAGATTTGGATACTGATGAATGACATTTCTATGTACCTAACATTCCTAGCATTTAGTAGCGTAGTCAGTACAATCTTTTACTATAATTAGCTATTAATAGCCTATTATTTTTATTTTTATCATCATTTTTAGCCCTGATTGATAGGCTCCACGTAAGCCTTCATGTACTTTATCGATGTCTTTTTTGCCCTCTTCTGGGCCTAAACATCATAGCCAAAGTTAGTTGAAGGACCTTTTGTATGAGACTTCAGCCACATAGGCAAAGTGCATGGCCCTTTTCTTTATTTAAAATGCTAGTGAGGGATCTTGTTGGAGTTTTCGCACTTTAAGAAAGTCAATAAGGGGTTTTCTCCAATAATCTGTATTCTCAACAGATGCCTCTATTCCTCCGAGTCTTGGCTCGTATTCTTGCGTTTCATCTTGTTCTAGGTTTCTTTTGATTTATTGCTGTTCGTCTTCATATTGGGTTATATGTTCCTCTGTGACATTAGCCATGGTAGAGTGCAAAATTTTTTTGGTTTGCACTGTTATTAATATAGTCTTTTCCTTGACCGTTGCCATTTCTTTGGCTAGACGAGCTAATGCATCTACGTGATTATTTTTTGCACGAGATACCCTTGCAATAGCATATTTTGGTAACTACCAAAATAGTTGAGTGGCATTCTTACGATATTTTACTGGCCGAAGATCATTCACTTTATAGTCATTTTTATTTGATTTATGACAAGTTGTGAATCACCATATATCTAAAGATCTTTGATCTTCATTTCAGCTGCAAGTTCAAGCATCGTAATCAATGCTTTATACTTAACTTTCTTATTGGTGCACGACTTAACCAAGCCATATGATTGTTGTATAATTCCCTTGCGGGGTGACAAAGATTATGCCAATGCCAACTCTGACAATTGATGTATTGATATATTGCAAGTATTTGTGGGAGGATGCACCATTAAAGTATAGTTTCCGAGCAAACGTTTTGTCTTCTTGAGTAACTCTGAGAATTCGTTCATCAGGCAGTCCACCATTTAGAGGTGAATCTGCTGGAAGAGCATGTGCTATCAGGAAGTCTGCAAGTACTTGCCCTTTTACACCTTTTTGAGGCACAAAAAATATTATATTATTGTAATGACATTGCCCATCGCTAAACTTTGTGTTAGCATTGGCTGGGTCATTAAAAATTTCAGCGAGTCGATTCTTGATATCATATGACCTTATGAGCCAACAAGTAATGTCGGAGCTTTTGGACAATAAATATTAATGCCAAGTAGTGTTTCTTGATTAGAGAATATCTAGTTTTCATACCAATCATACGTCCGTTGAGATAGTATAAGTCCATTTCTTTGCTTTTCTCATTATGTTTGGCCAAGAGTACCTATAAAGATTTGTCGAGGGCTGCTGTATATAGAATTAGCGACCTCCCTAGTGTAAAAGCGGCCAGGACTGGAGGGCTCATTAAATATTGTTTAAGGCTATCAAAGACTTTTTGACATTCATCTCATTCAAAAAGAGCATTTTTGTTTATGAGCTACCCAAATGGTTGGCATCTTCCTGGCAAATTGGAAATACAACGCCTTATATATGCTAAACACCCTTGCAAGCCTCTTAACTGGTTTAGACTGGTCAACAGAGGCATATCCATGATCACTTTAATTTTAGATGGATCTATTTTTATGCCTATGTGTCGGACTATAAATCCCAAGAATTTTTTAGAAGACACAAAATGCACATTTTAGGGGGTTCATTTTGAGATTATGCTGTCGTGATTTTTCAAATGCAATTCTAAGGTCTTCCAAATGATTATATCTATCTTTACTTTTGACAACCAGATCATCTACATAACATTCAACTTTATCATGAATCAAATCATTAAATATTTTTGTCATTGCCCTTTGATCGGTTGCCCGAACATTCTTAAGCCCGAACAACATTACTGTATATAGAAAATACCGATGGGCGTTCTAAACACCGTGTGCTTTTCATCTTCAGGTGCCATTTTGATTTAATAATAACTCAAAAAATCATCCATAAAAGAGAACATATCATGCGTCGACGTGTCGTCGATCATCAGTTCTATTACTAAATGAGAGTTAATTTAATCCGTTTAATTTCAGTCAATATTTAAGTTATAATTATTTTTATTAAATATTTAATTTATATTATTTAATTATTAAATTTGATTGATTTTGTTTTATATATGTTAGCATATAAATATTTATATGTAAAATCATAAATTATTTATTATAATTAAGTATCAATTAATATTTTAATAGTCATATATTTATATATTTTTAACATAAAATATTTATATAAAAAATTGATATGTATTTTTAAAAATAAAAAAGTAAATATACAAATTATAATTTTTATTTAGATTTTATAATAATTATATTTATTTTAAAAAATGTGTAAAATGTTGTACAATTTCTACACAGAAAAAATACTAGTTATATTATAAAATATTATCATTATACTATAACATACTATAATAATCATAATACTATACTATAATAATACATTATAACCTTATATTATATCAATGCACTATAATATTATATTATAATATACTATAACATTATACTAGCAATACACTATATATTAAATCAAAACAATATATTATAACACTGCACTATAATACTATACTATAATATTACATTATAACATTATATTATTATTGACGTAGGATATAGGGGATCCCAAGAAACAAAAAGAGAGAGAGAGAGAAATTCCGAGAGACAGCAGCACGCAGATGGCTGAGCCTGTCGGTTAAGGTTTAGATGAGAGAGAGCATCTAGAGCAACACAAAGATTTAAGGTAGTTTACGGAGGAAATCCTCTACATCCACCGGGCGTTAGTGAGGGAAGTTTCACTATGAATCAAGAGGGTGGTCGGAAGACCAGTACAAAGAGCTTAATAAGAGAAAGAGAGAGAAAGAGAGAGAAAGTGCTTTCCTTTGTCTCAAGCTATTGTTTACAAAGGTGATAGAAGAGGGATTCTGCTCTTTCAGATCGGTCGATGATGCTCTGATCTATATCTCGGTCCTTGTATATCCTTCCCTGAAGCCTGTTCAAGGGTATTTGTAGGCAGTGGATAGTGTAGTTTTTTCTTGGTTTTCCGGAAGCGGAGGAAGTAAATAAATTCTAGACCCACGCTGTGTGTCGGCCACTAGAGAGACCAGAGGCAGCAAAATGAGAGCTTGACCTTTTGATCTTGGTACTGCTTCTAGGGATCTGTGATGGCTGAAGCATGCGGGTCCTTGATTTGCTTGTTTGGAAAAAGTGTCTCGTACGGAAAACGGTGCAGTCGGGCCACGCCGACTACGACAGGTGCAATTGAGGAACATCGTCATCGATATTGCCAGAGAATGACTTCGATTCGTCGTGGACAATGCTTGGCCGAATGCTCGTGGTAGAAGGTTTGAGACCTGCTAGAAGAAAAGCATTTAAATAAAAAGTTAGTGCCACTGAGAGCCACGTGTATTGCTGTGATGCAGCACTGGAATCACGTGTTAACATCAGCCCCCCGCATTATCAGGGCATGAACATTAATATGGGTCCTGGAATGCGAACTGTCATGATGGTGGACACGCTGCCCAAGGTTTGTCAGGATAAAGCAAGAGCGATTCCTTGCCGATTCGCATTCTCTTCCTACAGCCTCTGAAAATTCCTGCAAGGAAAAAAGTGGATCATTAGAGAGATGGCGGAGAGGAAGAGGTGGACGACTCTGACGGGTTTTCCACTGAAGAGGAAGAGGGTCTTGGAGCCGTCTGAAGGGTCGCAGGAACCGACGGTTGAGAAGATTGCTGAAGCGCTCCAGATGGAGGAAGCAGGAGCTCCGGGTGTGGCCCTGCTGGAAGAAACGCCGGCAGCCAAGGTTGCCAAGGTCCTGATGCGGACTTTGGAGTCTGCACAAGGAGCTGCAGGAGAGGAGAAGGTGGTAGAGTTGGTGAACCTTTTAGATTATCCGGTCAAGGCATCTCTGAAAATTGGAGAGTGGAAGGACCTGATCGTGGTGGGTGAGACGCTTGCTGGGGAGAGACTTGGCCTTGGGAGGATTTCGAGGCTCCCCCCGAAGGGAGTGTGAAGAAGACGCCCCTGGTGATTTGCGGTCCTGTTCCTCTTGGCGAGTCAGTCCCTCTTCCTTCGAAGGTAAAGAGACCTTCCTTTCCCTGTCTTCTTCTAGTGGCTGCTCGAAATAATGAGAAGAAGGAAGAGAAGGGAAGGAAGGGAGAAGGCAGCAAGATGGAAGAGGTGACTAAGAAGAAGAAGGAAGTTTCGTAGGTTGCTCCTGAGGCTGCCCTTGGCATTGAAGGGTCAAAAGGTAACCTAGAGGACAGATTATTTGAAATAAGGATAGAAGATGAGAGATTCTGAAGAACACCTCCCAGGTCTTGGAGGTGGTAAAATCTTTAAAGGGTAAGGAGGAAGGGGAGGCTCGCTACCTTCGGAGGATAGTGGAGCTGAAGAGTGCTTTGTTGCAGCGCTCTCAAGGTGATCACATAGAAAAGCTAGGGAAGTTGTACAAGCTAAAAGATAAATTGGCTTCCCTAGCTCTGAATAATTCAGAATGGGCCAGTAATGGTGAGGTTCCAAGAGGGGAGTTTCACCGCACCCTCTTGGATGTAAGATAATCCCATTTTGTTCATGTCAAAGACCTCCAAAAAAGAATAAAAGAGCTAGATGATGAAAAGGAGGCTTTGAGAAAGGAAAAAAACAGGCTTAGGGGTGAAGTTGCGGGGCCAGGGAGGCAGAGTCGAAGGCGGAGCAGGCGACCTTCGAAACCCACCACCGAGAGGAGATGCTGAAGTCTGAGATACACGCCATGCGCTCCCTAATAGATAGCAGCTTGGGATGGAGGGGGCGGTGCATGGAGGACTTGGAAGAGGCGGTGAGGAGGGCAGTGAACATCATCAATGCTTCGACCATAGGTCACCATGTGAAGAGCCAGGCAGCCTTTGATGTTCTTCTGCAAACATTGGTCGATGTGAGCATTCTGAATCAGGAGAACATCAGAGGTCCAGCTGTTCTTCCTTTCTGTGGCCCCAAGGGTCCAGAAAGGTTATTCAACACTAGAAGCCGTTGCTCCGAAGAGATTCCTCCCATGGGTACCTATGCCGGCTGAAGAAGTTAACCTGCTCCTGATGAAGGTCGGACAGCCCCTCCTGAAGTGCAGCAACACGCCCCTGCCAAAGGGTGGCAGTGACTAGCTTTCTATTCTTTTCATCCTCAGTCTCATCCAGCAGATGAAGAGATTGGAGAAAGGAGAGCATCAGCTAGTCCTCCGAGGGCATGCCGCCGGTTTGTAAAGAGCGTAATAGATTGGTCTCAAAGGGGGGTTTCCTGCATATTTGAGGTTAACACTATTTACTCCAGTTGTTCAAGTTCTGAAGTCTTGTGTTTTCCTTTATTTTCACTATATGTCTTGTACTCAGAAAGAGACATGTAAGAGAATAGAAATGAAATTTTGTAATAAATTTTATCATGAATAAAATGTATTCTTCTGAAAACTTGCTCTGAATGAATTTTTCTTGTATTTTCTTTTATCTTTTCTTTCGTGTTTGAAAAGGGTACCACGAGATCAGAAAAGAAAAGAACAAGAATTCATAAGTATTTGAAAGTGTAAAGCCAATGATAAATTCTAAGTTAAAAGATAAAACTAACTATCATCGTGCACGAGGTTATGAAGCATCGAACAACAATAGTTCAAAGAATAAAAAGAACAGCGCATGCCGATGTTTTGAAACATCGTGCACGACACCAGGACGAATGTAGGGAAGAGACGCTTCGATAACCTGTGCTGCTTTGAATTTCGAACCTGTCAGAAAAATGAACGGTCGGATGGTTTCGTGCACTGATCGATAAGATCAGACGGCCAGAAGATGAAAAGTCGCAACTGTTTCCCATAAAGCCTTTCTCAAGGAAGGAAGTTTGAAACTGTTGCCTGCCTTCAAACCCTAACAAAGAAATTTCCCTGATTCTGCTCATCGCAAAAACTTGCCAATGGGGGGAAGAGAGATTGAGTGGGCAGAGTTGGTCGTCCAGTTTAAGAACGACTCCAGCTATCAGGAGAATCTCCTAATGGAGCACGAAGTGCTCAATGCAACAAGGGGATTTAGGGGAAATCCCGATCTCATGGTCATCCAACTTGCCACCGAGTTCCATCCAAACAAACCCCAAGACGGAGCGGTGTGCATTTATTGGGCTCAGGTGGAGTAAAAGATGATGCTCCCTCCACAGCCAGAGTTCAGAGAGATCCTGAACTCCTATCAGATTGTGCCGGCGCAGCTTTCCCCCAACGCCATCGCATACATATACTCCTTCTTGAAGCTACTGCAAGCTCAGAAGATACCATGGAGTATGACGCTGTTTAGAGGCTTGTTTAGCTGGATGGCGGTGCCTGAATATGGAGGATGCCTGGCCTTGAGGTCGAAGATGAGAAAGGCGATGTTCTCTGGGACGAGTAGTTCCCATTCAGAATGGAGGGACTACTATTTCTTTATAGGTGAGAATTTGGGGATCCCCATGAAGCCCGGAGTCTGCCCATCTGAGCTCATTGGGGATGCTAGGTGGATGGCGGAGAAAGGACACTGAAGAACCTGGAGAAGTTGAAGGGGCAGAATTGGCCCCTGAAGGACTTCCTTAGGCACGTGAAGAATGACATATCCTTGTATGCGCATGCGTTAGGGTATGTTGTCTTCAAGGAGGTAGTTCCACCTCCTGGTATGGTCCTAATGAAGAGGGCCAGAAGGAGACAGCCCCCCGCCATCCAACTCAGCAAGGAGATTACTAAGGTGGTGGAGGAGCAGGGAGAGATAGAGGTTCTGGAGCCAGTTTGTGGCGAAACCACTGTCGACGTGGTATCCTCCTCGGAGGATACTGTGAACGATGGTAAGACCTTAGCCGAGGTGATGGAAGATGCACGCAAAGGGAAAGAACCTGCCACATCGGCCAAGCCCAAGATGGTCCCCAGAGGTAATAAAGGGATCATTCTTGGGTAAAATTAAGGAGAAAAGAAGGCCGAAGAGAAGGGCCAAAAGGGAGAAGAAGAGAAAGAAGTAAAGGGGGCAACTGTGAGTCCCTGCCTGGACCTGGTGCTAAAGGAGGTCCCTAAGCGGAAGAGGGATCCCAAGGAAAAGAGAAGTCCAGAGCCTCCTTTGAAGAAGGGAAAGCTACGGAGGAAGGTCAACTGACTGCCAAAAGAGCATATGATTGGCAGTGAAGTATTGATCCCCCCCTACCACATCAATTTTGCAAGGAGATTTGGAGATGACATTTTGCAGATCGCTGTGGGAACGAAAGGAGAGATAAGAAAACTCCTCTTGCCTTCCCAGCAATAGACGGAACAGAACTGCGCACTCCCGGGAGACATGGGACTGGCAGGAGGAGAGGATGGAGAAAGTCTCGATGCCAGATTCCTATGCCCAAGTAGCCAACAGGCTGGTTTCTGTGAGAATCTCTTATAACTCCATCATTCTGTTACTTTATGTTTAAGTTCTGTTGACTTCGCTTCATCTTTCAGGTGCTTGCTCGCTTGCATCTGCTTTTGAACAAGACCTTAAGGACGGAGGAACAAGTGCTCGAGCAAGGAGGCCAGCTTCATCAACGGGACAAAGAAATTGAAACCTTGAAGGTCCAGCTTGCAGTAAAGTCTTCTCAGCTTGATGCTTTACAGGAAGAGAAGGCTAAACTATAGGAAGAGTTTGTAGTTTATAAGTCTGCAATGGACGAGTTAAAGGCTGACAACAAGGCCCTGCAAGAGAAGCTGGACAAGGTCGCGGAAGACCAGGAGGCCATTGTTGCGGAGAGGTCTGCAGCGACTGTAAAGGCCTACAAAACAAGCTTATCCTGCAAAAAGGAGAGGTTAGATGAGATCAAGAGGGCGTAGGAAGGATTGGCTTCCAATTTGATTCAAGAGGGCAAGATCACTACTAATGATCTTGGAGAAGTGGAGCCCATTCCTTGTCTAACCGCTGATCTTACTTACAAGGAAGAGGGGTTGAACTTAACCGAGGATCTCATCCAACATATGTTTGATCTTTTGGATGGGCACAGTGAAGACTAACCCATTTTCTTGTAAGACGAGTGAATTGTAACATCAATTTTGTATCTTGAAAATGAAAGAATGAAAAAGATTGTTTTCTTCCGCATACCTGCTTATTTTGATGTGTATGAAATGAACAGGTACCTTTGTATGAAATTTGAAATGCTCTGACTGTAACTTTATGAGAACATCCTTCATAGCGAGTTCATAACAAAGGACTTTAAATCACATAAAGTATCTCTAGTTTGATTGCCCAAAGGATTTAGGTCGTGTGAAATATTGTAAACGATGTTTGCACTTGAGGCATGTGCTAGTTGAGTAGATAGAGTATTTAGAGCTTTGAAGCCGTACACTTTTTCTTATATATTCTTGTACAAGGAAAAAGTAATGATAGTAGTGGAGATCTCGCCTAGGAGGAGTTATCTGACTTGATGCCAAAAGGACTTTAGTTGTTTGAAATATCGTGGACGATGTTTATACTTGAGGCATGACCTCTTTTGGGCAACAGATCCTAGTGGTAAGAGTGCATTTGGGAATATAATATCTGACTGATCTGGTTAATTTCCCTTATACCAGGTTAAGAATAAAATAGAACCGATAGAACTTTTTCCAAATTTGATTTGAAATCATATTCCTTCACGCATCTGCACAGGAAAGAAGTAATGATAGTAGTGGAGATCCTGCCAAGGAGGAGTTATCTGACCTGATGCCAAAAGGACTTAAATCGTCTGAAATATCATAGAGATATTTGTACTTAAGGCATGGGCTGACCTCCGTTACGGCAGATCCTAGTGGAAAGCGAAGGCACTCTGCTTAGGAGGGACTTGTATCATAAGTAGATAGCAGGGACTGCCCTAAGGTTACAAGCTGGCCTTCTGGCCTTCCGCTAGCCAGATGGGCTTATGGAAGGGTTTCGCATGTAGGTAGGAGACTCCGCCTGCCAGGCATAATTGGGCTCGGTGACCTTCGTATATACAAGAGTGAGTGTAATACTATCATGAATGAGGTACGGGCACCTCGGATACAATAGCTGAAGAGTTTTGAGGTTAGGATCATACCTGTCGCATGGTGCATGAATAAAGTATAAGTTGGTCGCACCCCAGTTAATATGAATACCTCGGGATGATTGAACGATCATAGGACTAGCATCATAAGAACTAGAAATCATTGTGATCTCATCATCTAATCGACCTTCTTTATCCAATTCAGAATTGACAGATTCATCATCAGATTGAAGAGACGAAGTTTTAAGAGCCAATGCCTTCTTTTGAAGTCCCTTTGTCTCTTCATTTTTCTTTTTCTTTTGAAGCTCCATTTCATATGTTATGAGTGAGCCCAAAAGAGTATCTAGCTCATACTTAGATAAGTCGTGAGCTTCAACAATTGCAGTAGATTTCGCATCATATTCTTTAGGTAAGCACCTAAGAATTTTTCGAACTAACTCTTCATTTGTAAATATTTTTCCAAGTGAAATTAATGAGTTAGTAATATCAGTAAATCTCGTAAACATGTCCTTAATAGGCTCACCTGATCGCATTTCAAAAAGTTCATAATCATGTATGTACCCTCATATGTTATCTCTAATTTTTTCCACACCTCATGTGCAGTAGAGAGTACATATTCTATTAAACTAGGCAGGTGATAAACCACAGTTTAAATGACTCATAGCTTTCGCATCAAGTTGTAATAGTCTGCGCTCTCGCTCATCGCATTCACTAAATGGTTTAGGTATTTCCTTACCATTTAGTGTCTTAATGGGAATATTAAATCCGTCTCTAACCACTTCCCATAACTCAATATCGATACCCCTCAAAAAGCCCATCATGCGAGCTTTCCAATAGTTGTAATGAAGCCCTTTGAACAAGGGCGGTCTAGTAACAGACTGTCCCTCGCAGAGTACTTCATCACCAAAGTGCATGGGATGTGCCATGGATCAATCTCTTGAATGTAAAGTCGATTTCAGAGATCTTGCTCTGATACTAGTTGTTGGTTCACTTGCACACCCAAGAGGGGGGTGAATTGGGTGTAGTTAAACTTTTAAAATTTTGAATTAATATATATGTTACAAAAAAAAATTAAGTACTTTTAAAGATACTTATTATTGTGAGACTTTTATTATTTTCAAGCAAGAGCGTTCAAGCAAATCTTTTCAGCATGAGCAATTGAGCAATTTTAAAGTGGCACCTGCAACCGAATAAATAAGAGTAATATAATAGAAAAAAAAAATTACAGAGAAATAAAAGTTAGTGTGCAAAAAGAAAAAAAAAATACAGTAAGTAAATGTTAGTAAAAAAAAACAGAAAGTAAATGTTAGTATTGCAGTATGTAAATGTTAATAGTACAAGAAAATAAATGTTAGTAGTACAGGAAAATAAATGTT
Organism: Apostasia shenzhenica; assembly: GCA_002786265.1. Lineage (NCBI taxonomy): Eukaryota > Viridiplantae > Streptophyta > Magnoliopsida > Asparagales > Orchidaceae > Apostasia > Apostasia shenzhenica. The sequence goes on from KZ451906.1 coordinate 4,691,224, forward strand.
AGTGGTACAAGAAAGTAAATGTTAGTTAGTTAGATACAGTAAGTAAAATTACAGAATGTAAATTTGATGATTAACTAACTTAATTATAGTGGGATGGACAAATCAAAGTATTTCTGATCGTCGAGCGTTTTCTGTTAGGTAATTTAAATTTACCTAATGTACTAACCCAATTCCGTTCTATTGCTATAATTAAGTTATTTGGATCCTTGGCTATGTTAATTAAATTTGGGGGTGAGTAGGCCCAAACTTTAATTAACTAACCTACCAATTTTAGTTATCTCACAGAGTTTGGACAATTTAAATTATTAAACATTTTGAATTAGCACAATTATTATGTCCAAAATCTGATCACTGAAATTTTATTTTGAGGCTTTGAAAAAAAATAACTATCAAGTACACCAGCCTCTAAATAATAAAAAAAAACAAAAGTGAAAGAAGATACACGATGTATAGTGGTTCGGCTATTTTCTTGCCTAATCCACTCCTCTTTGTTCCTCCTTCGGGGTTCCACTATCCCAAGCTTGTTATGGCCAAGCTCAAGCCCTAATACAAGGAGGAAACCTATGCCTTTTCGGTTCAAAGGCACAAACCAATCTTTAGATCCTTTTTTACTGAGGGAAAGGAACAACCTCACCTCTCCTTTTACTTGGGGACAAGTAAGAAAAACTCCTCTTCGCGCAGGGAGACTCAAAGCCAAAATCAAAAATAAGAGACAATGACCCTTACGAGTCGTACAAGAAATAAATTAACTCAATTTAAAATTTAATGAGAGCTCTATGTGCAAAGAGGCCAACTCAATTTTTCTGGAGAGAATTTTAGTATTATCTTTCTCAATGTTCTGTGCAATATAAAGAGAAGAGAAAGAAAAATCAAACTCGATGAAATATTTCAATACGATATAAAATCGAGTAAACAGAAACATCAAATAATTTTCTAGAAAATAATACTTAGCAAAAATATCTAAACCATTTTCTGTAGATGCATATTACCTATGTATTTTACTATAAAAATATCAAAATTATTTAAATTTTGTACGATTTATAAAAATTAAAAAACCAAGACACAAATATAAATTTCCAGAGAAAACTTTGTTGACCAAAAAATTCCGAGAAAATTTTTAGATAAAATATTAGCTCCCAAAAAGATGTATTAAAAATTTTAAGTTATATGGAGCTCAAATCAGTAGTACAAAAATTTGTGAATCTTTAAGAAAAATCGATTCAAAGAGAAAATAGAAAATACCCGATTAAAAATACCTCCAATGATCCAAGAACTCCTAGAATCGACTCCCCACATTGTGAACAAAAACTTTGAGCTTGAAGAGAGAATTTTTTCAACTTAAGAATGAGAGAGCTTGGAGATTGAATTGGACAAAGAGGAGTATTAACTCAAAATCCCCCTTATTTATAGATGAAATGAGAGGTAAATTGGTAATTTGAGTATTACAACTTTTTATAAATTAATTGGGGACAAAACCAGCCACTTTGCATGTTTTATGGCTGATTTTAAGGAGTAAAAGAAGGAAGTGGGAATTTAAAAATATTAGTGGAATTTAAAATATCGAGTAATTCAAAATATCGAGTTTTGTACGAGTTGAAAGCATCCAAAATCTATCACAAAAGTATTTCATGAAATTCAAGTAATATATTTTTGTAAGTAATTATTTAATTTTATTTATAATTCAAAAAATAAATAAAAATAATCACAAATAAATTTAATTATATTTATTTTAATTTTCTCCAGATAAATGAGCCATAAATTTCTTGCACTTACATGATGGTCTAAAATTTTATAGCAAATGCATCTTTGAAGTTGACTTTTCGACTTGATGCTCCTTTTCTCAACGATCTTGATCAACTTCATTTCTTTTTATTCTTGGCCTGATTTCATCAATCTTGAGTCAAAATTATCTCGACGATCATCCTTCTTGATCCTGAAAAGCTTAAGAACAATATATACTAATATTTAAAAAATACTTAATCGAGTATATTATTAACGTGTTTGTTTTCATCAAGATCGATAAGAGTTCAACAATACCATCCGGCAGGAATTAAGAGTTGTCCTTCCGAGGATGGCATTGTAGCCTGATTTAGCTCTGATGCTGGCAAAGTTTACCATGCTCATGGCGTAGCCATTGTTATCGCAGAAAGAGATGGGCAAAGAGATGAATCCCAATGGTTGGACCCTCTCCCCAGAGAAACCCAGCAAGGTGGTTCCTGCACGGAAGAGGTTTGTTTTCCTGAGCCCCATTTGGAGGAAAGCAAATTCAAACAGGATGTCAGCTGCACTCCCAGAGTCAAGGAGTACTTGTCGAACATGGAACTCGCAGTAGTTGTGAGGATCCACTCTGGTTGGGGGTGTCGGCTTGGGTCTAGCAGATCGAACCCAACTTTTTTGGACGGCCACCGCGTAGACTTCAGTAAGCGGCCGAGAGAAGAAGTGACTCTGCTGCTGAACATGCCGCGGTTTTCCCTCATCTCTACCTTGACCTTTGGCCATGTGCATCGTCACGGACGAGCGTTCATCTCCCTGGTGTTTCCTCTTCTTCTCCTTCTTGGTTCCAGAAACACCGGGGGGAGAGGACTCAGCATTCTCGATGAGCATGAACTGGCTGGCCCTGGCCACTAGCTTAGGGTAGCTCCGAGGTTTGGCTAGCTGTAGAGATTTAGATAGGTCCCCACTCCTGAGTCCCATTCAATAGTTGTGCATGGCCACACTAGGGTCAACATCTTCAACTTCTGCTACGGCGGCGAAGAATCGATTGGTGTAATCCCGGAGGCTTCCCTTCTTGCCTTGCTTGATGTTGGCGAGCAACATGTCAAAAATGACCATTCGAGTTCGGCCGATGAAGTGTGCAATCAACTCCTATTTCAACTGCTCATAAGAAGAGACGTGACCCCTGGGGAGTTTGATGAACCAACTGAATGCTAACCCTTCAGAGTGTTGGCCAAGAGGTGACACTTGGTACCCTCATCCGGTTGACGGTAGCGGACCGCGGCCTCGAACCCTTGGATATGCTTGCGGGGGTCAGTCGTGCCTTTATAAGCTTCGAGCCAGGGAAGTCTGAAGTCTTCTGGGACTGGGGCCAGCCAGATGGCATCAGCAAAAGAGGCATTGCTACCTATAATGGGGGGCCTGAACACCTAGGAAGAGAGGGTCCCTCCCGACGAGGAAGGGAGGAAAAGCAAGTGGAAGGAAGGTAGGAAGTAGTAGAGGACGTACTGGTGGATGACTTTGGTGGACCTTTTGAGGGGGAAAAGGTCATTGTGGCAGTTGAGAAGAACCAGACGATTAAGCAGAAGGTGCTACGACTGGCGGGAAGGGAGCAGGAGCCGCCGCAACCTACGGGAAGGGAGCAGGAGCCACTGCGACCGGTGGAAAGGGAGTAGGAGCCTCCCCGATAGGTGGAAAGGGAGCAGGAGCGTCGCGACAGGCGAAAAGGGAGTAGGAGCCGCCGCAACCGGCGTAAGGGGATCGTGGACCGCCGCAATCGGCGGAAGAGGCGCAGGTGGTAGGATGGTGGCACAAATTGGGTGAGTCTGCCTGAGGATCACGGCCTGCTGAGCGGTGAGGCCAGTGACCAAGTCAGTGAGGTTGACAAGCATCTCCTGTATCTCGAAGGCGTGCGTACCTCTAGAGGAAGAAGCCGATTTGGTACGGCGGCGAGAAGTTGAGGCTGAAGCTCCATGGACATGCACAGACTCTGTAATGTCTGCTGGACGCATAAGCTTTTTCGTGGTCTTTGTTGTGGTGTCCTCGTGCTATCCTCGCGACGGCCGCATGTGCCTCGCGCTGAGTCGTAGTTCTCGAGAATAACTTGTCGGTGCCCTCAAGGTCGTTGGAATGTGTCCTGGATATTTGTAGAGCTGCGGGTGTCCCAGGGACATGCGCAGAATCTGTGATGTCTCCTAGATACGTAAGCTTCTTCGGGCCTTCGGGACTCCGAGATTGCATGTTGTGGGAGAACGCATCAGAATTATGAGTCCTCGGACGAACCCCGCGTTGCCTTTGCGTGAATGTTGGATTGGGAAATTTGGACTGCTCTCACGGTCTTTGTCGCGGTGTCCTCGTGCTGTCCTCGCGATGGCCGCAGGTGCCTCGCACCGAATTGGAGTTCTCAAGAATAACTTGTCGGTGCCCTCGAGGTCATCAGAATGTGTCCTTGATATTTGTAGAGCTGCTGGCATCCCGGGGACTTGCGCAGACTCTGTGATGTCTCTTGGACGCGTAAGCTTTTTTGGGTCTTGCTAGAGAAAAAATCACTTGAATGATTTGGACTACTCTCGTGGTGTTGTCGCAGTGTCCCTGCGCTCCTTGTGATGCTTTCGGGACCCCCGGGATTGCATGTTGTGGGAGATTGCATCAGAATTATGGGTCGGGTGAACCCCGCGTTGCTTTCGCGCGAATGTTGGATTGGGAAATTTGGACTGCTCTCGCGGTCTTTGTCGTGTTGTCCTCGTGCTGTCCTCGTGACGGCCGCAGGTGCCTCATGCTGAATCGAAGTTCTCGAGAATAACTTGTCGGTGCCCTCGAGGTCATCGAAATGTGTCCAGGATATTTGTAGGGCTGCGGGCGTCCCGGAGACATGCGTAGACTTTGTGATGTCTCCTGGACGCGTATGATTTTTCGGTCCTTCGGGACCCCGGGATTACATGTTGTGGGAGATCGCATCAAAATTATGAGTCCTCGGGCGAACCCCGCACCTTTAAGCAAATGTTGGATTGGGAAATTTGGACGGCTCCCGCGGTCTTTGTTGCGGTGTCATCGTGCTGTCCTCGCGACGGCCGCAGGTGCCTCGCGCCAAATCGGAGTTCTCAAAAATTACTTGTCGGTGCCCTCGAAGTCGTCGGAATGTGTCCTAGATATTTCTAGAGCTACGGGCATCCCAGGGACACGCATAGTCTCTGTGATGTCTCCTGGACGCGTAAGCTTTTTCGGGCCTTCGGTAAAACAGGGTTTGTGCGGTTTGCGGTGTTTGCGGGGTTTGCAGAGTTTGCGGGGTTTACGGGGTTTGCACGGTTTGCTAGAGTAGTCCAAATTTCCCAAGAATAACTTGTTGGTGCCCTCGAGGTCGCCGGAATCTGTCCTGGATATTTGTAGAGCTGCAGGAGTCCCATGGACATGCGCAGACTCTGTGATGTCTCCTGGACGCATAAGCTTTTTCGGGCCTTCGGGACCCCAGGATTCCAAGTTGCGGGAGATCGCATTAGAATTATGAGTCCTCGGGCAAACCCCGTGGTGCCTTTGCTCGAATTTGGACTGCTCTCGCCGTCTTTGGGCACCTGAGTTGGGCTAGGCTTGAGCACTATTTAGACGCATGAGTGGTAATATGTCTCAATGCTTCTGATGGGCTTGTTGCGTCCATGCAGCTGACCTTCACGTTCTTGAAATTCTCATTCTATGGTTCCTCGATTATAGCTTCATTTGTCTTTGATTGATGGCGCGGTTGCAAAACTTGTTGTTTATTTTTTTGCAAGTGTACAAAATCAACTCAAGTAATATAGTCAATGAGACCAAGTCATTCCCATGAAGATTGACCACCTAAGTATCAAAATTTTATAATTCTTATCTTAATTTAAACCGAAGAGAAATATTAAAAGAGTAATTTATAGATTAAATTTTTCTATCAAAAGCATGAAATTTAAATAAGCATAAGTAACTATAATTTAAAATACTAAGACATGTATAAATCTTGACTTTTAATGCAAGTTAATAAAATCTTCATACAAATCAGATTAAGATTTTTGCAACGATATAATTTCTTTATATTGATCGTTACCCAATTCCTTGGATATAACAACCCTATCTTGATTGACCATTTGCTATATCTCTATGCAAATAATCAACTCAAAATGCATTAATTTATATGCATACCGCTCCTTTAGGAGGACTGTTTGGACGGAAATCGGCAGTGGGAGGGATGATCATTGGGCCAAGATTTCCTCTGAACCCTCTCGTTATGTTGAGCACTTTCTCCTTCAGGAACTTTTCGGCCAGTTCTGCCCACTCAACCACTCTTCCCCCCATGGTAAGTTTTTGCAATGAGCGGAATCAGGGAAGGCTCTTCTTTAGGGTTTGAAGGTAGGCAAAAGATTCAAACCTCCCTTCTTGCAAAAGGTTTTATGGGGAACAATTGTGACTTTTCGCCTTCTGGCCATTTGATCTTGTCGATCAACGCGCAAGACCAATCCGACCGTCCATTTTTCTGACAGTTTCGAAATTTGAAGTGGCGCACTAATATCAAAGTGTCCCTTCCCTGCATTCGCCCTGGCCTTGTGCATGATGTTTCAAGGCAACAGAATGCACTTTTCTTTTTATTCTTTTAACTATCATTGTTTGATGCTTCATAATCTCGCGCACGACAATAGTTAGTTTTATCTTTTAACTTATAATTTTTCATTAGCTTTACACTTTCATGTACTTATGAATTCTTGTTCTTTTTTTCTGGCCTCGTGGTACCCTTTTCAAATATGGAAGAAAAGATAAAAGAAAATACAGGCATAATTCATTCAGAGCAAGTTTTCAGAATACATTTTATTCATGACAACTTGTTACAAAATTACATTTCTTTGCTCTCTTACATGTTTCTCTCCTGAGTACAAGGAAATCAAAAAAAAAATTTACAAGGCTTCAGAACTTAGACAACTGGATCAACCTACTTTTCTCCTGAACGACTAGCAGCAGATCACCTGGGGGCTACTAGGACTCCGCTCCTCTCCGATCGTTCCTTCAAACGTGCTAATGATGAGGCTGAGGCATGAGAAGAGGATGAAGGAGGCGGGTCACCTCTGGCCCTCAGGCTGAGCCTGTCACTGCACCCCAGGGGGAGTACTTTGGCCCTCTTCAGGACTTCTGCGTGGAGGAACAAGATAATATCCCCAGCCGGCATAGGTGCCTGAGGAGGAATCTCCCCTGAGCCATGACTTCCGGCATTGAAGAACCTGTCCGGTCCCTACGGGCCGCAGAAGGGAAGAACCGCAGGACCTTTAATGTTCTCTTGATTTAAAATACTTACATCAACCAGTGTCTGCAGAAGAAGATCGAAAGCTGCCTGATTCTTCACATGGTGGCCTACCGGTGAGGTGCCGATGATGTTCACTGCCCATCTCACCGCTTCCTCCAGATCCTCCATGGACCCCCCTCCATCCAGCGCTGTTTTCCACCAAGGCGTGCATGGAGTGCACCTCATCCTTCAGCAACTCATTCCAGCGATGAGCCACGAAAGCCGCTTGCTTCTCCCTGGACTCTGGCTCCTTGGCATCCACAGCCTCCTTCTTGAACTTTTCCCTCTCCCACCCCAAGGCCTCCTTTTTGTCGTCTAACTCTTTTATTCTCTTCTGGAGGTCCTTAACGTGGGTGGACATGCTCTATATCAAGGATGGTGCGGTGATACTCTCCCCTCGCAGCATCTGCTTTACCTGCCCACTCAGAGCTGCTCGAAGCTAGGGAAGTCAATCTGTCTTCCAACTTCTTTAACTCCCCTAGCTCCGTCTTATGACCAATTTGAGAGCGCTTTACAACTTGCAATAGAGCACCCTCTAACTCTGCCACTTTCCCGAAGAGACGAGTTTCTCCTTCCTCCTGACTCTTTACATCTTTTACCACCTCCAAGATCCGGGAAGTATTCTCTAGGATCTTCTCTTCCTCCATCCTTATTTCAAACAATCTATCCCCCAGGTCGCCTCCTGATCCTCCAATGCCAAAGGCAACTTCAGGGGCGGCCCGCGGAACCTCCTCCTCCTTCTTAATCCCCTCTTCCATCTTGCTGCCTTCCTCCTTCTTGTCCTTCTCTTCATTCCGAAGACTCATCGGGAGAAGACGAGGGAAGAGGGACTTCCTTATCTTGACAGGAGGAGGGAACACCAAGAGGAGCAGGACCACAAATCACAACGGGTGTCTTTGCTGGCCCCCTTGCAAGGATTATCCCCACCTTAGGAAGAAACTGCTCAATATTTTCATCCTTGAGCAGAATCTTTCCCGGTCTGAGGCCCTCCCCCGCAGGCGTCTGGCGCACCACGCTCACCTCTATCCGATCTCTAGCCCGCTGAGTTTCCTTGACAGGAGAATCGGAGAGGTTAACCACTTCTTCCACCCTTCTTTTCTTCTGTAGGATCCTGTGCAGACTCCAGAACTTGCACCAGGACTTCAGTAACTTTTGTCGGCGGCGAGACAACAACTGCAGCTCCCTCTCCCCCCTCTGAGGGTGACTCAGTAACCTCCAACCTCATCTTCTTATCAGAAGAAGAGTCGTCGCTCGGAGGCCCGCCTTCCGTCTTCCTCTTCAGACCGAACAGAATTTTTCATCTTCTCCTATCCGCCATCTCTAGACTGATTTTCCTTCTCCTTTTCAAATTTTTTGAGAGATTGGTAGGAGAGAATGCGAATTGGCAGGGAACTGCCCCGTCTTATCATGACAAGTCTCGGGCAACGCATTCGCCGTCATGATGGTTCTCATTCTAGGACCCACATTAATGTTCGCGCCCTCATAATGCGAGAGGCTGATGTTAACGCATGGCTCTGACGCTGCATCTCAGCCATACACGTGGCTCCCAGGTTGCACTAAGTTGTTATTTATTTATTTATTCTCGCAGGTCTCAAACCTCGATCAAATCTCGTCCACGCAGGTTCGGTCAACCATCGCCCACGACGATCCAGGATCGCCCCTAGCAACATCGATGACGATGTTCCTCAGCTGCACCTGTCGCTGTCGGCATGCTATTGCAGCGCTGTTTCCAGTACAAAATGCTTTTTCCAGACATGCAAATCAAAGACTCGCGTGCTCTAGCTAGTATGAACCCCCAGTGGAATCACTGCTATCAAGGAAGATAAAGCTCACCACTCAGTACTTCAAGCTCCCCCAATGGCTGACAGCTGAGGGACCATCAGGATGGGCCCAGCTCCTTTCTTTCCGGGAAATTCGGGATAAAGTACTCTTTTCAGTAATATTTAAAGCCACTAAGCGGACAGAGAAAAAAGGAGAGAGGGGGGAACAACAACAAGAACCAAGACAACCTGAGTGAAAGCAATTCTTGTGTCCTCTTGCTTTTCACTGTATTAGAGCCCCAATTGAGGAGCTCTTTCTCTCTCTTTCTTTCTTCCGATTAGGTCATTGTACTGGTCACTTGGACCACCCCCTTCCTTTTTCTAGTAAAATCAGCTCTCACTAACCGCTCGGTGGACGTAGGGAATTTTTTCCCTGAACCACCTTAAATCTCTGTGTGTTGCTCTAGATACTTTCTCTCGCCTAAACTCTGATCGACAAGCTCAGCTCTCTGCGTGTCGCCGTCTCTCAGGACTCTCTCTCTCTCTCTCTGTATTTCTTGGGATCCCCTACATCTCACGTCAACATACAAAGCTGCATAATGTGAATATGATATCTAAATTTAATAAGAGGTTAATATATATGCTTCATAAATAAATCTTATCATGAACATGAAAAAAACTTAATTAGGTGAAAACTTAATACTGTACATGCATAGGAGACACATCTGGAATGCAAACATAACCTGTAAATACATCCAACTTAGTCTTATAGACAGATAGTAGATCGTTCTCATGTATGTTATTAGTAAGCATGTAAATGCATTCATTAATTATCAAAAAGCATAGTCACATTATAAGCAAGTGAAACACATTATATAACTGTTAACACGTGGTTCCTGCGCTGCATCCTGGCCGAACACGTGGCGCTTGACAGGCCTGTACTTGATTGATTGATTGGCTGACTCAGCTTCAGGTTTTGCAGGACTCTTGACCCAGGTCAAACATAGGGCACGAGGGTTCAGCCAACCATCGTCCACGACAATCCAGGATTAACCCTCGTAACCTCGGGCACGAGGGTACGAGGTAACGCCTGTCACAATCAACTTCACCTAACCCCCTCGATCTCCGTACAGATGTTCTTTCCCAGAAGAAGTACCAGCATTTAAAGATGTCATTTTCCTCGTACGAGCGGCAGATCTCTCCATTGACAGATAAGCGGCGCTCGGAGCTCATCCATCACCTTTCCACCAGAAAATCAGGGTAAAGCTACACACGCCAATGGCTATAAGACTCGTTGAACAGTACCAGCCAAAAAAGGAGCGATCAAGGATCAGGGATCGGGATCAAGAGACACATACATGAGTTAGGAGGGATTTTCTCATCTTCTCCAACCAAGGAGCTCCTTTATTTTCTCCTTCTTCTTCTTCTTCTTCTTCTTCTTCTTCTTCTTCTTCTTCTTCTTCTTCTTCTTCTTCTTCTTTTTCCTAAAAGAAAGCATTGTACAAGCCTTCAGGGCTATCTTTTGATTTTAGTGAAGTATCTTGACTGATGGGCCGGTATGTAGGGGATTTTCTCCCTGAACCACCTTAAATCTCTGTGTGTTTTTCTGAATGCTCTGAACTGGTTCTCCTCTTGAGCCTCCATTAACAGGTTCACCATCCCTTTGCGCGTCGCCATCTCCCGGAACTCTCTTTCTATTCGGTGTTTCCTGGGACCCCCACATCCTACGTCAACATCTTCTTGTGCTTTCATTGAGACTTGGAAAGATGGTGGCCAGAACATGCAAAATCAACTCTGCTGCCCGCAGTGTGCATGCAGGAGAACCCTCTGTCTGGGCGCCGGACGACGGAGCCTCAACTTCCACTTCCCGGCGACGCGCCGGATCTTTCTCCTCTTCCAGAGGCACCCGTGTTTCAGAGCTCCAAGGGATGCTCGTAAACCTCACTGACATGGTCACCGGCCTCACGGCGCAGCAGGCCGTCATCCTCAGACAAACTCAGCCGGTCTGTGCAGTACTTCCTCGCCCGCCGGTAGCGGCGGTCCCTGCTCCCCCTCCGCCGGTTGCGGCGATTCCAGAGGTGATTCCGCCACCCGCAGCGTCCCCGGCTCCACTCCTTCCGATTCTCGCGGTGGCCAAAGCCCTTGCACCAGCGCCCCAAGCCGCACCACTCTCCATCCAATCTTCTGGTTCCTCCAGACCACCCATACGCCCTTTTCGTTTCCAGGAGGTTCATCAAAACCCCCTTCCACCTTGTCCACTACCACAACCCGCCTTTCTCCCACCCGCTTTCCCTCCATTTCTAGCCGGAAGAGACCCCCTCTTTCCTAGCTCTCAGGCTCCTCATCATGGACCCGATCCCTTCTTCGGGTCGATGGACGGAAATGCCCCTTTTTCCGACGCCATCCGTTTGGCCTCCATCCCAGAAGACTTCCGGCCACCCAGGTTGGATGTTTACAGAGGCGCAACAGACCCCCGTGAGCATGTGCAGAGGTTTGAGGCCGCCGTCCGATACCGCTGGCCGGACGAAGCCACTAGATGTCACCTCTTGGCCAACACACTGAAGGGGGCAGCATTCAGCTGGTTCATCAAGCTGCCCCGGGGTCACATCATCTCCTATGAGCATCTGAAGTGGGAGTTGATCGCCCATTTCAAAGGGCGGACTCGTATGGTCGTGTTTGACATGGTCCTCGCTAGACTTGGGCACGGGCCCGGGGACCCGCCCGACCTGATCCGAAAAATTTAGGTCTTGGGTTGTGATAAAATTTTCATATTATTCTTTTAACCCGGCCCGGCCCGACCCGATCATTTTCATGATCGGGCTTGGGCATGATCATCGGGGGCCCGACCCGACCCGGCCCGACACTAAAGCTAACTTATAATTTTATAATTATGATTTTATGTTGTAGAGTTGCAATAAAATTACAAAAGTTAAATTTTTATATGGTATTTTATATGGTGCTTAAATGTTTATATTATTTCAAAATTCAAATTATATAGTAACATTGATATTTAGGATTTTTGGAGTTAAAGCTTGTTATAAAGAAAAGCATAATAAATTTTTTACTTTGAAAAGAGTTTACCATTCGGGTCGACCCGGCCCGACCCGGCCCGAGGCCATGTTGGGCTTGGTCACGTAAATTGACCCGAATGTATATGTATGGGTGTGATTTAACATACTCAATGGGTGACCCGGCCCGAGTTGACTCGACCCGAGCCCGAAAGATGCCCAGGTCTAGTCCTCGCCAACATCAAGCAAGGCGAGAAAGAGAACCTCCAGGATTATACTAACCGCTTCTTCGCCGCTGCAGCAGAAGCCGAAGATGTAGAGCCTGCAGTGGCCATGCATAACTTCCGGAGAGGGCTCAAGGTAGGGGACTTGTCCAAATCCCTACAGTTGGCCAAACCTCGGAGTTACCCAGAACTGGTGGCTAGGGCCAGTCAGTTCATGCTCCTAGAGGATGCTGAATCCTCCCCCACAGGTGCTTCCGGGGAAAGAAACAAGAGGAAACATCGGGGTGTTGAACCCCCGGTCACGAGGGTACAAACGGCCAGAACTCGCGATCGAGAAGAGGAGAGCCCTGACAAACTCAACCCCCGAAGCTCCTTCTATCTAGGCCACTCCCCGAGGTATATGCGGCAGCCGTTAAGCAGGGCTGGATAAGGCCCACTGGACCTAAACCGGCGCCGCCACCTGGAGTGGACCCCAACGACTACTGCGAGTTCCACGGGAACTATGGGCACATGCTTCACCGCTGTCGAGGCCTAAGAATCTTGCTCGAGAAGTTGTTGAATCAGAGCAAGCTTGAGGAGTTCATGCAGATGACCCCAACTTTCACCGCCGCCCAGAAAGGAAAAGCCCCCGAGGCTGCTGAGGCACTTACCAGGGCCCTACCACCCGTAGGCCATAGCCAGCAAGGGCGCCCTTATCCTCCAGCCGCCAGAACTATCAATGCTATCTTCAGCATTGACCCAACCGCTCAGCGCCAAGGAGCAGAAGTCGGCGGCATCTCTGAGCATCATGCCTCATCCATCCCCCTCACCTTCTACAGTGAAGATCTCCCCCAGCAGGGCAACTTACATAACGATCCGATAGTGGTCGTTGCGATTTAGATGTTCGGCGGGTACTCCTCGACTCTGGGAGAGCCGCCGACATCCTGTTTGAGTCCGCCTTCCTCCAGATGGGACTCAAAAAGCCTAACCTCCTCCACGCTGGGACTACCTTACTTGGTTTCTCCGGCGAAAGGGTCCAACCTCTGGGATTCATTACTCTTTCCGTCTCCTTTGGTGATGACAATGGCCACGCTATGAGCATGGTTAACTTCGCAGTCATCAGAGCTAAATCGGGCTACAACGCTATCCTGGGGAGGACAACTCGAAACTCCTTCGGGATGGTGATTTCCGCGCCCCACCTGTGCTCAAAGTTTTCAACCTCCAGCGGCATTGTTACCATCCTAGAAGACGTAATACAAGCTACCCGCTGCTTTCAGATAGCGGCGCAGCTTGTAGTCGATCAAATGGATTCTAGGGAAACCCAACCAGTTACACCGCAGGAAGGAGTCATCAGCGTAGCTTTAGGAGACGAAGGCTCTTCCAAAATTGTAAATGTTTCATCTTTTCTGAATGAAAAGCAACAGGCAGAAGTTACTGCCTTGCTTTCGAACTATATTGATGTTTTCGCATGGTCTCCTAAAGATGTTACAGGCATGGACAGGGCTGTTTGCAAACACCACTTGAATGTGTCTCAAATCGCCAATCCCGTCGCGCAAAAGAAGAGAGTAATGGCCGGGGAAAGACAGGATGCCATCAAAGAGGAAATCACAAAGCTGCTGGGAGCTGGTTATATCAGGGAAGTACAATACCCTCGATGGCTAACCAATGTGATAATGGTGAGAAAGACCAGTGGGAAGTGGAGAATGTGCGTAGACTTCAGGTCACTGAATCAGGCCTGCCCTAAAGACACTTACCCCCTCCCTCGTATCGACACGATGGTAGACCGAACCGTCGGGTACGAGGTTATGAGTTTCCTGGACGCCTTCTCCGGGTATCACCAAATCTGGATGGCCAAGGGGGATGAAGAGAAGACAGCCTTTATCACTGACTATGGCACTTACTGCTACAAAGTCATGTCCTTCGGTCTCAAAAATGCCGGTGCCACCTATCAACGCATGATTGACACAGTCTTTAAGAATCAAAGGGGGAGGAATCTCGAAGCTTATGTAGACGACATCCTAGTCAAAAGCAAAACTCTAACAGAGCACCTTGGTGATCTTCGGGAAACGCTCGACACTCTCTGAAGGTACAACCTCAAGCTCAACCCTGCTAAATGTACTTTCGGCGCTGCTTCAGGAAAATTTTTTTGGGGTATCTAGTCTCTGTTAGAGGGATAGAAGCCAATCCCAATAAAATATTAGCCATTCTGAGCATGCCCTCCTCGAAGACGGCGAGGGAGGTCCAGAAGCTAGCAAGGCGGATCAACAGCTTAGGCAGATTTATCTCGAAAGCCGGTGATCGCTGTTCCCCTTTCTTTCGGTGTCTGCGCAACAGCAAGAAAGGACTCTGAGACAGCGGGTGTGAAGCTGCATTCACCGAACTGAAGAAGTACCTAACCTCGGCCCCGATATTAGTGGCGCCGAGGGAGGGAACGGTCCTATCTCTTTATCTAGGAGTGTTCAACACTGCGGTCTCAGCGGTACTCCTAGACAGCGAAAAGGGGGTTCAGCATCCTATCTTTTACACCAGTCATATACTCCTAGACACCGAAAGTCGGTATCCCACTTTGGAGAAGCTCGCTCTGGCCCTTCTGATGACAGCCAGGAAGCTACGACCTTACTTTCAATCCCATACTATTCAGGTCATCACGGATTAACCGCTCCTAAAGATATTGCATACTCCCGAGGTTTCAGGAAGATTACTCAAGTGGTCTATCGAGTTGGGAGAGTATGACATCAGATTTATTCCGCGAACAGCTATCAAGGCCCAGGCCCTGGCCGACTTCATCGTTGAGTTTTCCACGTCGGAGACACCACTCACCAAAACCTTGGCAAACCTTTGGTTACTTCATGTTGACGGTGCGTCAGGGTCACAATCTCAGGGGGCTGGGATCCTCCTAACCAGCCCATTGGGGGCTGTGCTTCATCAGGCTGTGACGCTCCGGTTCAAGGCAACCAACAACCAAGCAGAGTATGAAGCCCTCATAACAGGATTGAACTTCGCGCTCAGCCTTGCCGTGAAGCGCATACAGGTGTTCAGTGATTCCCTACTGGTCGTCAATCAGGTGAACCAGACTTTTGAGACAAAGGATGAGGTTTTGAAGAAATATCTGCAACTAACCAAGTCCCTGATTTCTCTATTCGAAGATTTCTCCCTGACACATATACCCCGCAAAGAGAACCAGGTGGCAAACCAGCTCGCGAAGGAAGGGCTCCCCGACCTCCGCCGGACTCAGGTGTTCGAAAGGCCCAGTTTCGAATGCACTGAAGTCTCTTCTCAGGAGCAACCACCCTGCTGGATGGATAAGATCCTGGATTATCTGAAGAATGGGACTCAACCTGACAACTGACGAGAGGCGCAGAGAATGAAACTCACGTGCGCCAAATATACCGTCATCGATGGAGAACTTTACAGAAGATCTTATGCTAAACCCCTCACCAAATGTCTGAGACCAGACAAGGCTTTAAAAGTGATGGAAGCAATACATCGAGGAGAATGTGGAACACATGCACGAGGTAGGAGCCTCGTCATGTGAATCCTACGCCAAGGTTTCTTCTGGCCCAACATCCACAAAGATGCTCAGGTATTCATGGAGAAGTGTCCTTAGTGCCAGTACTACGCGAACATGCAGAGGCAACCTGCGGGCTACCTCAAACCCATCAACTCTTCGTGGCCCTTCGCCATTTGGGGGCTGGACTTCTTAGGGCCAATGCCTACGGCCATGAGGGGCTATAAGTGGATACTAGTTGTAGTCGACTACTTCACAAAGTGGATTGAGGCCAAGCCACTTACTCAGCCCACTGCTCAAAACGTCGAAAGCTTCCTCTGGACCAACATCATATGTTGGTATGGCGTCCCAATGGTAGTTATCACAGATAACGGCACTCCATTCTCCAATCAAAGGATCCATGATTTCTACGGAGAACACCAGATCAACCTCAAATACGCCTCTGTTTGGCATCCGCATACCAACGGACAGGCGGAAGCCGCCAACAAAAACATCTTGAACATCTTGAAGAAACGCCTAGATGACGCGAGAATCCGCTGGCCAGAAGAATTACCAGGAGCTCTTTGGGCTTACAACACAGCTCCTTCCGAGGTTACCCAAGAGTCTCCCTTCTCCCTCTCATTTGGAATGGACGCTGTCATACCAATTGAACTGGAGCACCTCTCCCCCAGAGTAGAAGTTGCTGCCAGCTTCGAACCCGAGGCTTTACAAACTTGGGTAGACGAGAACGATGACTCACGAAGGGTCGACCTAGACCTCCTGGAACAAAAAAGAGAGCTAGCCGCACTGAAGCGCCTTGAGCATAAACGTCGGGTAGAACGATATTACAACCGAAAGGTCAGCCCTAGAACTCTCAATCAGGGTGATTTAGTTCTCAGGCGGCGACTTCTCGCCGGCAGCAATTTGGGGGTTCCTAAGCTTAAGCCTAATTGGGAAGGCCCTTACGTCGTGCGCGAGGTCGCTGGGCCTAACGCTTACTACCTCATGACTTCCGAAGGTGCTCAGATTCCCAGAAGATGGAGTGGGGACGACCTGAAAAGGTTTTACGCATAACCTCCCACTACAGTTCATCCAGGTGCACTGTGCTCATTCATTTGTATAGATTCAACTATGGAATTCGTTTATAAAGAATGCAAACGCCAAATCCTGGCTTTACTCTCAATCTAGGTTTCTTTATATTTTGGAAGATTTCATATTTCCAACATCCTTATGGCGAACGATCTTTGTATACCAAGAAATATATATATGGATCGACCATAGTGTCGCTCAGGTATGACCTCAAAACTCAAAACTCAAACCATCGTGTCCGAGGTTGCAAACCTCACGCACGATGGTACTCACTAACCTCCTCTAAAAAGGTGATCATCGAGCCTAGTAGTGCCTGGCGGGCGGGGTTTCCTACAAACATCTAGGACCCTTCCATAAGCCCATCTGGCCAGCGGAAGGTCTGAAGGTCTGCTCGTAACCTTAGGGTTGTCCCTGATATCGAATCAAGATACAGGTCCCCCTAAGCAGGGTGCCTTCGCTTCCCACTAGGATAACTGTCATTCCAAGAGGGTCAGCCCTTGCCTTAAGTACAAACATCGTACAAAATGTTTCAGACGAACAAGTCCTTTTGGCATGGGGTCAGATAAACTCCCTTCAGGCAGGATCTTCACTACTATCATTACTTCTCTTCTGTGCAGGTTCACAAAGGAATATCTATAAATTCTACTAAAGGGGATCCCCGAGGTTAGCCCTTGCCTTAAGTACAAACGTCATACACGACGTTTCAGACGCACAAGTCCTTTTGGCACTGGGTCGAAGATACCTTTTCGGGCGGGATCCACCCTAGCTATCAATATCCTCCTATTTCTATACAGATTTCAGAATTTCCAAATCAAATTTATGTTATTCTATATGGATTTCAGGGAGTTTTCAAGTCAGGCCCATCTCAGAATTAAGCTTAGGCTATTTCTACCTGGTTCAAAAGCTCTACTTTATTAATGAGTTTTTCAGAAACCACTCAGAACATATCAAAATTAAACCAAGGTACTTATATATCTCATACACAACAGAACGAACAGGTATGTGATAAACTTCTTTTTTTTTCATTTCTCAAAATTTACAAGAAGGATTACATCATTTTATAAGAAAAATGGGTTAGCCTTCACTGACTCCATCCAAGAGGTCAAAAAACTGTTGGATGGTATCGTCGGCCAAGTCGAAACCTTCTTCCTTATAAATAGGATCTGCGGCCATGCAAGGAAAAGGATCCACTTCTCCAAGATCGGAAGGAGTAACCTTGCCTTCTTGGATCAAAGTGGAGGCCAATCCTTCCCAGGCCCGCCTGATCCCGTCTAACCGCTCCTTCCTACAGGGTAAGCTTGATTTATAGGCTTGAACAGCCGCCGCTGAGCTATTAGCGACTGCAGCCTCCTTATCTCCATCAACCTTGCTCAACTTCTCCCTCAGAGCCTTGTTATCCGCCTTCAGCGCGATCATCGCAGACCTGTAAACTGCGAATTCTTCCTGAAGGGCACTATGCTGAGAGGACTCCGTCGCAAGCTGGACCTTCAGGGTTTCAATCTCCACTTCCTGACGATGCAGCTGGCCGGTCTGATCTATCATCTGCTCCTCCACCCTTAGGGCCTTGTTCAAGACTAAGGGCAAATGGGCAAGTACCTATAAAAGAGGCAAGATCAGCATCTACGAAAGATGGCCAGAGAGATTAGAGTGAGTCCTTACCGTCGCCACCCTGTTAGACATCTGAGCAAAGAGGTCTGCTGTGGAGGTCCTCTCAATTGTCTCCTCCAACGCCCTGGTCACCAATCCCCCTGCCAGGATCAGACCCAGGTCTCCTCGAACAGGATTGAACAGGTTCAAAGATTGATCGGAGGTGATGATCATTTTTCTCTTCGTTTCCGTCGCACTCACGACGAACTTTGACCCCTCACCTGCGAATTCCCCGGTGAAATTGAGGCACAACGGGGGCTCCACACTCTTCTCCCATTCGTGCCCTTCATCAGTTTTACCCCCTCTTTGGTGCTCTTACACTTTTTCAGAGGGGGTTCCAGGCTGTTCTCTCCAGAGAGGGTCCTTTTCCCTCCAAGGGCTTCACTGGGGACCAAAGCCTGGCTAGAGGTAACCACTGCCTTCCTCTCTAGGCAAGGTACCTCCACCGTCTCCTTCCCTTGGCCATTCTAGGCCTCTTTGCCTCCCTTTCCTCCTATTGTAATCCCCTCAGCCCCTTTAGGGATTATCTTAGGTCTGACCAGTGACGCAGGCTCTTTGTCTGCTTCTTCCATCACCTCCGCCAGAGTCTTCTTATCATCCCCAGAGTCGTCCGGCGAGGACACCACGTCAATAGATATCCCGCCGCAAACAGGCTCTGGGATTCCCACTCTTTCCTCCTCTTCTCCCCCCTCAATGACCTGCTTGCTAAGTTGAGTCGCCGGGGGCTGCCCCTTCCTAGCCCTCCTCATCAGAACTATCCCAGGAGGGGGGGCAATCTTCTTGAGAATGGTGTACCCCTGTGACTTAGCGAACATGGATACGTCATTCTTCACTAGTCTAAGGAAGTCCTTCAAGGGCCAGTTCTGCCCTTTCAGAGCTTCCAGGTTCCTCTTGACGGACGTCCCTGCCATCCATTGGGCGTCGCCGATGAACTCGGTAGGGCAGACCCCAGGCGTCAAGGGGATCCCCAAATCCCCGCCTACAAAAAAATAAAAATCCCTCCAGTCAGAATGAGAACTGCTAGCACCGGAGAACATCGCCTTCCTTGACTTCGACCGCAAGGCCAAACATCCCCCGTACCCCGGCACTGCCATCCAACTGAACAAATTTCTGAACAACACCAGGCTCCACGACATCCCCCTAGCTTGCAGAAGCTTCAGAAAGGAGTATATATAGGCGACGACGTTGGGGGAAAGTTGGGCTGGCACGAGTTGAAAGGAGTTCAAGATTTCTTTGAACTCTAGTTGGGGTGGCAGCATCAAACCATACTCTACCTGGGCCCTGTACACGCATACCGCTCCTTCAGGGGGACTGTTTGGCCGGAGGTCGGAGGTAGGCGGGATGACCATCAAGCGAGGGTTCCCTCTGAACCCTTTGGTTGTGTTGAGAACCTCATGTTCCATCATGAGGGACTCCTGGTAGCTGTTGTCTTTCTAAAACTGCTCGGCCAGGTCGGCCCACTCAATTTCTCTCCCCCCCATTTGTTTGGTTCTTCCTTTCGAGCGGGTGGAGCAGGTACTCTTTTCCTTCTCTCTCGGAGACTTAGGGTTTTCGAAAGAAAGAAGAAGCTCCCGCTCAGACAGCCATTTATAGGGGACGAATGCGACCTTTTACCTTCCGACTATCTGATCTTCTGGATCAGCGTGCGAGCATCATCAGACCACTCGTTCCTTCTGACAAACCCGGGAATCGAAGCGGCGCGCGGTTTACAAGGCATCACTCCTCTCCATCCCACCATTTTTGCCGTCCTCGATATTCATATATCGTGCACGAGGGTTCGAGGGATGGCTATTCTTTTCCTTGTGTTCGATATTCATATATCGTGCACGATGGTTCGAGGAATGACTATTCTCTTCCTTGTGTTCGATATCCATATATCGTGCACGAGGGTTCAGAAATAGCTATTCCGCCTTTTACTTAGAATTTTTCTTTATTGAGTTCTTTATCTTTACTTATGGATTCATGTATTTTCTTCTGAGACTGCGTGGTGCCTGTTTCAAAACACAGAAGAAGACATACAAAATAATTCATCCACAAACAAATTCTTGAAAATGAGAAATGCATTTCATTAAATGATAGAATTTAATGCAATTTCTCTTTTTGTCCTCACATGTTCCTCTCATGAGTACAAGAAAAATAAAGAAAGATACAAGGCTTCAGAACTTAAACACCTGATCTGACGAATTCAAACCTCTTAACCAGGGCTCCTCCCTAGGATCTCCTCCTCTTCTCTGTCAACATCCTGCAGGTTGTTCATCCGAAAAATGGATCCTTCAAGTGCTGCGAGGAGAGAAGAATACGCCGTCAGGCTGAGGAGCTAGTTGAGGAGGAAGACCCGTCACCCCTGGCTCAGCTGGCGCCCCTGCTACTGACTTCCAGGAGGATCGCGTCGGCCTAACCACCTGGCTTCCAGAGGAGTCGCAGGGCTTTCCCCCGAGGTCCCGGGCAGAAGAGGCCAACTTCCCCAACCCGTGTAGGACCTTGGCGGAGGAATCTCTTCAGGAGGACAACTCCCAGCACCGAAGAACCTGTCTGGCCCCTTAGGACCGCAGAAGGCGAGCACCGCTGGGACCCTGATATTCTCCTGGTTCAAGGTACCTACATCAACCAATGTCTGCAGAAGAGCATCACAGGCAGCCTGATGCTGCGTATGGCGACCCACCGGCGAAGCGCTGACAATCTTCACCGCCCTCTTCACTGCTTCCTCCAGATCCTCCATACGTCGCCCTCGCCATCCAGAGCTGTTTTCCACCAAGGCCCGCAGAGAGCGAACTTTAAACATCGTCAACTCCTCCCGGCGACAAGCTTCAAGGGTCGCCTCCCTCGCCCCTGACAGGGCCTCCCTAGCCTTAGTCAGCTCCTCCCTCAAAACCTCCCTATCATCGTCCAAATCCTTTATTCTTTTTTGGAGGTCTTTGACGTGGGCGGAGTGGGCCTGATTCACACCCGCCAGATTGCAGTTAAACTCCCCCCTCGCAATCTCACTTTTATTAGCCCACTCCGCATTGGCCTGGGATAGGGAAGCTAACCTATCCTCCAAGTGATATACCTTCCCCAACTGCTCCCTCTGATCAGTCAGAGAGCGCTTTGAAACTTGAGACAAAGCGCCCTCCAACTCCCTTACCTCCCGAAGGTAATGGGCCTCCACATCCTTCTTGCCCTTCAGAGTCTTTACCACCTCCAGGGCCTCAGAGGTGTTCTCCAAGATCTTCTCCTCTACCCGCCTGATTTCACTCAAACGGTCTCCCAGTGTGCTCCAGATCTCTTCACCAATTTTAGCACTGGGAGCAGCTGGGAGAGCCTCTCCTTTCTCCTTAGTCGCCTCCTCCATCTTATTTCCTAGCCCTTCAATGCCAAAAGTACCTACAGAGGCGGTGAGAAGGGACCCTTCTCCCATCTTGGAACCTTCCTCCTCTTCACCTTTCTTGTCCTTCTCTTCCTCCCCCTCAAGATCCAACGGAGGAAGAGAAAGGAGGAAGGGCTTCTTTTGCTTTTCAGAGGCAGGGATTAACGTACCCAGGGCAGGTCTGCAAATCACCAGGGATGGCTTCCCCTTACCTTCATCAGAACCCCCAACCCCGGGAAGGAGCCGCTCAAACTCTTCATCCTTGAGCATGATCTTCCCCGGTGCCAGCTTCTCTCTAGTGGCTGTTTCTCCTATCAAAACCACCTCCCTTAACTCCTTAACTTTCGGAGGCGGCTTAAACGGAGAATCAGAGACTACCACCGCCTCTACAGTCTCAGCGCCCGTCGGACCCTGAAGAAGTTCCAACGTCTGCGCTAGGGAAACGGCAACCCTAGCCGTAGGAGCTTCTGCCTCCAAGGGTGCACCTGCCTCCGGCATCTTCTTCCCTGAAGGAGCATCTACCAGAGGTGCTCCGGCTCTTTTCTTAGAGAAGCCGGACGCAATCTTCCACTTCCTCTCCGCCATCTCTGTAAAAACTCACTCTGGCGGGACTCAACAGGCAAAGGGAGGATAGAATGCGAAGCGGCAGACTCCAACCACATCTTATCCTTGCAGGCCTCGGGCAGCGCGTCCACCTTTGCGACGGTTCGCATTCCAGGACCCATATCAATATTCGCGCCCTGACAATGCGGGGGGCTGATGTTAACACGTGGTTCCTGCGCTGCATCCTGGCCGAACACGTGGCGCTTGACAGGCCTGTACTTGATTGATTGATTGGCTGACTCAACTTCAGGTTTTGCAGGACTCTTAACCCAGGTCAAACATAAGGCATGAGGGTTCAGCCACCATCGTCCACGACGATCCAAGATTAACCCTTGTAACCTCGGGCACGAGGGTACGAGGTAACTCCTGTCACAATCAACTTCACCTAACCCCGCCGATCTCCGTACAGATGTTCTTTCCCAGAAGAAGTACCAGCATTAAAAGATGTCATTTTTCTCGTACGAGCGGCAGATCTCTCCAGTGACAGATAAGCAGCGCTCGGAGCTCATCCATCACCTTTCCTCCAGAAAATCAGGGTAAAGCTACACACGTCAATGGCTATAAGACTCGTTGAACAGTACCAGCCAAAAAAGGAGCGATCAAGGATCAGGGATCGGGATCAAGAGACACATACAGGAGTTAGGAGGGATTTTCTCATCTTCTCCAACCAAGGAGCTCCTTTCTTTTCTCCTTCTTCTTCTTCTTCTTCTTTTTTCCTAAAAGAAAGCATTGTACAAGCCTTCAGGGCTATCTTTTGATTTTAGTGAAGTATCTTGACTGATGGGCCAGTGGATGTAGGGGATTTTCTCCCTGAACCACCTTAAATCTCTGTGTGTTTTTCTGAATGCTCTGAACTGGTTCTCCCCTTGAGCCTCCATTAACAGGTTCACCATCCCTTTGCGTGCCGCCGTCTCCCGGAACTCTCTTTCTATTCGGTGTTTCCTGGGACTCTCACATCCTACGTCAACAATAACAATAATGACATCTCACTATAGCAAATTTACAATTTAATATGAATAACATATCCCTATTAACATAATAAAATACTTTTGTCAATCTTATTTAACAAAGATAAAATTTCTTATTGAGTCACTTGTTAAATCCTTCCTTATTAAGTAAAATTTAGCATTAA
Source organism: Apostasia shenzhenica (assembly GCA_002786265.1). Lineage (NCBI taxonomy): Eukaryota > Viridiplantae > Streptophyta > Magnoliopsida > Asparagales > Orchidaceae > Apostasia > Apostasia shenzhenica. The sequence goes on from KZ451906.1 coordinate 4,714,502, forward strand.
CAAGAAACTATGTCCCTTTATTATTTATATTTCATAACAAGAAAATTATATTATTATTAAAATTATTTATTTAATAAGAGTATATATATATATATATATATATTTAGTAAGAAAACAATCTCGCTGACGGCAATATCAAAAAGTGGCTGCAAACCCTTGGATTTGTTTATGAGGGTCTAAAGTTCCCTTATAAGCATCAAGGTGAGGGGATTGAAGTCCTCTGGAATAGGTGCCTTACAAATTGCATCGCAAAAAGTGGCATTGCTATTGAGATGGCCAAAGAAGGTATCAAGCTCATGTTGGGAAGCTTGCCTGCTGAGAACAGCAGCTAAAAAAATGAAGAAAACTGGCAAAAGGAAAGTAGATTGCACCGCCATGGCTGTGCATAAGGAGGCTGCGGAAGTGCAGTAGAAGGACAAGAAGGGATAGGTGGAAAAGGAATTTTCTGGGCCTTCTGGCAAAAGGCGATCTCGCCTGGAGAGTTAAGAGGAGCCAGAAGATTGAGCAAAAGGGATTCTTCGAGCTTGAAGAGCCCAACTTGAATCTATGAAAGGGGAACTTGGAGAGGTACCACCACCTCTGGTAGAAGAGTTTGAGAAGCCTACACATTTGGCGAAAAATCTTGAACTGGGGCCACCGCTTCCGACAGTGGAACTTGAACAGGATCCACCACAATCAGTGAAGGTGAAGCAGGAGTCGCTGCAATCAACGGGCGAACTAAATCAGTGATGACGTTGACTGCTCGGGTCTGCTACATGGTTGTTACCTATTTGTCGGTCAACTTAGTGACAAAATTGATAAGATTTGCCAGCATCTAACGCAGCTCTGTCATTCGGATGCTTCTTAATGAAAAAGCAGACTTATAGTGGCGCCTAGAGTTTAAGGTTAAAGCCTCATCACCAGGTGTCCTGGCAGAGGGTTTTTCAACAGGTTGAGCATTTAAGGCAAACAGATTGACCTTGCGCGTTTTGCCTACCATCGACTCTTTCTCAGTTGAAGCGCCAAAGAAATGTTAATGGAAAATGATAGAGTTCTGAGAATTAGTAACACTCAATGTTTCCTACCAGAATTATGAGCACACAAGAGGTAAAAAGCATCCAGAAAAGCACACAAGAAATAAGGTAGTTCAAGGATAGATTTCCCTATGTTCACCTAATAGCTAGAGAAAAGTTTCCACTACAACTCAGAAAAGGTTTGGTCTTGAGACCTATACAAGGGCAAGAAAAAGGAAAAAAGTACAAGAACTTGCCACTAAATGATTCAATATAGCTTTCAACAACCCTGCATATGGCATTTATAAGTTACAGGTTAAACCAAACTGCAACTGCCAATTCCAAGAAGGCTGATGCTGATAGTAAGAAGAGGACACGTAGGTTCTTGATCTATTAGGCCGTTAAGGGTCGGCCAACCTGCTGTGGATAACTAAAAACTTGCAATTCCCTGTTAGCTAAAAGAGAAGGTGGCACTGCAGTTGGAACAATGCTTAAAAGATGCTGAGGTGGTGTCAATCTTCATCTGATTGAAGTGTGGCGGCTGATGCAATCATTGTGGCTGATGTTTTACTACTGAGCTGGCTTCATAGACAATGGTTGGTATCCCTGAAAGAGCGTCAAGATAAATATTTAACCTGAGAATACAAATATTGCGCACAATATTAGACATAGAGAATTTGAAAAATCCCGAAATGTCATGTGTACGATAGAGAAGCAACATTGAACCCAAATGTAAACACGTATAGTACCTTATAACCATAGCAAGAAAGCGAGAGCATGAAGCTCCATGCTATGCAACAAAAATATAGTTGAAGATATGCACTTTGGTAAAGATTGCCAAATTCCTGACACCTCCGTAGATGTTTGCCAATCAACAACTCAAACTTCCCTGGACATTACTTGTACTTCTTGTTTTTAAAACAGTTTTTACAACAAACCCTCACCAGAATTCTCAGAACTGGCATACTCCTTAATATGGTGAAATTGACTCAAATCTCTAAAAAATAGCATAACGATTGCTCTTCGCATATGCAACTTTTGCACCTTCAGTGATTAAATACTCAATTACGTTATCTTGCGTCTTTTGCAGTAATTTCTACCAGAAATCTCCACAATTGCACGTTCCTTCTTTAAAATGGTGAAACCGGCTCAAATCTCTCACAGTAATTGATCTCTTAGCCACCAATGTGATAAGTTTAATTGTGGTATGACAGTCACCACAAATTCGTAAATTTTTTGTCACAAAAATAGATTGATTACAACCTAAGCTTAAAACTGCAAATGCTATCGCTAATTTCTCGCTGTGGTAAACAAGGGCATGCTCTTTTTCCTCCTCTTCCAAATCATGCATTGTGAAACTTGTATCAGCCTTGTAACCTAGCTGTCTAATCTCAACAAATAAATCTTCCAGTTTTTCATATATTTTAAAACACTCTGGATGAGATCTATCTCCACCAATAAATGCATGAATTTTACCATGAATTTCAACCCAACTGCATCCTGGACTTTTCTTAAATCCCTTCTCTTTTTGAAGATTTCTAACTTGAGCCGCTTCGAGGTATCTTCCTGCAACACTGTATATATTTGACATCAGAACAAAATTCCCAGTACCTTCAGGTCCTAAGCTCTGGATTATTCTGGCAATTTCATCTCCAAGCTCTGCATTTTTATGAATTCTGCAAGCTGCAAGCAAAGCACCCCATATACGAACATCTGGATCAAATGGCAGTCTGCATATAAAATCATTAGCCTCAGCTAATAAGCCTCCACGCCCTAAAAGATCAACAATGCAGATATAATGTTCAATTCTCGGTGAAATGTGGTACACTTGGGTCATTAAATGAAACAAGTGTCGTCCTTCAACAACCAATCCTGAATGACTGCATGCAGATAGTAAGCAAATGAATGTGATGTCATCAGGTTTTAAGCCCTCAACTTGCATAGCAGTGTACAGTGAGAGGGCTTCATTGCCCAACCCATGGATTCCATAACCAGAGATTATTGCATTCCAGGATACAATGTCTCGTTTTCCCATTCTATCAAAAACTTTCCGAGAAAGATCTATTTTCCCACACTTTGCATACATATCGATTAAAGCATTACATATAGATACATCTATTACAAGTCCGCTGGCTATGATATATGCATGAGTGCAGCTACCATGCCGAAGAGCAGCCAAATGAGAACAGGCTGGGAGCACTCCTACCATTGTGGCAGCATCTGGTATCACCCAAGATAGTTGCATCATCCTAAAAATGGCAAGAGCTTCCTCGGAACATCCATTTTGAACACATCCAGAAATAATTGCACTATAAGACACTGTATCTTTTAGATTTATTTCGTCAAAGAACCTGACTGCATCACTTATGCTACAAACCTTAGCATACATTGAAAGAAGTGAATTTGCTACAGTTATGTCTGAAAGAAAACCAGACTTGAACAAGTAACCATGCATTTTTTTCCCTCTGTTTAGATCATTCAAACTTGCACATGCCCGAAGAGCACATGCAAATGAGGTTGACGATAGACTGGAACATTCTTTAAACATCAACAGATCAAACAGTGTCAACGCCTCCACCATCTTATCACATTGAACATAACCCCCGATCATTGAACTCCAAGTCACTTCATTTTTAAGATTCACACTGTTAAAAATGGTCTGGGCATAACCTAGATACCCACACTTCGCATACATGTCTAATAGCGCAGTTTTCACTTGGACATCATCCTTGTAGAAGAATTTCCTCAAGCAAAAACAATGAATGCTTTTTCCATGTCTGAAAGCCTTAGCTTGTCCAACAACAGGAAGAAGCGACACCACAGTTGAACTATTTGGATTTGTTCCTCCACTTTGCATTTCCATCAAAAGGCCAATTGCATCACCATACAGCCCATGCAGAGAAAAACCAGCAACCATGGCATTCCATGCAACCACATCTCTCCTATTGATGTGGGCAAATACTTTGCATGCTTCCTGCACATGTCCACATTTCATGTACATGTCTATCAAAGATGTTGAAATGAAGATATCACAATCTAAACGCATGGACTTTGCATGGTTATGGATTTCCAGACCTTCATCCAGTGCTAAGAGGCCAGAACAAGCCTTGAGAACAAATGGAAATGTGTACTTATTGGGCAAGTTGCCAGAACCAATTAGACTGTAATACAGATTTACGGCTCGATCAAAAGGTCCCTTCCAAGAGTATGCTCTAATCATGGCATTCCATAAAAAAATGCTTGGCTTCAGAATTTCATCAAATACCCGGTGAGCAAGATCAGTTGCACCACAGGATAAGTACATTAAAGAAAGCATTTCAAGAAGAAAAGGATACTTGATATGGGCATTGTTCCTAACAATGAGTTGGTGAATTTTCTTGCCCTCATTTATTAATCTCCACTGACTACAGGCCTCCACAAGTCGGAAGTATATGTCATCAGAAACAACCGATTTTGTTAATTGAACTTGTTTTATGGCTTCTTTTACAAGAAGAATGCTAGGAGAGGAATAAGACAATGTGAGAGAAATAGTTCTTGCTCTGGCATTTATGCCAAGAAATACATTGAAGCCACAAAAGACATAAGGCCTTGGATGAAAAAGGAAGCTTTTTAGCTGTACCATTACTAATGTAGAGGGAAAGCATAAGACCCTTAAGTTTTACTTTACCATTGATACATGTAATGCATCAATAACAACATAAAGAGTTCTTTACCATCAGAAATGAAACAAGATCAATCTGTCCTACTAAACGGCATCCAAGCAGTACTGTTTACCAAAGATGATAAAACTTGTAGCGGGACTTCTGCCAGTTCATTCCCTGTTGTAATCATTAAAGAGCAATCAAATTATCAAACAAGCTTAAATTATTCAAGGACCTTACAATTATAAACAGTATTCTCCAAAGCAACATATAAATTTACATCATCTGCATACAAAAGGCAACATCATAGTAAACTACTTGAACCAAGAATACATTTCTAAGAAGAACCTAAAAAAAAAAAGTGAATAAAGATATTCTAGTGATAAAGGTTACTAACATGAAAAAAGACAATGAACAGCCATAAATGATGAACAAGCAAAACAATCATGCTAACAAAAGCACAATCACTAAATCATGGAAACAAAACAAAAACTTGAAGATTTCCAAAATTTATAATATTCATTATTGAGATATGCCAACATACTCAATCTGTAGTAAACCTGGCTCCTCAAAGAGAACATGCATCATAGAAAAAATTACACCGTTTTATTAGAAGATCCAACAAAACGATGCTTCCCATGTCACAAAATACAAATTCAATTTTAAAACAAAATTAAAGAGGTCTAGATTTTACTGGTTAACGAATGTAATAAGCAACATGTAATCCGCAAAGGAAAAATAAAAAAGACCAAAGGTTTTCAGAACTAGGAGTTTAAGCTGGTCAAGTGGCCTGCACATGGTCGACCAGTTCAACCAGCTGAACCAGTGGTTCAATCAGATTCATGTATCCATAATCATTGTTAGGAATAAATAAATTGTTAAACTATATAAATATCACAGTAAATTCAAGAAAATGAAGATAACCAAAGCCAACAGAATTAACTATCTGCCTGCAACAAATAAGCATAATAAAAGAGCTCTTAAGTCTTAACATAGATGTACATAGCAAAAAATAGTAGAAAGGAAAGATTAAAATCTAATTTACCCCTAAAATATAATTTTTCATAGGAGTTCGGAGAATTCTCAACTGAATTTCATCCTGGCAAATCAAGCTACAAAATCCATGGAAGAAGTAAAAGCTCTGAGCATTGCAAATATATTTCATAGTAAAGTGAGTATAAATAGAAAATCTGCAAACCAAACCAAAGCAAGCAACGAAATTACATTATACAAGCTTTCTCTATTATATATCACCAGATATTTAGCAGTTCTCGAATAATTTCACTAAATCCTATAACATACAGCGAATGCAATGCAACAAGAAACAATATCTTAGTTAAAGATCTAGAGAAAAGAGAAAATTCACCACGTTTTTCCAAGCCGAAAGCTTTATCTTTGGAAAGAGATTTTACATAAGCTAGAGATAGAGCGAGGACAATGCAAGAAGTCATGTAAAACTCACATCACTTGCTGCAGCTTCATAACTAAGCAGCAAATTCATAAATTCCTCCCGATTCCTCTCTTTCTCAACTAATCAAAACCAAAAAGAAAACAACCAACCGCACAACCATATTTCCAAAATGAGGCCACTCAATCCGTCAGAACTCAGAATCAAAGGAAACCAGCGATCGATCCGGTATCAGGCAAGAGGATGCTTGGTTAGAACAAGCTTTTAGCAGAGAAAGAGAGGGCAAAGCGGCGAGAGGAGTGAGAATGACAGCGCCGAAGGAGGAGAGAACTATGATGCGGGGGAAGAGGGAAAGGCGGTGACGGAGGAGATGACGCTGGCGCTGGAAGGGAAGACAGCGAGAGGTAGGGCAGCTAACGATTCCATCTCGAGCGACATTGAATTGAAAGTTAGTTTTCGATTCAGTGCTGATTTGATTCAAAAAGAAAAGAATCAGAAAAGTTCAATTTAATCTTATTTTAAATTAATTTTATTTTATTTGTTATCCATTCAAATTCATAAACTATGATTATTCACTTTGATCTATTATTTAAATATAAAAATATAAAAATAATTTATAATAAATATGATTTAAATTATTATAAAAATTTTTTAAATAAAAGTTTATTGAAGCTTTTCAGTATACTACTAAAAAATTATTTACTAAATCTAATTATATATATAAACATATATATGTAATATTTTTATTTTTTTAATCCATCTAATTTCAAGCCATCTAAATCCAATCCTATGTTGGCTTAAGATTTGTTGATGTAGGATGTAGGGGATCCAAGAAATACAGAGAGAGAGAGTCCCGAGAGATGGCAGTACGCAGAGAGCTGAGCCTGTCAGTTAAGGCTTAGATGAGAGAGAGCATCCAGAGCAACACACAGAGATTTAAGGTGGTTTAGGGAGGAAATCTCCTACGTCCACCGGGTGGCCATGTGATTTTACTATAGAAAAGCAGTTGTGAGGGCAAATACAATGCTAGAAGGAGAATAAGTTGGAGAGGAAGAGAGAGAGAGAGCTCTTCAGTTGGGGCTCCAATATAGTGAAAGCAAGAGGGCCCGGGGATTGCTCGTACTCTGGTAGTCCTTGTTGTCGTTTTTCTGTGTCCCTCTCCTTATGCTCGTTTAGTGGCTTAAATATTGCTGAAAAGAATGTTTTATCCAGAATTTTTCGAAAAGAAAAGAGCTGGGGCCATCCTGATGGTCCCTCAGCTGTCGACCACTGGGGGAGCTGGAAGTAGTGGGCGGAGAGCTTTATCCACCTTATTTGTAGTAATTCGACTGGGGGTTCGCGCCGGCTAGAGCATGCGAGTCCTTGGTTTGTACGCCAAAGGAAGGCGTGCTGCTTTGGTAATGATGCGGTTGATGCAAGTTGTCGATGACAGGCATAGCCAAGAACATCGTCATCGATATTTAAGAGAGGCCAAAAAATATCGGGCAGGATGTTAGTCTGTTCAGTCAGTTGGCGCGTCGGGCCCGAGGTTTGACTCCTGTAGATAACAACAGTAACAACAATAAGAAAAATGCAAAAGGGTTAGATTTCAGAAGTGCCACATGTATGGCTGGGATATAGCATCGGAGCCACGTGTTAACATCAGCCCCCCGCATTGTCAAGGCGCGAACATTGATATGGGTCCTAGAATGCGAACCGTCACGACAGCGAATGCGCTGCCCGAGACCCGTCAGGATAAGATAGAGCGGTTCCCTGTCGATTCGTATTCTCTCCTACTAATCTCTAAAAATCTTACAAAGGAGAACGAAAATCAGTCTGGAGATGGCGAATATCAGAAGATGAAAACTTCTGTCCGGTTTGAAAAGGAAAATGGAAGGAGGGCCTCCGAGCGACAATTCTTCCCCTGATAAGAAGAGGAAGTTGGAGATCACTGAGTCACCCCTAGAGGGGGGAATGGGAGTCGCAGTTGTTGTCTCGCCGCCGACATAAGTTGCTAAAGTCCTGGTGCAAGTTCTGGAGTTTGCACAGGATCCTGTAGAAGAAGGAAGGGTGCAAGAGGCGGTTAACCTCTCTAATTCTCCTGTCAAGGAATCTCAGAGGGTTGGAGATCGAATAGAGGCGAGTGTGGTGCTCCAGACGCTGCAGAGGAGAGCCTCAGACCGGGAAAGATTCTGTTCAAGGTTGAAAATATTGAGCAGTTTCTTCCCGAGGTGGGGATAACCCTCGCGAGGGGGCCGGCGAAGACGCCCCTAGTGATCTGTGGTCCTGCTCCTTTTGGTGAACCAATCCCTCCTCCTAACAAGATAAGGAAGCCCCACTTCCCTCGTCTTCTCCCGGCGGGTCTCCGAAATGAAGAGAAGGACAAGAAGGAGGAAGGCAGCAAGATGGAAGAGGGGATTAAGAAGAAGGAGGGCGTCTCTCAGGTTGCTCCTGATGCCACACTTGGCATTGAAGGGTCAAAAGGCAACTTAGACGAGAGATTATCTGAGATAAGGAGGGAGGAAGAGAAGATCCTGGAGGATACTTCCCGGATCTTGGAGGTGATGAAGAGATTTCCAACCCTGGAGGAAGGTGTGACTTGCCTCCTTGGGAAGATGGTAGAGCTAGAGGGTGCAATGAGGCAAACAACGGAGCGCTTTCAGACTGATCTCAAAACAGGGCTAGGAGATTTAGGGAAGTTGGAAGAGAAGTTGGTTTCCCTAGCCTCGAGCAATTCTTAGTGGGTAGGTCAAGCAGATGCTGCGAGGGGAGAGTATCATTGCACCATCCTAGATATATAGCAAGCTCATTCTGCTCATGTTAATGACCTCCAGAAGAGAATAAAAGAGTTAGATGATAAAAATGAGGCCTTGCGGTGGGAGAAGGAAAAGTTCAAGAAGGAGGGCCAAGGAGGCGGAGTCCAGGGCGAAGCAAGCGGCTTTTGAGGCTTATCGCTGGAATGAGTTGCTGAAAGCTGAGATGAACTCCACGCGCGCCTTGGTGGAAAACAGTGCTGAATGGAGGGGGCAGCGCATGGAGGATTTGGAGGAAGCAGTGAGAAGGGCGGTGAACACCATCGGCGCCTCATAGGTAGGCCACCATGTGAAGAGTCAGGTAGCTTTTGATCTTCTCCTGCAGACATTGGTTGATATAAGTATCCTAAATCAAGAGAACATCAGAGGTCCTTGTTGGTCCACTTGCACACCCAAGAGGGGGGTGAATTGGGTGTAGTTAAACTTTTAAAATTTGATTAATATATATATTACAAAAAAAAAATTAAGTACTTTTAAAGCTACTTATTATTGTGAGGCTTTTATTATTTTCAAGCAAGAGCGTTCAAGCAAATCTTTTCAGCATGAGCAATTGAGCAATTTTAAAATGGCACCTGCAAACGAATAAGTAAGAGTAATATGTATATATATATAAATAGATATATGTATATATATAATAGTATATATATATGTATATATAGTATATGTATATGTACACAAAGAAAAAGATAACAAAAAATCAGAGAAAGAAAGAAAAAAAAATTATAGAGAAATAAAAGTTAGTGTGCAAAAAGAAAAGAAAAAAAAAATACAGTAAGTAAACGTTAGTAAATAAAAATGCAGAAAGTAAATGTTAGTATTGCAGTATGTAAATGTTAGTAGTACAAGAAAATAAATGTTATTGGTACAAGAAAGTAAATGTTAGTTAGTTAGATACAGTAAGTAAAAATGCAGAATGTAAATTTGATGATTAACTAACTTAATTATAGTGGGATGGACAAATCAAAGTATTTCAGATCGTCGGGCGTTTTCTGTTAGGTAAATTAAATTTACCTAATATACTAACCCGATTCCGTTCCACTGCTATAATTAAGTTATTTGGATCCTTGGTTATGTTAATTAAATTTGGGGGTGAGTAGGCCCAAACTTTAATTAACTAACCTACCAATTTTAGTTATCTCACAGAGTTTGGACAATTTAAATTATTAAATATTTTGAATTAACTCAATTTATTATGTCCAAAATCTGATCAATGAAATTTTATTTTGAGGTTTTGAAAATAAAATAACTATCAAGTACACTAGCCTCTAAATAAAAAAAAACAGAAGTGAAAGAAGACACACGATGTATAGTGGTTCGGCTATTTTCTTGCCTAATCCACTCCCCTTTGTTCCTCCTTCGGGGTTCCACTATCCCAAGCTTGTTATGGCCAAGCTCAAGCCCTAATACAAGGAGGAAACCTATGCCTTTTCGGTTCAAAGGCACAAACCAATCTTTAGATCCTTTTTTTTTACTGAGGGAAAGGAACAACCTCACCTCTCCTTTTACTTGGGGACAAGTAAGAAAAACCCCTCTCCGCGCAGGGAGACTCAAAACCAAAATCGAAAATAAAAGACGATGACCCTTATAGGTCGTACAAGAGATAAATTAACTCAATTTAAAATTTAATGAGAGCTCTATATGCAAAGAAGCCAACTCAACTTTTCTGGAGAGAATTTTAGTATTATCTTTCTCAATGTTCTGTGAAATATAAAGAGAAGAGAAAGAAAAATCAAACTCGATGAAATATTTTCAATACGATATAAAATTGAGTAAACAGAAACTTCAAATAATTTTCTAGAAAATAATACTTAGCAAAAACATCTAAAACGTTTTCTGTAGATGAAGTATTACCTAAGTAGTCTACTATAAACATTTGAAAATTATTTGAATTTTGTACGATTTATAAAAATTAAAAAACCGAGACACAAATATAAATTTCCAGAGAAACATTTGTTGACCAAAAAATTCCGAGAAAATTTTTAGATAAAATAATAGCTCCCAGAAAGATGTAGTAAAAATTGCAAGTTATTTGGAGCTCAAATCAGTAGTACAAAAATTCATAAATCTTTAAGAAAAATCGATTCAAAGAGAAAATAGAAAATACCCGATTAAAAACACCTCCAATGATCCAAGAACTCCTAGAATCGACTCCCCACGTTGTGAACAAAAACTTTGAGCTTGAAGAGAGAATTTTTTCAGCTTAAGAATGAGAGAGCTTGGAGATTGAGTTGGCCAAAGAGGAGTATTAACTCAAAATCTCCCTTATTTATAGATGAAATGAGGGGTAAATTGGTAATTTAAGTATTACAACTTTTTATAAATTAATTGGGGACAAAACCAGTCACTTTGCATATTTTATGGCTGATTTTAAGGAGTAAAAGAAGGAAGTGGGAATTTAAAAATATTAGTGAAATTTAAAATATCGAGTAATTCAAAATATCGAGTTTTGTACGAGTTGAAAGCATCCAAAATCGATCACAAAAGTATTTCATGAAAAATTATTTAATTTTATTTATAATTTTTTATTCATTTATTATAAGTAGTATATATGTATATATATATTTTTGAAAATAAATTTTATCGATTTAAATCGAAGCGACATGTTAAATAGTAAAATTATTAATTAAATTCAATCAAAAATTTCAAATATTGATGATCGAAGAAAACACGTCATTAAAAAAAATACTCCTATAATTTAAAATTTTTCAAAAATCTTAATTCATCCGAAAAATAAATAAAAATAATCACAAATAAATTTAATTATTTTTATTTTAATTTTCTCCAGATAAATGAGCCATAAATTTCTTGCACTTACATGATGGTCTAAAATTTTATAGCAAATGCATCTTTGAAGTTGACTTTTTGACTTGATGCTCCTTTTCTCAGCGATCTTGATCAACTTCATTTCTTTTTATTCTTGGCCTGATTTCACCAATCTTGAGTCAAAATTATCTCGACGATCATCCTTCTTGATCCTGAAAAGCTTAAGAACAATATATACTAATATTTAAAAAATAATTAATCGAGTATATTATTAATGTGTTTGTTTTCATCAAAATCGATAAGAGTTCAACAGTCCTACAGTTCTTCCCTTCTGCAGCCCTAGGGGACCAGACAGGTTCTTTGATGCCGGAAGTCATGGCTCAGGGGAGGTTCCTTTTTTAGGCACCTACGCTAGCTGTAGATATCATCTTGTCCCTCCAAGCAGAAGTCCTGAAGAGGGCCAAAGTATTCCCCCAGAGGCGCAGCGACAGGCTCATCCTGAGGGCCAGAGGTGATCAGCCTCTTTCGTCCTCTTCTCATTCCTCAGCCTCATCATCAATACGTTTGAAGGAACAATCGGAGAGGAGAGGAGTCCTGGTAGCCCCCAGGTGATCTGCTACTGGTTGTTTTAGGAGAGTAGTAGGTCGATCCAGATACCTAAGTTCTGAAGCCTTGTAACTTTTTTTGATTTCTCTATACTCAAGAGAGAAAAATGTAAGAGAGTAAAGAAATAAGTTTGTAACAAGTTTATAAAAAATGCACACTTTTCAAAAAACCTTTTCAGGATGAATTCTGTTCTGTGTTTTCTGTCCCTCCCCTTTTTCTTTTGTTTAGAAAAAGAAAATAGTAAGAGATTTAGAAGAAATAGGACGAGAACCCATAAAGGATTAAAGATGTAAATCCAGAAGCAAAAGAATTTCCAACTCAACCCTTGCCATTTATCGTTGCCAATGATATCTTGTTTAAAAGAATAGCGCGTTGACGATAGTGGAAGAAACGACTAAAAAGCGTGTCCTAACCTCTGAAACATTGTGGACGATGCCAGGTGGGATGCAGATAGCAAGACGCTTTGTTATTCGTGAACCGCTTCGTATCCTGAAGTTGTCAGAAAAAGGAGCAGCCGGATCGAACCGTCGCGCTGATTGATGAGATCGGTTGGCTGGATGGTGAAGGGTTGTAACGGTTCTCCAAAAAAGTGTGGCTTTAGAGGAGGGAAGCCTGAAACGTTCATCTTCACCCCTAACCCAAAAAAAGAAGGATCCCTTGCTCTGTTGCTTCCAAGTTTGATCATGGGAGGAAGGGAAATCGAATGGGCCGAATTGGCCGAAAGGTTTTTGAAGGATTCTAGCTACCAGGAGAGTCTCCTGATGGAGCACGAAGTGCTCAACGCGACGAGAGGGATTAGGGGAAATCCTGGCCTAATGATCATCCCTCCCACTACCGACTTCCGACCAAACAGTCCTCCTGAAGGAGCGATGTGCATATACCGGGTTCAAGTGGAGTACGGTTTGATGCTTCCACCACAACCGGAGTTTAGGAAAATCCTGAACTCATACCAGATCGTGCCAGCGCAACTTTCTCCCAATGCTATCGCCTATGTGTACTCCTTTCTCAAACTGTTGCAGGCTCGGGAGATACCATAGTCCCTGATATTATTCAGGAGCTTGTTCAGCTGGATGGAAGTGCCAGGATATAGAGGGTGCCTGGCCCTGTGGTTGAAAACAAGGAAGGTGATGTTCTCAGGAGCGAGTAGTTCTCACTCAGATTGGAGGGACTACTACTTTTTCACCGGGGGGGATTTGGGAATCCCCCTGGCACCCGGAATCTGCCCTCCTGAGTTCATCGGCGACGCCAAGTGGATGGCTGGAGAGGGAACCTTGAAGAATCTAGAAAGGCTGAAGGGACAAAACTGGCCTCTGAAGGGTTTTCTCAGACACGTGAAGAACGATATTTCCCTGCACACAAAGTCACCGGGGTATGCCATCTTCAAGGAGGTTGTCCCACCTCCTGACGTAGTTCTGATGAAGAGGGCTAGGAGAGGGCAGCCCCCTGCAGTCCAGCTCAGTAAGGAGGTCATTGAGGTGGGGGAGGAGCAAGTGATGGAGGTTCCAGAACCAGTCTATGGCGGAGCTGCCATCGATTTGGTGTCTTCACCTAAGGATGCCTCCAATGATAGGAAGACCCTGGCCGAACTAATGGAGGATGTGGGGAAAGGGAAAGAACCCGCAACAGCTGCCAAGCCCAAGGTGATCCCTAAGAGTGACAAAGGAATCGTCAGTGGGGAAGAGAAGGAAAGAAATAAGGCCGAAGGAGGCCAAGAGGAGAAAACGGGGGAAGGGGCTGGAAGCCCCTGCCTGCACTTGGTTCTTAGTGGGGTTCCCAAGAAGAAAAGGGATTCCTCTGAGAGTGCAAGTCCAGAGCCCCCTGTCAAAGAAGGGGAGAGGTGCAGAAGAAGAGGGCTTTGCTGCAGAGGGGAGACACAACTGACAGCAAAGCACCGAGCCTCCTTATAGCACCAATTTCACAGGGGTATTCAGAGATAAAGGTTCGAGGATTGCAGTGAAAACAAGAGGAGATGAGAGAAAGTTAACAGTTATCTCCCTACCGTCTGCAAGCCAAAGCTACATCTACCTTAAAGAGACAGGTCTGGCCATAGGAAGTGGCCTGAAGTCCAAAGAGTTGGAGGAGAAGTTAGAGAGAACCTCCATACCAGAACTCTATGCAGGTTTTGCCAACAGGATGGCCACAGTAAAGACTTTTTCTCAAATTCTCTTCCTTGATCGTCTGGTCTTGGAGTGTACTAATTCTGTTTCTATTGCAGATACTTGCTCGCTTGCCACTAGCTTTGAACAGGGCCCTGAGGATAGAGGAGTAGGTGCTTGAATAGAGTAGCCAGCTTCAGCAACAATCCGAGGAGATGGAGGCCCTGAAGCTTCTGCTCATAGTGAAGTCTTCTGAGCACGACGCCCTGCAAGAGGAGTTTGCTGTGTACAAATCTGCCATGGGTGAGTTGAAGACTGATAATAAGGTCTTACGGGAGAAACTGGAGAAGTCCACTGAAGACCAGGAGGTTGTTGCTGCGAAGAGGTCTGCTGCAGCGGTGGAAGCCTACAAAACAAGCTTATCCTATAAGAAGGAGAGGTTAGAGGGAATCAGATAGGCTTGGGAGGGTCTAGCTTTCACTTTGATCCGCAAGGGTAAGATTACTGCGAATGATCTTGCGAGTGTGGACCCCATCGAATGCCTAGCTGATGATCCCATTTATAAGGAGGAGGGGTTGGATTTGGATGATGACTTTATTCGTCAGATATTTGATCTTTTGGATAAAGCTGCAAAAAATCATCCCCCTCAAATGTAATGTAAAATCTCGTTTTTGTAATTTGAATATATATAAATGAAAAGTTTTCTTTTCATACCTGTTCCTTGTATTTGTGAGATAAGTAGGTACCTTGAATGAATGCAGCCTTTTGAGACCCCTCCATAGTAATGACATCTTTTAAAAAGAGTTATCTGATCAAATGTTGAGAGCTGGACCTATCTCTTGCAACATTCAAATTTGTAGAATGACTAGCCCGAGAGTATTTGGAGCTTTTACCCTCGAACTGTGTGCCCTTGTGTTGACGAATCATGTAGTCGTAATGGGGACCCAGCCTAGGAGGAGTTATTTGACCCAATATCAAAAGGGCAGATCGCCTGAAGACATCATAGTCGATGTTTGTACTTAAGGTGTGGGCTAACTCCCATTGGTAAGTTTGATTAGAGATACGCTTTAGAATCATACCCATTCGCAGTCCTACAGAGGAAAGAAGTAATAACAATAATAATAGTAGAGATCCTGCCTGGGAGGAGTTATCTGACCCAATACCAAAAGAACAGAATGTCTGAAACACCGATTACGATGTTGTACTTGAGGCACGGGTTGACCTCCGTTAGAGCAGATTCTAGTCGGAAGCTAAGGTACTCTGCTTAGGGGGGACCTGCATCATGAGTGGATAGCAGGGACTGCCCTAAGGTTACGAGTAGGCCTTCGGACCTTCTGCTAGCTAGATGGGCTTATGGAGGAGTTTCGTATGTTGGTAGGAGACCCCGTCTGCCAGGCATAACTAGGCTCAGTGACCTTCGTATATACAAAGAGTGAGTGTAACACCATCGTGCACGAGGTATAGGCACCTCCGGTATAATAGCTAAAGAGTTGAGGTTAGGATCATACCTGTCGTATAGTGCATGAATAAAGTATAATTTGGTCGCGCCCCAGTTAATATAAATACCTCGGGATGATTGATCAATCATAGAATTAGTATCATAGGAACTCCTGAGTTCAGAATATAACCTCCAAGAGAACATAATGAAAGACTCCAGATGTGTATTAATAAAGAATATCCCATAAAAAAGAGATTTCAGTTGAGTCTATACAAATGAATTCTGTATGAATCAGGATAGATTTTTGCTTTGATTTAAGCATAAAACTTTTTTAGTTCATCTCCGCTCCAAGTCTTGGGGAGTTGAATTCCTTCAAAGGTCATGAGATAATACGCATTAGGTCCTACAACCTTGCGTACGATGTATAGGCCTTCCTAATTGGGCTCAAGCTTGGGGACTCCCAAGTTTCTGCCAGCAAGAAGTCATCATTTGAGAACCAGGTCACCTTGAATGAAACTCCTGGGATTGACCTTACAGTTGAAGTATCGTTCTACCCTGCATTTGTACTCCAGACGCTTGAGCGTAGCTATTCTTTTCTGTTCCAAGAGATCCAGATCAACCTGTCGTGAGTCATCGTTCTCATTCATCCAGGTTTGCAGATCCTCAGGGTCGAAGCTGGCTGCAGCCTCTACTCTGGGAGAGTGGTGTTCCAACTTGACTAGTATAATGATGTCCATCCCGAAGGATAGGGAGAAAGGTGATTCTTGAGTGATCTCAGAGAGAGCCATATTGTAAGCCCAAAGAGTGCCTGGTAGTTCATCTGGCCAACAAGTCTTGGCGCTATCCAAGCATTTTTTCAAAATATTCAGAATGTTCTTGTTAGCAGCTTCTGCCTGTCCATTAGTGTAAGGATGCCAAACAAATACATACTTGAGGTTGATCTGATATTCGTAGCAAAAGCTGTGAATCCATTGATTGGCTAATGAAGTACCATTATCTGTGATGATTGTTATGGGTACACCATACATGTAGACGATATTAGCCCATAGAAAGTTCTCGACATTCTAAGCAGTAGGCTGAGTAAGTGGTTTAGCTTCAATCCACTTCGTGAAGTAGTCGACAGCGATCAATATCCACTTGTAGCTTCTGATAGCGGTAAGCATTGGGCCCAGAATGTCAAGCCCCCAAACAGTGAAGGGCTAAGATAAATTGATGGGTTTGAGATAGCTGGCAGGTTGTCTTTGCATATCAGCATAATGTTGGCACTGGGGGCATTTTTCCACGAACGACTGAGCATCTTTGTGGATATTGAGCCAGAAGAATCTCTAACGTAGGATCCGCATGACCAAGCTTCGGCCGCTAGTGTGGGTTCTGCATTCTCCTTTGTGGACAGCCTCTATGGCCTCTTGTGCCTCTTCTGGTCTTAGACATTTAGTTAGGAGTCTGGCATAAGACTTTTTGTAAAGCTCCCCATTGATAATGACGTACTTAGCGCAATCAAGTTTCAATTTTCTTGCTTCTTACATATTGACAGGTTGAGTCTCATTCTTCAAATAGTCAAATATCCTATCCATCCAGCATGATGGGCGCTCCTCAGAGCGAATTTCTACACATTTATAGCTAGGCTCTTCAAGTATTTGATGTCAGTGGAGGTCGGGGAGCCCCTCCTTTGCGAGCCAAATCTCCCACTTAGTTTTCTCCTCTGGGAATGTGCGCCAGGGAGAATTCTTAGAATTGAGAGATCAAGGACTGGGTTTTTTGTAAATACTTCTTGAGAACCTCATCCTTTGTATCATATATTCGATTCACCTGGTTGACACCAGTTGGGAGTCGCTGAACACTTGTATGCATTTTACCGATATGCTGAGTGTAAAACTTAGCCCCGCAATAAGAGCCTCATACTCTGTTTGATTGTTAGCAGCCTTGAACTGAAGAGTTATCGCTTGATGCAGGGCGACCCCCATGGGGTTGGTTAGAAAAATTCCAACTCCTTGGGAGTACGACCTCGATGTGCCGTCAATGTGGAGGGACCAAGGCACGACCCCGTGTTTGGCAGGCGGTAGTTCTGAAGTAGAAAGTTCAGCAACGAAATCTTCCAGCACTTGAGCCTTAATTACCGTTCATGGAATGTATCTAATATCGAACTTACCAAGCTCGATAGACCATTTGAGAAGCATTCCCGAAACTTTGAGAGTATGTAGTATCTCCAGGAGTGGTTGGTCAGTGACTACTTGGATAGTATGCGCTTGAAAATATGGGCACAGTTTCCTTGCCGCCATTAGGAGGGCCAGAGCAAGTTTCTTTAGCGTGAGGTATCGGCTCTTAGCATCCAGGAGTATATGACTGATATAGAAGATAGGATGTTGTACCCCGCTATCATCATCGATAAGGACTGCTGAGAGAACAGTGTCAGATACGCCCAAATATAAAGACAAAAGGGCCCCTTCCTTTGGTGCCACTAGTATCGGTGCTGTCGTAAGGTATCTCTTTAGCTCTGTGAAAGCAGCTTCACCAAGATGTCGTCCACATATGCCTCAAGATTTCTGCCTCTCTGACCTTTGAACATGACGTCAATCATGCACTGATAAGTGGCGCCGGCGTTCTTGAGGCCGAAGGGCATGACATTATAATAATATGTGCCAAAGTCGGTGATGAAAGCAGTTTTCTCTTCATCTTCTTTAGCCATCCGGATTTGATGGTACTCGGGGAAAGCATCTAGAAAGCTCATGACCTCGTATCTGAAGGTACGATCCACTATTGCATCAATGCATGGAAGAAGATATGTATCCTTGGGGAGGCTTGATTTAGTGTTTAGTGAGCCATTGAGGAAACTTTCTTGATGTAGCCTGCTCCTAGCAACTTGTTGACCTTTTCTTCAATAGCGTTCTGCCTTTCTCATGCCATAACCCTCTTCTTCTGTTTTATGAAAGTAGCATCAGGGGATATGTTCAGGTGGTGCTCACAGATAGCCCTATCAACACCTGAGATATCTTCAAGAGACCATGCAAAGATATCGATATACTCAGAAAGCAAGGCAGTGATATCTGCCTGCTGCTTGTCATTCATAGAAGAAGATATATTTACAACTTTAAAAGAGTCTTCCCCCCAAAGATTATATTTATGACTCTCTCTTATGGTACAACTGATTGGGATTCTCTGGCCAGCTGGTCGACGATGACCTGCGCGGTGATCTGGAAACATCGAGTGGCTTGCCTAACATCTCATCTAATAATGACAGTACCACTGGAGGTAAGGAACTTCCCGCAGAGATGTGGTGTGGAGATCACCATCTCGAAGGAATTAAGAGTTGTCCTTCTGAGGATGGCATTGTAGCCTGATTTAGCTCTGATGATGGCGAAGTTTACCATACTCATGGCGTAGCTATATTGTTATCGCAGAAAGAGATGCGCAAGAAAATGAATCCCAACGATTGGACGCTCTCCCCAGAGAAATCTAGCAAGGTGGTTCCTGCACCGAGGAGGTTTGCTTCCTTGAGCCTCATCTGGAGAAAAGCAGATTCGAACAGGATGTCAGCTGCACTCCTAGAGTTACTTGTTGACCTCTTCTTCAATAGCATTTTGCCTTTCTCCTGCCATAACCTTCTTCTTCTGTTTTATGGGAGTAGCATCAGGGGATATGTTCAGGTGGTACTCACAGACAGCCCTATCAATACCTAAGATATCTTCGAGAGACCATGCAAAGATATCGATGTACTCAGAAAGCAAGGCAGTGACATCCATATGCTACTGTATCGTAGAATATTATTGTTAAAAGAATATAAGGTCTAATTTAAATGGAAAATTAAGGTTGAGAGAAATGGAGAAATAAGAAAGGAAGAAAAGTGTTAGTTATTTTTGAAAGGATTTGTTTAACTATCATCGATTTTAATGATAACAAATAAGTTAATAACAATATACTCGATTAATATTTTATTTATTAGTGCATATTGTACTTAGAGGGCGTCTGGTTCAATGTTATCTTGATGTTATATTATGTTATCTAGAGAAGGTAATTATTTAGTTTAATGACATTTTTCATTTATCTTCTATTAGATTTTAAAATTGTTGACATGGGAAGTAGGGGATCCCAAGAGAAAGAGAGATAGGAAGAGAGAGTCCTGAGTGACAATGGCACACAGAGAGCTAAGCCTGATGATTAAGGCTTAAATGAAAGTAATATGCATCCAAAAAAACACACAGGAATTTAAGGTGGTTCAGGAAAGAAACCCCCTACGTCCATCGAGCGATCAGCGAGAGATGATTCCACTAGAAAAAGAAAGGTGATGGTCATAAAGACCAATACAATGAACTAAAAGGGGGGAGAGAAAGAGAGAGAGAGAGAGCCTCCTTATCTTGATCTCTTAATACAAGGGTGATAAAAGAGAGCTCCTGCGATTCCTTTCAAAAGAAAGAAAAAAACTTTTTTTCCTTAAAGCCTGTTCAAGGGTATTTATAGGTAGGAGATAGTGGAGTTTGGTCCGAATTTTCTGGAAGAGGGTGAAATATTCAATTGCTAAGCCCACACTAGTGGTCTCACCGCTGTCGGCCACCGGAGGATCTGGCAATAGTGGAAGGAGAGCTTAGCCTCTTGATCTTGGCATTTCTTCTAGGGGTCTGTGATGGCTGGTTTTCGTGACTAAAAGAAGCATGTTGTATTGGAAATGGCGCGGTCGTGGCATGCTGACAGCAACAGGCGCGATTGGGAAACATCATCATCAATGTTTCTAGGAGGTGATCTTGCATCATCGTGGATGATGTTTGCCTGAACCCTCGTGGCCGAGATTTAAAATCTGTAAGGATAATAATAATAATAAGCGGTCAATGCTGCTACGACCCCACGTGTACGGTTGAGATGCAGCGCTGGAACCACGTGTTAACATCAGCCCCCCGTATTGTCAGGGCGCGAACATTAATATGGGTCCTGGAATACAAGCCATCGCGATGGTGGACGCGCTGCCCAAGGCCTGTCAGGATAAAGCCGGAGCGAAGCCCCGCCAATTTGAATTCTCTTCCACCAGCCTCTGAAAATCCTACAAGAAAAAGAGTGGATCGTTAGAGAGATGGAGGAGAGCAACAAGTGGTCGATTCTGAAAGGTTTTTCATTGAAGAAGAAGAGGGCTAGCAGCTCTTCCGTTGTTGCCCCTCCTCCCGAGAATAAGAGGGCTCTAGAGCATTCTGAAGGGTCACCGGAACTGGCGGCTGAAAAGATCGTTGTGGTGCTCCAGGAGGAGGAAGCAGGAGCTCTGGTTGTAGTTTTGTCAGAGGAGACGCCGCCGACCAAAGTTGCGAGGGTTCTGGCGCGAACCTTGGAGTCTGCACTGGGGCCCGCAGATGAGGAGAAAGCGACAAAGGTGGTGAACATCTCTGATTCTCCAGTCAAGACGTCTCTGAGGACTGGAGGGCCACAGGAGCTGAGCGTAGTGCATCAAACGCTCACGGGAGAAAAACTAAAAGGAGGTTGATGAAGACGCCTCTAGTGATTTGCAGTCCTGCTCCTCTTGGTAAGTCGGTCCCTCCTCCTTCTAAAGTAGGAAGGCCTTCCTTTTCTTGTCTTCTTCCAGCGAGCACTCGAGATGATGAGAAGAAGGAAGAGAAGGGAAGAAAAAGAGAAGAAGGCAAGATGGAGGAGGCGACTAAGAAAAAGGAAAGGGTTCCCCAAGTCGCCCCCGAGGTCGTACTAGGCATCGAAGGGACAGGAGGCATCCTGGGGGAGAGGTGGTTTGAAATAAGGAGGGAGAAAGAGAGGGACGTGTACGGCTGAGATGCAGACCTGGAACTACGTGTTAACAAAAAATATTAGTCAAAAGATGACATCTAGATTACATAACATAATATATACCAAGATAACAACGAACCAAACGTCCCAATAAACTTTTTAGGATCAAAGAAAGTTAATCGTCTAGATGATCTTGATCCAAGATTGATAAAATCAAGTTAAGAATAAAGAGAAATGAAGTTGATAAAAATTACTAAGAAAAGCATCAAGTCGAAAAGTTAACTTCTAAGATGCATTCGCTCAAAATTTTTAAACTATCATGTAAGTGCTGAAAATTTATATTCATTTATCTACAAATAATTAAAATAAACATAATTAAATTTATTTTGTGATTTCTTAATTTTTAATAATTTTTATTTTTATTTTCAAATGAATTGAGATTTTTCAAAAATTTCAAATTATATAATTAAATTTTTTGATGACGTATTTCCTTCGATCTTTTAAATTAAATTAAATTAAATGAAAATTAAATAATTATTTGTAAACATAAATTAATTGAATTTCATGAAATTTATTTCTAAATAATTTTGAATGCTTTCAACTTGTTCAAAACTCGATAGTTTGAATTATTAGATATTTTTAATTCCACTAATCTTATTTAATTTTTTTATTTTTTTATTTTGCTCTTTAAAATTAACCATAAAACATGTTAATTGACTAATTTTATTTTCAATTAATTTACAAAAAAGTATAATACTCAAATTACTAATTTACTCCTTATTTCATCTATAAATAGGGAAAAGTTTTAGTTAATATTTCTCTATGGCCAACCAAATCTCTAAGTTCTTTTACTTTTCAACCGAAAAATTTTCTTCTCAAGCTCGAAGTTTTTGTTCACAATATTAGGAGTCAATTCTATGGATCTTTTTGATCTTTGAAGGTGCTTTTATTCGAGTATTTTCTATTTTATCTTTGAATCGATTTTTTTAAAGATTCACAAATTTTTATACTGCTCATTTGAGCTCCAAATTATTTAAAGTTTTTGCTATACTTTTTTGAGAGCCTTTTTTTATCTGAAAATTTTCTTAAATTTTTTGGTGATTACCTTTCTCTGGAATTTAATTATTTTTTAATTTTTTAATTTTTATAAATCGTACAAAATTCAAAAAATTTTGAAATTTTTCTAGTGCATTACCTAGATAAAGCTACTCCTAAAATAAATTTCAGGTGATTTTACTTTGTATTATTTTGGAGAAAAGTTTTTGAAGTTTTTGCTTACCCGATTTTTTATTGTATTAACATGTTTCGTTGAGTTTTATTTCTCTTTCTCTTCTTTTGATTTTTGCATTTCACATAATATTGAAAAAGATAATACTAAGTTTTGCTCCAAAAACTTGAGTTGACTTTCTTGCACACAGAGTTTTTGCAAAATTTTATATTGAGTTAATTTAATGACCCATAAGGGTTGGTTTCTTATTCCTATTTTATATTTCTGAGTTTTCATATGTGGAAAGGGATTGTTCTTACTTGTCCCTAAGTAAAAAAGAGAGGTAAAATTATTCCTTCCCCCTAGTAAAAAGGATCGAGATTGACTTGTGTCTTTGGACAAAAAAAGGCATGGATTTTTCTTCTTGTGCTTAGGCTTGAGCTTAGCTATAACTTGTAGAATCATGAAAGAGAAATAAAATGGAGTGAACTACGCAAGAGAATAGCCGAATCATTATACATTTTGTGTCATTTTTTATTTTTTATATCATTTTTTACATCATTTAGAGGCTAGTGTATTTGATAAATATTTTATTTTCAAAGCCTCAAAGTAAAATTTCAGTGATCAGATTTTAGATATAATAAATTGAGTTAATTTAAATTATTTAAATTTTGTGAGATAACTAAAATTGGTAGATTGGTTAATTAAAGTTTGAGCATATTCACTCTTCAAACTTAATTAACTTAATCAATAATCTAACATAATTTAATTATAGTAGGGGAACAGAATCAGGTTAGCATACTAGATAAATTTAATATATCTAACATAAAATGCTAGATAATCAGAAATACTATGATTTATCCATCTCACTATAATTAAGTTATATATATGGTATAAAATTTAATTTTAATTTAACTATATTAGCAGAACGGAGTCAGTTAGTACATCGAATGAATTGAATTTATTCGACAGAGAATGCCCGATAATCAGAAATTTTACTAATTTATTTATTCTAATATAGTTAAGTTAATTCTACAATTTTACTTACTATACCTAACTTATTAATATTTATTTTTTTGTACTATGAATATTTACTTATTGCAATATTAATTTTTATATTATGTATATTTTTTTTATTAACATTTACTTACTATACATGTTTTCTTTGCATATTAACTTTTATTTTTGTGTAATTTTTTTTTACTAATTTTTATTAATATTTTTCTTTTTGTGCATGCACATATATATATCATTTATATAAATACTAATATATATATATATATATATATGTATATACATACATATAATATATTATTATTGTTATTATTATTATTATTTATAAAGAAAAATAGTTGTATTCACACACTTCACATCTTATATATTAGTAAATTAAATTTTTATATATATTTATATTTATATTAAATATAAGTATATATATTATCTATACATGTACCTATATATATACATATTATTCTTATTTATTTTTTTCTAGGTGCTATTTTTAAATTGTTCAATTGCTCTTGCTTCAAAGACTTCTTTAAACGCATTCGCTCAATAAAATAATAAAAGTTTCATAATAGTAAATAGCTTTAAAAGTACTTAAAATTTTTAATTAATATTAATTAAAATTTATAATTTTAATTGTACTTAATTGACCTTCTTCTTGGGTATTCAAGTGGACCAACAATTAGCATCAGAGTTAGATCTTTGAAATTTGCTTTACATTCGAGATATTGGTCTCTAGTATATCCTATGCACTTTAGTGATGAGGTACTTTGCGAGGGACAGTCTGCACTTTAGTGATGAGGTACTTTGCGAGGGACAGTCTGTTACTAGACCTTTCTTGTTCAAAAAGCTTTATTATAATTATTAGAAAGCTCGCATGATAGGTTTTTTATCGATATTGAATTATGGGAAGTAGTTCGTGATGGCTTTATGATATTAACAAAACTAATTAATGGAAAAGAAATCCCTAAAACATTTAGTGAATGCAATAACAAAGTGTGTAGATTATTATGCAAAAGCTATGAGCCTTTAGAACTGTGGCTTTAATAACCTACCGAGTTCAATAGAATATGTACTCTTTCTACTGCACATTAGGTGTGAAAAAACTTAAAGATAACGTATGCGTGTGCATCGTAAGTTAAAGAATTTAAAAATAATATGCATATATATGACTATAAACTTTTTGAAATGTGACCCGGTGAGTCCATTAAGGACAAATTTATGAGATTTGCTAATCACTAATTCATTAATTTTATTTAAAAAAAATATTTACAAATGAAGAGTTTATTCAAAAAATTCTTAGGTGCTTACCCAAAGAATATAATATGAAAGCTATTTCGATTATTGAAGCTCACGATTTATTTAAGTATGAGTTAGATACACTTTTGGGTTTACTCAACCTATGAAATGAAGCTTCAAAAGAAAAAGAAAAATGACGAGTCTAAGAAAATTCAAAAGAAGGCATTGGCTTATAAAACCTCATCTCTTCAATCTAATGACAAATCTACCAATTCCGAATCGGATGAAAAAGTTTGATTAGATGATGAGATCGTAATAATTTTCAAACAATTTAATCAGCTAACGAGAAAGAAAGGAAAATTTACTTGACGTAAAATATCAGGATTAAATAAAAAAAATTAAATTAAATATTATGAGTGTAAGGAGCTTGGACATATTAAACCCAACTCTCGTCAATTGAAAAAAAAAGCAACTCAATAAAGAAAAAGAAGAAGAAATCGATGGTGGCGACTTGGGTGAAAATGAAAAATAAATTGAGACCGTCAACCTTTGCCTGATGGCACATGATTGGGAGAATGAATCTGATTATGAAGAAAAGATAGATAACATACTCTCATATGAAGAGATAGATTTGACATTTAATGAACTATTCTTTTAATATAAAAACTAAAAAATAAATATTTTCATTGTAAAATGAGTATTATTAAATTTAAAAAAAGTAAATAATAATTTAAATAAAAAAATTTAAAATTTTAGAGACTCAACTAAGCAAAGTATTAGGTGAAGTAAAGTTTTTCATAATCGAAAATGATTTGAAGAGAAAAAATTCTTTTCCTGAAAATTCTTCTATGTCCTCTTCTTTTTACATGCACTATGTTACTCGAACGAAATTTAATGGCAATTATTTTTCCAATTCGAGAATCACTTGCGATGATTATGGCAAGAATGATCATACCATTAAAGATTATCGTATTAAGGAAGTCATTCAAAATAAATAAAAATAAACAAGAAAGTATAATTTGTGTTTTAGAACCCAAAATTATTTGAGCTCCTAAACCAACTTAGTCCCCTTCACTTTTGTAGGTATGTCTCTCCTTAAGAGCAAGTGGAGGCTATTGAACTCATATCGATTTCGATGATAACAAACACATTAATAATAATATACTAGATTAATTTTCTAACTATTAGTACATATTATACTTAAGCTTTTCAGGATCATAAAAGGTTGATCGTCAAAATAATTTTGATCCAAGATTGACGAAATCAAGCTAAGAATAAAGAGAAATGAAGTTGACAAAGATTACTAAGAAAAAGTTTATCAAGTCGAAAAGTCAATTTCCAAAGATACATTTGCTTTAAAATTTTAGACTATTATGTAAGTGCAAGAAATTT
Organism: Apostasia shenzhenica; assembly: GCA_002786265.1. Lineage (NCBI taxonomy): Eukaryota > Viridiplantae > Streptophyta > Magnoliopsida > Asparagales > Orchidaceae > Apostasia > Apostasia shenzhenica. Next base: position 4,740,796 of record KZ451906.1, read on the forward strand.
ATAACTCATTTATATAAAAAAAATTAAAATAAACATAATTAAATTTATTTATATGATTTTTACTTTTTATTTATTTTTTAGATGAATTGAAATTTTTAAAAATTTTAAATTACATGAGTAAATTTAAAATTTTTATGACATGTTTTGTTTGATTTTTAAAGATTTAAAATTTTTATTTAAATTTAATTTGACTAATAATTTTATTCTTTAATGTATTGTTTCAACTTGAAATGATGAAATCTATTTTCAATATATATATATACTACTACTACTACTAATAATAATAAATAAAATTAAAAGTTATTTATGAAAATAAATTAATTAAATTTTCTTAAATTTATTTCTAATTAATTTTGGATGCTTTCAACTTGTTCAAAACTTGATATTTTGAATTACACGATATTTTGAATTTGACTAATCTTATTTAATTTTTATTTTTTTTATTTTACTCCTTAAACACAGCTATAAAATATATTAAACTGCTGATTTTGTCCCCAATTAATTTATAAAAGTTGTAATACTTAAACTACCAATTTACCTATCACACCCCGACCTACTAATAGATGAATTAAGTAGTGGATCATACTAGCTGAGTTGGGGTGATTCTAATACATCTTTAAATATTAAATACACAACTTAATATCCAAAATAATATATTAAAAATCATGAAAAATACTTTAATCTAATTTTATCATAATAATAATTCTACTTCACTTTCAACAAAGTTCAATTAATTAAAAATAAATGCTAATTAAAATCAACTTTTAAGAAGATCGCTCTCACACCATCCTGAGTGTAGTCCGAAGTATACCTAAAAAATAAATAGAGGGTGAGTTCTTACGAACTTAGCTTTTGCCAACTTCACATAAAATTAAGCAACATTACAATATGTGATTTGATAAAATAAGTAAAATATGTACATTTTTACAATCATAATATTTATTACATGTGTAACAAGAATATTATAACACATCAGCATAGCACGTAAAATATATTATCTAGTATTCTTTAATTTCTTACTTCTTAATAATAAACTATCGTTCTGTATTCTGATATGGAATTATCATTCTTATATCCTTTTTACCTAGAAGCCTAACAGAAGTTAATACCACTCTGTCATCCTAGAAGCCTACTATGAGTCACTTCTTGCACTAATAATTCCCTTCTCTTAGGACATCACTCGACAAACACTCCCCGCCCTCATCACATCAACTCACTGCAGGCAACTTCTCGCCCTCATCAATTCTAGGTATACAAGCTCAATTGTACTATGTAATCTCACAAAATAACAGTTCATTTCTATGGTTATTATTTATACTAAGATTTGTAACAAATATTATTTATGTCAATTCAATGTACCATCTATCAATTCAATGTATTATAAATAGCAATAACAATACAAATCAGTTTAATTGGCAAAACAATAATGTATATTAACGATAAAACAAGAAGTATAGAAAATATGAACGCATCAACATAAATAAATAATAAAATTTATTTCTAGCAATTAATAAACAAATCAAAAGTAGTGTTTTCCAAAAGTAGCTACTTTTAGAGGAGGTAGTGACGCCAGTACTGTAAAGTTTGAACCACTGCATAAAATTCCTTATCATAAGTTGAATAACGTTGTTGGGCTTCATTTAACTTTGTGCTAAAGTAGGCCACGAGATGGTCTTTTTGGTTAAGCACTCCTCCTATGCCTATTCTTGAGGCGTCACATGCAACTTTAAAAGCTTTACTAAAATCAGGTAACCGGGGAACAGGAGCCTCAATTAGTCGATCCTTGATCTCTTGGAAGGCTCGAGTTGCGGTGCTGGTCCAATGAAATTCTCCCCTTTTTAGACAACTTGTTATTAGGGCCATGATGGTGTTGAACCTATGGATGAACCACCTATAAAAAGTGGCTAATCCGTGAAAACTCCTAACATCATAAATATTTGTTGGTACTGGCCAATCTCAAATGGCTTGTATTTTAGCGGGGTCTGCTAATACACCCTCATTGGATACAACAAATCCGAAAAAAAAACTAATGGTGTCATGAGCATGCATTTCTTCAGATTCATAAAGAGCTTTTCACAATGGAGAACGATGAGGACTTGCTGCAAGTGGTTTACATGATCACTTCGAAAATGATTATAAATTAGAATGTCATCAAAATAGACAACGAGAAAGTTTCCAATGAATAGTCGAAGCACCAGTGTTATTCTCATTAAGGTGCTAGGTGCATTAGATAGGTCGAATGGGATAACTAACCATTATTAAAGACCATCTTTTGTTTTAAATGCAGTTTTCCATTCATCTTCTTCTCAAATTCGAATTTGGTGATAGCCACTTCGTAAATCAATCTCTGAGAATATCACAACTCCAGTCTTCATATCAAGCATGTCATCCAATCGAGGTATTAGAAAATGATATTTGATCGTGATTTTTTTGATGGCTCGGGAATTTACACACATGTGCCAACTACCATCTTTCTTAAGGGTAAGAAGAGCAGGTACTGTACAAGGAGAAAAATTCTCTCATATAAATCCCTTTTTAAGCAAGTCTTGGACTTGTCGTTGACACTCAGTATGTTTAGTTGGGTTCATTCTATAATGTGGTAAGTTGGGTAAAGACGACACTGGTAATAAGTCAATTGCATGCTGAATACTTCGTAAAAGTAGAGCATATTTGTGAGTTCCTCAGGAGACAAGTCCTGGAATTCGGTCAGTAATGGTTTAACTTTGATGGGGATATCACTAGCATTTTTCGTAACATGAAGTATCACAATTGCATAAATATGCAATCCGCTATGACTTTCATGCTCGAGCTGACAATTAGAGATCAAGTGTAGAATTTTCTTCTTCTCTATTGGGGATACAAAGTCCTTTAACCCTCTATTATTGTCATCGCGTAGTTGGGCAGGATTGAGTACGATTTTCTTGCCTTCAAACTTAAAGATATAGGTGTTTAACCTACTAAAATGGGTGACATCTTGATCATATAGCCATGATCTGCCTAATAGAAAAGGGGCTACGCCCATGGGGATAACGTAGCACCACACATGATCAGAGTATGTACCAATATGAATTGGTACTTTATATCATTGTGTTACGGCTAAAGAGGTTTTGTCTACCCAAGCAACATGGTAAGGCTGAGGTTGGGGTTCTGCAGTGAGGCCTGTCCTAGTAAAAGCGGGAGCTGAGATGACGTTCATGAAACTTTCGCTATCAATGATAAGCTTACACGATTTCTCTCCTCATTTAACGTAGATTTGAAAAGTAGATGTGTGTTTCCAGTCTGATTATGTGTGAGTAGTAGCTGGTACACATCCCATGACTGCCAAAGTTTGCTCTTCTAGAGCCACTTCGGCATCACTCGTGCCTTCATTAGGGTCAGGAATAATGGTGTTTTGACAATCGCCCGTGGCTTCTTCTTCGATCGTACTGCCAATAATTAAACTCCTCTTGAGGCAGGAGTTGGCATAATGCCTAGTCTTGCCATATGTAAAGCAAGTCACATGTGCAACTTTAGAACTTGAAGTTGTAAAAATGCTTTTACCTTTTACGTCGGAGGTACTTAATTGGCCCCCTTGATGAGGAGTAGCATTGTTTTGAGGTACGATTCGCCTAGATGCATCTCTAGAAGAGATAGGTGGTTTTCGAAATTGCAATATTTTAAAATATTATTCTAGTTGTAACGCAATTAGAAAAAACCACTTTTATGGTGAAGACGTGACGGGTATGTATCTCTCGTCAAATATCTGGACGAAGACCTACCCTGAATCGGGCAATAGTTGAGCTCGGGTCTTCGATGAGATTGTTGGCCCAAAGGCTTCCCAAGGGGGGGGTGAATTGGGAATAATTAAAATTAATTTACTAATTAATTCTAATAAAGAAAGTAAAAAACTGAGAAGACGGTCAATTTCAGAAATTGGACAACATCACAGGAAACAAGCTATAAAATAGAGAATGCAGTGCAGATGGCTAATTTTAGAATTATAGAATAGCAGTGCAGTGAATAAGCGATATTAATAGAAAATGTAATACAAATGATCAATTTGAATAATGGACCAAACAGAACAGTAATTTAATAACAGAAATAATTGAAGATCAGGTTTATGTATTTATATCAATTTATATGAAAATATTAATTTAAAAAATTTTTAATTTAGATTTAAGTAGAGTATATCAGTTTTATTATGATTATAACAATAAAGCACACAGAGATTTATAGTGGTTCAAATTCCCGCTTAGTAGGAATTTACACTAATACACACTGGCTTTTTATAGAAACCAAAGCCGAATAAGCCCGGTACAAACCCCATGGCTTTTTACAGGAACCAAAGCCAAACAAACCTCCTAAACCCTACGACTTTTTACAAAAACCAAAGCTGAACAAACTTACACAATTAAAACCTCCACACGGGAAGAATACAGGAAAATGTAGAGAGTTCGCTAAACTAGCTAGCTTAAATTACAACTTTAAGTAAGAAGAAATAGTACAATGAGGAGCTCTATACACATGTAAAGTTGCCAAGGAAATACTCGATTAGATTCAAGAATGACACGTATTAGAAAACAGTGAATAAAAATATATTTAAGAAGTTAAAAATGAATATCACTATATGCTTTCAACTATAATTAAAAACTAATTAAAACCAAAAGTTTTGAGTAGATTGCACCAAGTAAAAACATGAAAACTCCAGATTCACAACAAGATGCAGTAAAAAACAACAAAACAAAATTTTCAAAAGCTAGAAAAGAAAGAACCAGGGAAAAACTGAGCTTTTTTTCACTTGAAAAGCACCACAATTTTCTTCCTTAATATCTCCTTCAAAAGCTTTGCAAGTATGGCCTTAAAAGAATAAAAACCGAATGAGAGCTAGAAAGGAGGTGTGTTTGCTATAGGAAAAAGCTGAGAGCTGAAGAACACTCAGAAGAAAAAAATAGGTGCAGATTGAATCGTTGAAAAGAAAGAAAAATTTTCATTTTGTGTAAAAGCATACAACATCAACCAACACAAAGGAGGCAATAATAAGTTGAGTTAAATAAAAAAGATAAGAAATGTTATGCCTCAATCATTTTAATATAATAGCCATCACAAATATCAAGTAAGGCCACTTAAATATATTCAAAGCCAATTAGCTCACAAGCCAAAACTTCATGGAGAAAGCAAGACACAAAAATATAAAGAAATGGTATAAAAGCACTCTTATTTGGATTAATATGGCCCATTATGCATTTTAGATAGTACACAAAGTATTATCTAATGAATTATGGGCTGCAACATAACAAAAGAGTGGATGCAAAATTTCAAGTAGGATGTGACCTTTCTATCATTGGCATTAATTTGAGTCAAGTTAAATCATCATCCAACTTGACATATAATATGTAGTGAATTTTGAGTTAAACTTCAAACTCTAATTAATTTGCTCAATTACAAGTAATTAATTGAGTGAGCTACACTCTCAATTCAAATTACTTAAAATAAATAAGTTGTTGAAGGTTTATCTTATCAATCAAACAATAAAATAAATACAAGAAATAAGGTTTTTTTAACTAGAAAATCAAATAAAATAATATGAGTAAAAATCTTGGTAAATGTGCACATGCTTACATTAATATTCTAGAGAAATAAAATAAAAGATAATAATAGCTCTTGGTCTTTTGAACTTAAATTATTTTATTTTTGAGAAAGAAATTAAGCTGTAAGCACATACTTAAGACAAAAATTAGTACAATAATACTAAAGTAACTAGTATCATCAAAATTAATAGAATTCAATAGAAATCACAATAAATTTTTAGTTCGTCGAATCGATTCATATAATCTATGATAGAACAACTTTCTTATCTAAGGGTTATAAACTCATCTAAGAGTTGAGTGCAATAAGTTAAAGGGAGATATTTTAATTTTAATATTTCCTTCATTTCATCCTAAGACTCAGCTAAAGGTTGACCTATTCTCTGTAGTTGCTTTTCATGATTAATCTAAAATATTTTGGCGTGGACTATAAGTTTCATGCAGGCGAACCTAACTTGTCGTTCTTCTAACATAAATACTCATCTAAAGTAATGGTCCATGTCAGTAAGCTAATCCATGAATACTTTTGGTTTCATGAGACTGTCAAAGGTGGGGGGATCGATTTTTACTCTTCGGGTGATGTCATCTTCATCCAAAGGTCGTCGATAGCGGTCCGCCTCGTAATCGTTCCTACGTGGCAGATGGTGGTCATAGTAGGAGTCCGTAAGTGCCTGAAGTCGTGGCGTTGGGGCACGTGGTTGTCTTGCAAGGTAGGGATCGAGTCCCTTGGCATATGGGTCATCATATCGGTATGATCCAATGTGAGGTTCATACCTAGGTGGTAGGTCGCCTATTCAATGATTTTCAGATCATTGAATTAATACGACACTTATTTTTTGAATGCTAGAATAGGTTGTTATCTTCACCAGCTACAGATTGGACCCTATGTTCAGTTGAAGCATTTACCTGCACATGAGTTCCTTCTTCTAGACTTATTTCATTAACATTAGCTTCTGTTTGGTTTAATGAGGGTTGTTGCACCGTAATGGTGGCTTCAATTCAAATCATTGAAAATTAATACGACACTTATTTTTCGAATGCAAGAATAGGCGGTTATCTTCATTAGCTACAGATTGGACTCTATGTTCAGTTGAAGCATTTACCTGGACATGAGTTCCTTCTTCTAGACATATTTCATTGACATTAGCTTCTGTTTGGTTTAATGAGGGTCGAAAGTACATCACATTCTTGCTCTATCAACCTACCTTGGTAAGATAGCCCACTCTGAGTTGTCATGGTCAAAGTCAAAAATATATATATATATATATATATATATATATATTACTTTATATTTATCTGTTATTACGATTTTCTTTTATTTAGCTTAAATATTCAATAAAACTTAAATTATGATTTCTATTAACAAGATCGTTTACGACTTAAAAGTTGTAAATATCCTGCTCTGATACCAAATGTGATGCCGATACGACGTGTGAATGGTCCTACAATATTAACCCACACTTGATAAAATCAAATAAGATAATTCCACAATTAGTTTGATAAGTTTTGTGGTGATAAGTTATAGTAGATTACATGTATAAGAATGCTACACTCGCAAAAATTAGAGTTCAAAGGAGTTGGCGGATGTAAGAAACTGTGCACAAAATGGTCTAACAAGTAAATATAGTTAATTTAATAAAAGACGTGAGCATAATATCCCAAATAACATAAAAGATATAATACGAATATCTGAAAAGTGAAATGAGAAAATAAAGTTTATTTGTACAATCACAATTAAACAGAAGGTCAGGACAAAAACAAGCTTAGCAGAAAAATATGATAAAAGAAGCAGTTGATGAATTACAAGTAAAATAAGATAAATATAGAAAATGGTATAGAAATATAGGATAGTGATGAGACAACGGTCAGTCCTTTGACCATTTCTCAAAATTGGGATGCCTCAAGTCCTTCTGCTTCGGGATGCTGTTAGAAATGTTCTCCACAATGGCAAGAGTCCAACACTCAAAAAATCACTGAAATTGGAATTCTAAATCTTCTAAAATGGCCCCCGAAAGTTCTATTTATAGAGAGGGGAGGTTGTCGGTGGTCAACTCACTGGTCAACCAGCGGGTTTTCCTTGAAATTTGGTCGTAGCCTAGCTATAATAATACTAAATCAAGACACATCAAGTACAAAAGGTTCGATCCTCATCGAGAATCGCACAAAAATTGAATGGGAGAGATATGTCCCTATGCCATTCTATATCATCTAAACAGAAAAAGTAAACTACAAAATCTATCGCTTTATTTGCAGCTTTGGAAACATGAGTTATCCTATACACCTTAAAGGCGCAAAAAAGGTCGGAGATCTGAGCCATGGTCCTATCAGGAGGGTGTCCTCTGGCTGTCCGATGAAAGTTGTGGTGCTCCAGGAGGAGGAAGCAGGAGCTCTGGTTGTAGTTTTGTCGAAGGAGATGCCGCCGACCAAACTTGCGAGGGTTCTAGCACAAACCTTGGAGTCTGCACTGGGGCCCGCAGATGAGGAGAAAGCGACAAAGGTGGTGAACATCTCCGATTCTCCAGTCAAGACGTCTCTGAGGACTGGAGGGCCACAAGAGCTGAGCGTAGTGCATCAAACGCTCACGGGAGAAACTAAAAGGAGGTCAATGAAGGCGCCTCTAGTGATTTGCAGTCCTGCTCCTCTTGGTAAGCCGATCCCTCCTCCTTCTAAAGTACGAAGGCCTTCCTTTCCTTGTCTTCTTCCAGCGAGCACTCAAGATGATGAGAAGAAGGAAGAAAAGGGAAGAAAAAGAGAAGAAGGCAAGATGGAGGAGGCGACTAAGAAAAAGGAAGGGGTTCCCCAAGTCGCCCCCGAGGTCGTACTAGGCATCGAAGGGACAGGAGGCATCCTGAGGGAGAGGTGGTTTGAGATAAGGAGGGAGAAAGAGAGGGACGTGTACGGCTGAGATGCAGTGCTAGAACCACGTATTAACAAAAATTATTAGTCAAAAGATGACATCTACATTACATAACATAATACCAAGATAACAACGAACCAAACGTCCCCATAAACTTTTTAGGATCAAAGAAAGTTAATCGTCTAGATGATTTTGATCCAAGATTGATAAAATTAGGTTAAGAATAAAGAGAAATGAAGTTGATAAAAATTACTAAGAAAAGCATCAAGTCGAAAAGTTAACTTCTAAGATGCATTCGCTCAAAAATTTTAAACTATCATGTAAGTGCTGAAAATTTATATTCATTTGTCTACAAATAATTAAAATAAACATAATTAAATTTATTTTGTGATTTCTTAATTTTTTATAATTTTTTTTTCAAATGAATTGAGATTTTTCAAAAATTTCAAATTATATAATTAAATTTTTTGATGACGTATTTCCTTCGATCTTTAAAGACTTAAAATTTTTTATTGAATTTAATTTGACTAATAATTTTGCTCTTTAATGTGTTGCTTCGACTTAAAATGATAAAATTTATTTTCAATATATATATATATAGCTAATAATAAATGAATAATTAAATTAAATTAAATTAAATGAAAATTAAATAATTATTTGTAAACATAAATTAATTGAATTTCATGAAATTTATTTCTAAATAATTTTGGATGATTTCAACTTGTTCAAAACTCGATAGTTTGAATTACTAGATATTTTTAATTCCACTAATCTTATTTAATTTTTTTATTTTTTTTATTTTGCTCTTTAAAATTAACCATAAAACATGTTAATTGACTAATTTTATCTTCAATTAATTTACAAAAAAGTATAATACCCAAATTACTAATTTACTCCTTATTTCATCTATAAATAGGAAAAAATTTTAGTTAATATTTCTCTATTGCCAACCAAATCTCTAAGTTCTTTTACTTTTCAACCGAAAAATTTTCTTCCCAAGCTCAAAGTTTTCGTTCACAATATTAGGAGTCAATTCTTGGAGCTTTTTGATCTTTGAAGGTGCTCATGATCTGTTAATAGTACTTGCTGATCTCTAATTAGGAGTGCATATCACATATTGTTCCGCATCATTTAGGCAAAATCATTCATTCATTATTCAATTCAGCAATAAGAATATGAAATTCATGAATTTGAGTAGATACATCTTTATTCTCAAGACATTTTAAAATGAAAATTTTTTCTATAGCATATTTCTTTGTACCGGCATCCTCTATAATATATTTTCTAATAAGTGTATTCCAAATTTCATATGCATACTTCATTTTACAATAAACATCAAACAAATCGACAGTATGAATATACATTTAAAATAATGCTTTTATACATTTTATCAGCACGATTCCGCATAATAATTTTATTATCAAAATTTTCATATCCTTCAGTACTAGTAGGCATGGGTTTAGTAAGAACAAAACTGATATCATGAATTTTAAGAACCAGTGAAATTTTTGATTATCATCTTTTAAAATTATCACCAATAAAAAGTTCATTTTTTGTAACATCGATAGCAAACTTAGTAATAGCTAACATTGCAAAATCGATTATAAAAAATAAACAATACTTCTTACGATTGTTGGAAAACAGCATGAAAAACACAAAAAATAATAAAATAAAAAACTTATCATAGAGTTGTGTAGGAGCACTGCCTTTAAGAACTATTTTGCATCTTGGAGATCTCTTGGTGCAGAGGTTACGCCTCTTGTGCACTAAATTTCAGCCCCCATGCGTACAGCATACAGCGACAAGTGAAATTTTAAGAAACGAATTGGGGAAAAAATCTATTTATAAAATGGCAGCACGAAACACAAAAAAAAACTTTATAGCCCACAGTAATTTTGTATAAACATTCATTTTGGCGTTGCAGCCCCAATCGAAAAAGCATTTTTTATAATGAGCAACGGCTAGCAGGAGCCACTGAAGGGCTGCTCCAATTAAAAGCAACAGCTAAAAACTATAAAAATCAAGAAAATGTTGATGATGATGATGATGATGATGATGATGATGATGATGATGATGACGACGATGATGATGATAAATCTCAAATTTAAGCTATAAATTTAGAAATGTAATATGTAATTAAAACTCATTTTATTTAATTTTAAAATAATGAAGCTATTTAACTTTGTTATTAAAGCTCATTTCATTTAGCTGATAGGTGCCATTTAGCTTGGAGAAGATTTCAGCAGAAGCTCCGCACTTAGCCAAAACTACTATTTGCATGTTGTGTGGGCCACATCAATTGGTTAAGATTTGTGAAGGAACACGTACGCATGCACTTCACATCCTTATTATCTTCCTTATCCTTTAGCCTCCACGCAAGTAAAATACATGATCCACAAATAAAATGCATGATCCACCTTCAGTTGAGTTTATTTCGGTAATTATTAATGAACCTGAGGTGGAGATCGGTTTTAAATTAACTGTTCTTGTCCAAACTTTGGATGGAATCTAAAAAGAATAGCTTTCAAAACAATTTATATTATTAAAGCTAATGTGGGAATATCTAATAGTTAAGACATGCATCAAAGTGCTATTAATTATAAGGAGCTGACTCCTCCCCAGGATCTTGTTAAATATTATAGCGCGCCGTACTTCTAGCGTAAGTAGTACTGTTGCATGGTAACCCTGCAATGGATGCCTTGTCGTCGTCATTATTTTCGGCCTTCCCCCGTCTCCTCCCCGGCATGATCATCGTCTCCCCAAAAGATAACCCTCATCAACTGCCAGTATTCCTTGTGAATTCTGCCGTCAAAACCGAAGATACGCCACAACGGATTATCACAGACGGCCTTACTGTCAGAAACATCAGCGGAGCAGAGAAGAGGAACCATAGCAAGAGCATCCGAGTACAGCCTCCGCCGCTGTCCCAACGTCGTCCGACTTCTCCGTCCCCTTCTGCAGCTGCTGCCTTGTGCAACACCCTGGATGACCTCATCACCAGCTTCATCGATCCGCCGCACCTCCGTCCCTCCGTTGATCCTCGCCACGTCCTCTCACGTAATTGGTCTCCTGTGGACGAGCTCCCACCGACCGGTTGCCCCATAATTCGCGGAGCCATACCCTCCTGCCTAGGCGGCGGCGCCTACATACGCAACGGGCCCAATCCGCAGCACCTCCCCCGCGGACCCCACCACCTCTTCGATGGCGATGGCATGCTGCACTCTCTCCTACTACCCCGTGGCGGCGGAACCGCTCCTGCCACTCTCTGCTCCCGCTACGTCCGGACATACAAGTACCTCCTTGAGCGCAATGCCGGCTGTCCCGTCCTCCCCAACGTATTTTCCGGCTTTCACGGAGCCGCCGGAATCGCCCGTGGAGCAGTCGCAGCTGCCAGGATTCTGACAGGGCAGATGAACCCTGCAGGAGGCGTGGGCCTCGCAAACACGAGCCTTGCCTTTATTGGGAAACGTCTGTACGCCCTGGGCGAGTCGGACCTACCCTACGCTGTTCGCCTCTCGTCGAACAGTGGCGACATCACCACGCTCGGCCGTTGTGACTTTGAAGGGAGATTATCCATTGGGATGACCGCTCACCCGAAGAAAGATCCGGAGACAGGGGAGCTGTTCGCCTTCCGCTATGGGCCGGTGCCGCCCTTCCTGAGCTACTTCCAGTTCGACAGCAGAGGAAACAAGATGGGCGAGGACGTGCCCATCTTCTCAGTAACACAACCCTCCTTCCTGCACGACTTTGCCATCACAGAGAGGTTCGCCGTCTTCCCGGACATTCAGATCGTCATGAAGCCGGTGGACATGATAGTCCGAGGGGGGTCACCGGTGGGATCGGACAGAGGGAAGGTGCCACGTATCGGAGTGCTCCCAAGGTACGCTCAGTCGGAGGCCGAGATGCGGTGGTTCCAAGTGCCAGGGTTCAACATGATACACGCACTCAATGCCTGGGAAGAGGAGGGCGGCGGCACCATCGTTCTGGTTGCGCCAAACGTGCTCTCCGTGGAGCACGCGCTGGAGAGGATGGAGTTGGTTCACAGCAGCGTGGAGATGGTGCGCATCGACTTGCGGAGCGGAACGGTCTCCAGAACTCCTCTATCCGCAGGCAACCTTGATTTCGGCGTCATCCACCCGGCCTACGTAGGCCGCCGGAACCGTTTCGCCTACATGGGTGTTGGCGATCCAATGCCCAAGATCTCGGGGTTCAGAAAGCTCGACTTCTCACTGGCAGGCAGGGAATCCGACTGCGTTGTCGCCGCAAGGAACTTGGGGCCCGGTTGCTTCGGTGGAGAGCCCTTCTTCGTGCCGGCTGGAAGCCGGAGCAGAAGTGATCAGCATGAGGAGGACGAAGGGTACGTGGTGTCCTACGTACACGACGAGTTAGATGGACAGTCCAAGTTCGTGGTGATGGACGCGCGGTCGCCTGAGTTGGACGTTGTCGCGGAGGTGCTGCTCCCGCGGCGAGTGCCCTACGGCTTCCATGGCCTCTTCCTAAGAGAAGACGAGGTCCGAGCGCAGAGCCCGCACTGGGTCTGATCGACGTTCGCATCCACCCAGTAGTTATTTTCATTTTGACGTACGCATCTAGGGCTGTTATCGATCCGATTTCGAGCCGAGCCAATATCGGCTCGAAATCGGATTGATCACATTTCGATCGATGGCTCAAAATCGGCTCAAAATTATTATCGAGCCGAACTTTTAGCTCGTTAGTCGGCTCATTTAAATCGATTCGATTTAAAATCGATTCAATTTTCGATCGATTTTCGATCTTCGATCCATATTAACACCCTTATACGCATCCCTCACAACTAATGCAAGTTTTTTACTTTTTGTTTTTTGTTTTTTTGGATTGTAACAACTAATGCAAGTTGCACCTGCAGCGTGCAGCGCGCACAACCACATGCCAATTAGCGCTGGCTTCGCTGGGGTGGGGTCCTTTACTAGTTGATCTCTTTGGCTCATAAATTCCATCTTATCTTATCTGTAAGTATTAAAATATATCATATTTTCATCAAAATATATAAATAAACAAATAAATTATGGTATCTTGGAAGCCGAATGAGATCTCACTCTTGAGCTTTTGTCCCACTTATTTTAAGTCATATGTTAATTTGGCAAGAAGATTAAAAATTAATCAAAAATTGAGTTAAATTTTAAATTAAATTGAACTCAACTTGATTTAAATGAGTCAATTAACAAGTTATTTTTATAACTTGAGATTTTTATTAATCAAATCGTGAATTGATATAGGATTGAATCGAAATAGCCCGAAATTAGATCGACTAAAAAACTAAAAAAATATTATATATATATATATATATATATTTTTATATATCGAATTTTAGTATATTAGTCTTTTGTAATAATTTAATGAAAAATTTTATTAGAATTTTCTGAATAAATTTTATTCAAGCTTTATTATTTTTGAATACTTTTCTATATTTTTATTTTAAAATATTAGATCAAAATAAATGGTTATAATTTAAGCTGATTAGATGAATAATATATTTATACATAAAATTTAACTAAAAAAATAAAAAATTAATTAAAAGTCGGATTGATTTTGACTCGTATAAAGCTTAAATCGATAATAAATAAGCTAGACCTAGTTTGGATAGAGATCAGATCAAAATCTTCTCATTTATTCTTTGAACCAAATCGAGATCAAATCGAAAATTTTTAATTCAATTTTGAGCTGAATTCAAATTGACTCGAGATCAGATCTTTAATAACCCTAATCAGTAGACATAAACAATGATCATCTTCAATAATCATCTTCACCGACGAGCTTTCGTGAATATTTTTAGTATATTTTTTTTTCATGTAACAGAAATAGTCTTTTTTTTTAGAGGTGGCATTATATTTGCATTAAATTAAAATCTAATAAAAAAAAATATAAAAAATAACTAACATTTCCTTTAAAAATATTCCAGAAATCTATTAGAAGGGTCATACCCCTCTCTTAGCAAAATTCACTTATTATAACATAGTGTTTCAAAAAATTAGCTACACTATTTATAGTTCATGTTATATCTGTAAGCTTACAATCTTAGAGATAACTATTGATAGAGAGAGATGAGAGTCTTGAGAATTAGCAGGACACAATGTTTCTAGCCTAAAATACTAGCTCAGAGGAGGAGCCAAAAATCATCTAGAAAAATATACAAAAATGTAAGATAATTTAGGAATAACTTTCTCTATGTCCACTGGAAAGTTAGAGAAAAAGACTTTCACTAATGCTGAGAAAAGTTTAGTCAGAGAAACTATACAAGAAGAAAAAAGAAGAAGAAAGAGTACAAGCTTAACCTGTCTTCTATGAGCGTGAGTCTAGTCGTCTGTCGATGTTTCCTTCTGTTGAACCTCTCAATTTTGATGATTATAATTAATTTAGTATTATGGACTAATAATCTTATTAAGTGTGTTATCAAGTTATTTATGTCATAAATGAGGTGAATATCCAAATTTAAGTTCAAGAAAAAAAGTATACTACATAGTTCTTTTTTATTTTTTTTCTAGAACATAATTGTAAGCATGCATGTTTTTGCCAAAGATTTAACTTGTACTCAATCTTAGTCATCCTAATGTCTATTCATTTTTTGATAATTTTTGCTGTGAAATTCATCTCTACAGCTTCAGGAAAAACCGATCGATTTCCAAAATCAACCGAATTTCTCTGGACTGGCCCAAACACAGCTGCCCAGCTCACTGTTTGGCCTATCCAAATCTCCAAAAATTGAGAATATCTTATTTTCACTACTTTGTTCCTAACAGCCCACTTTAAAAATATATTTTAATTTACAATATCCCTCAAAAATTATTTCTTTACTCTTTGTTCTTTCTAAAATAGAAAAATATTTGCATTTTCTATTCCACTTGTTCTTTTCTACAGTCTTTGAGTTTTGTACTGAATATAATGTCCATCTAAACTCTCTAATATATCAAAATCTATCCTATGTGGCACTCTCTTCGTTTTAGCCCTTAGGTGAAAGTTTGGGTGTTTTAGCCTTCTTTTAGCCATTTTTAAATTATCTTTTTTGCTGAAAATACTCTAACATATTTCGTTATGAGAAATGAAGAAAACTACTATCTATGCTTTATCACATCAGCATTTTCCCAAGTTTCACTTTTAAAGCATTTTTCTTGTTCCAAGCATTGTTGGACTTGACATTTATTCTTAAAAGACAAACCCAGCTGAACCCAATCTGCCTTCAAGGTTCAAATGGACACATCATCACCCAGAAATATTCGAAATGCCCTCTACTTGCTATTTTCTCATTGGTCCACTTATATGACATGTCAAAATAGTTGTCTATAATTAGCTAATTTAAATAAAGAGCAAAAATTTCAAGCTTCATTCTTACTACCTGCTGTAGGAAAATAAAAGCATACATTTCTTGCTGTTCAATACTTTGTTCCTGCTCAAAAATCTTCCAAATCTCTCCTTCAAGCTTCTACTTACAAACAAACCTCCTCAAGGAGAAACAAAAGGAAGAAAAAGTACTGTGTTTTTCACTGTTTTGAAGCCAAGACTAGTAATCTGCATTGTTCACATTCCTTCTTGACTTTTCGGTTTTGTCCTAGTCTCAAGTTTTTCATAATCTGAACCTTCACTGTTTTTGTTTTTGTTGCACAATAAAAGCAAGACTGTGTAGCTAATAGTTTCATATCTTAAAGCTTATTTTTTCTTGAATATTTTGAGAAGTTTATTTTTGCTTAACCATTATACTTTCTCCTTTTCTTTTACCTTAAGATTATAGAATTTAATCTTACACTTTTACGAGTTTTTACCCTTGCCAAGTTGCTGTATGCATAAAGCTCTTCACTGTAATTTATTTTTTTTTGTGCTTAAGTTGTAATTGAGCTAGCAAGGCTAGCTGTAATAATCCGTTTAAAAAATACCTGTTAATATATATATATATATATGTGTTTCTCTGGATTTAATATTAGTACGTCTGTTATCTAAGGACTTTAAAATAATTATTATATTAACTAAACATTCCTTGCAATCAGTTCAATAAAATATCTATATATTTTTATTTCTCCTCTGATTTTCTCTCATCTTCTCACCCACTAACGGTCTCACCTTATTAAATTCACCTTCTAAACCACCAACTACTACCCGTCAATGGTCCCGCCCTAATAAGTTCACCTTCCCCTATAAATAGGCCTCAGAACCCTCAGAAAGAATCACAATCTTTAAATCTCCTCTGAGTTTTTAGCTCATCTTAGTGCACATTTCCTCCAACGACAAGGCTCTATTAGGTAAGAATTCTGGTCTTACTAATTACATTTTGTAATTTTATCTTGTTAACTTAATTTGACTAGTGCTTAACCTGTTTAAACCTATGTCGACCCACTTAACTCGTATTAAACCCGATAAATTTGTGTCGACCCATTAAATTCTAAGTTAACCCATTATATCTGAGTTAACCCGTTACATCTGAGTTAACCCATTATATTTGAGTTAACCCGTTTGACCCGAGTCAACCCGTTTAACTTGAGTCAACTCATTTGACCCAATTTAACCCATTTGACTCAATTTAATCCATTTGACCTATTTGACCCATTTGACTTGTTTGACCCGTTTGACCTATTTGACCCATTTGACCTGTTTGACCCATTTGACCTGTTTGACCTGGTCTGACCCATTTGAATAGATTTGACCTATATTAACTAGTTTTGAGTCACTTGACTTGTCTGACCTAATTAGCTTGTGCAACTTAAGTCAATGTTTTTAAACTATTAAGCACAATAGTAATTATTCTCACTGAACTTAATTAGGGAACACGTCATCCGCCAGCAAACAGTTACCGTCTCTCTTTCAAGTAAGCGATTTTCACTGAACTTAGGACATCGTGATTATTACATTAAAATAACTTATTTACAAAATGATATCAATTATATTCTGTGACCTATATTCTGTTTGTCTTTATGCCGATACTCTGTTTGGCTTTATGTCGATATTCTGTTGGGCTTTATGCCGAAATATTATACTGGGTTACATTTGACCCATGTATCCTGAGATATACAATGATATGATATGCTGGGATCCCGGTGGTTGACGAACCACCTTCTAGACGTGTGGCATCGTGTGGGGGACGTACCTGCATCCTGTTTTTCTGATGTCACGCTTGTGACATATCTGATGAATTTGTTGTCACACTGGTGATGAATCTGTTTAATCTGATGTCACACTGGTGACGTATACCTGTGGTTCTGATCCCTCTTCATTATAATATTTATACATATCGATATATATGCATCGTATAAAATATGACAATATTGACAAGATGATAATACAAGTTATTCTGATATCCTGATCTGTTGATAATTTGAGCTATAAAATCTCACCTGGCCTATGGTAAGGTGAAGGTCGTTTACTCGATCTTTGTGACTGACTGTTGCTTTTCAGGTAAATAATCTGTTGCCAGGAGAAGACTGCAAAATCCCAAGAAAGATATTTCCCTACATCCCGTATGGTCCCACCGATATTTACCCTTAACCAGTTTATTTGTTTTATCTCTCAGTTTTCTAATCTAAGGTTACCCTGGGTGACCTGCTTAGTGTTTGAACCTAAGTAATCCTGTTTTGAGATGAATAAAAATGTTTTTTCTTATAATTTGTTCTGTGATTCTGACAGTCAGTCTTCCCTTATTTTATGGATAATTAGTTCTTAAAAATGAGGGTGTGACAGGTTGGTATTCGAGCATAGGTTATAAGTAACCTTAGACTGACTTTAACACTTTTACCTCACCCATTGATATTGTGTCTTTAATTTCAGAAAAGACTCAATCACCCGTCTTATTGAGTTTAAGATGAACCCTAATATTTCTATGGTGGCCAATCTTGACCAACTCTGGTTTCTTTTTGAATGGGTTAGATACTACCGAGAAAGTAAGATCACCCCTGAGGAGGCCAAACAACGTATATTGACAGTCTTACCCTCTTATTGGGATAGGATCAAGGCCTCAATAATGGTCATTCCTCGACTGGACCATTTACTCACTGCCTTAGTCGCCATGGAAGCCTACTACCGAGATAATTAGACTACATTCCGCCATTATGAACCACCAAATGACTCTATGGAGTTAAAACCAAGAAAAACCTAGATGGAAACAGACCAAATATTACCCATCATCTCCAAACCTTCAAGCAGCTTTTCAAAGCCAACGAACCTCGACTTAACTCTTGCTACTCCAACACCCCGTAAGGAAACTATGCAGACGTCAGCTCTCATCAAGAGTCCTTTTACCCAATTGGAAGAGAATCCTGACCCAAGCCCTGCCTCAACTTCAAAACCTTAGTGTACTCAAACCCAATTGTGGGCATTTTGCAGTCTGCTTCTCTGGCATGTAATAGTATTTTCTAAATAAAATGTTAGTTTTATATTTACTAGGTGAAAATGGAATCTCAAGCTGATTCTCTACAAAACCAAACAAATGAAAATCGGGAGAATAATACAATGATCTCTAGAGATGCATTGTATATGCATTTTCGAAAAGAAAAACCACCCCAGTTTGCGGGAGGTCCAGATCCTCTGGTTGCGGAGGAATGGATCGATCGATTGGAAATAATTTTTGAATTTATTGAGTGTCCTGATAACAAAAAGACTGGTTTTGCTTCTTATATGCTGACTGGTGAAGGTCGTAAATGGTGGAAGTCCCAACTCAATACTAAATTTAAATCTCTTCAACCTGTTCCTTGGGAAAGATTTCGTCATAATTTCTTCCAACAATATTTTTCTTCTGCTATCAAAGAAAAGAAATTACGTGACTTCATTCATTTGAAGTAAGGTTTCATGTCTGTCATGGAATATGAAGCTGCATTTACTGCTCTTTCAGATTATGCACGTCATTTAGTAGCCGATCCACGAGAAAAAGCAAAAAGGTTCGAGGATGGTCTGCGAAAGGATATTTAAAAACAGACAAATGTTATGAGGATTTACGATTATGCTGAATTATATCAAAGGGCGTTGATCGTAGAACAAAATATTAATGAAGATCAGGAGTGGCGTGAAAGGAAAAAAGCGCCGTTATGAGCAAGTTAAGAGACATAATGGATGTTTTGAGAAGAAAAGGAAGGAAGAAGGTATGCCAACAGATAGTGGTGTAAAGTGTCAAAATTGTGGAGGACACCATCCTACTTTTAAGTGTCGTAAGAGTACCGGAGCTTGTTTTAGATGTTGTAACAAAGATCATTTCGTAAAAGATTATCCAATGATACCGAAGCCTGATTCAAACTCTAGGCCACAAACTCAAGCTCGGGTTTTCTCCTTATCTGACTCGATCGTTACAGGTACGATCTATATTTCAGGATTACCTGCACAAGTATTATTTGATTCTGGATCTACACATTCATTTATCTTACCCGAGTTTGCAAGTTCTGCAAAAAATTTATCTAAAATATTAGACACACCTTATACCGTAAATACAGCTTCAGGAGAAATTTTGGCTAGTAGGATAATATACCCAAACTGTAAAATATACATCGGAGATCACGTCTTTCTCGCAAACTTGATTGCCCTTGCTATAAAGGATTTTGACATACTGTTAGGAATGGACTGGTTATCAACTTGGCATGTTGAGATTGATTGTGCTACCAGGAAAATAAGTTTTCATATTCCTGAAGGAAACTTAGTCTTTTTCAAAGGAAAGAAAAATATTTTACCTATTATATCTTTTGCAAAATACCAAAAGTTGTTAAGGAAAGAATGTGAAGCTTATTTAGCTTACATTAAATCTATACCAAAAAGTGAAACCAGAATAGATAGAATAAAAAATGTTAGAGAATTCACAGACATTTTTCCAGAAGAACTTCCAGGATTACCACCGGAGAGAGAAGTGGAATTTACTATAGATACTATCCCAAGATCTGCCCTCATATCAAAGGCGCCCTACCGAATGACACCCAAAGAGCTAGAAGAACTGAAAAGACAATTACAAGAGATGCTTAATCTAGGATTCATTCGACCTAGTGTGTCCCCTTGGGGTGCTCCTGTATTATTTACCAAGAAGAAAGATGGCTCTTTAAGATTATGTATCGATTATCGGGAGCTGAATAAGATTACTATCAAAAATAAATACCCATTGCCTAGAATAGATGATTTGTTTTGAGTAGTTGAAGAATGCTAAGGTATTTTCAAAAATTGACTTACGTTTCGGCTATCATCAACTACCTATACAAGCACAATATATTTCAAAATCTGCCTTTCGAATAAGGTATGGCCATTATGAGTTTGTAGTCATGCATTTTGGATTAACTAATGCTCCTGCAGTGTTCATGGATCTTATGAACCGAATATTACAACCTTATCTGGATAAATTTATCATTGTGTTCATTGATGACATACTTATATATTCCTCTAGCGAAGAAGAGCATGAAGAACACCTAAAAATTGCTTTGAAGACACTGAGGGACAAGAAATTATATGCCAAGTTTAGCAAATGTAAATTTTGGTTATAACAAGTAGTATTTCTAGGGCATATAATTAGCTCATCCGATATAGCTGTAGATCCATCCAAAATTGAGGCTATTACAGATTGGCCAAAGCCTACAACTGTAACTAAAGTAAGAAGTTTTTTTGGTCTAGCCGGATATTATCGAAGATTCGTAGAAGGATTTTCAAAGATCGCTCTACCACTCACTCAATTAACTAAGAAGACTGTAAGATTTGAGTGGTCAAAAGCCTGCGATGAAAATTTTCAGGAATTAAAAAGACGTCTTTGTCTTAACTATTCCCTCAACGTTCGAAAACTTTATTGTTTATAGTGATGCCTCTCGAAAGGGATTAGGGTGTGTATTGATGCAAGGTGGAAAAGTTATAGCCTACGCTTCTAGACAATTAAAGAACCACGAAGTCAATTATCCTACGTATGATTTGGAACTAGCTGCGGTTATCTTTGCACTTAAAATCTGGAGACATTATTTATATGGAACAAAATGTGAAATATTCACAGATCACAAAAGCCTAAAGTATATATTCACTCAAAAGGAACTAAATCTAAGGCAACAAAGATGGCTAGAGTTGTTGAAAGATTATGATGTAGATATTCAATATCATCCGGGAAAAACTAATGTAGTTGCGGATGCACTCAGTCGAAAATCTGCAAGTAATACTTTTACTAATCAGGAGGCACTCATTAAAGAAATAGAATAACTACAGTTAGAAACTCGAATAAGTGATGATAAAGGAATGATAGCTCATCTTTGTGTACAATCGAATTTGCATGAAAAGATCAAAAAAGCCCAGCAAGAAGATTCAGAGATTGCTAAGATAGCTCAGAGCATAATGAAAGAAGATAATCCAGTATTTATGATAGGATCTGATGGTATTCTTCGATTTCAAAATCAAATCTGTATTCCTAACTCCTTAGAGCTTAAAAGGGAAATTCTTAGTAAAGCACATAGTGCGGGATATTCAATCCACCCTAGAGGAACTAAAATATATCATGACTTACGAGAGCAATTATGGTGGCCAGGGATGAAAAATGATATTATTAAATTCATAAGTCGTTGTTTAGTTTGCCAAATAGTTAAAATAGAACATCAAAGACCAGAAGGATTGCTTCAACTTTTAGAAATTCCTACTTGGAAATGGGAGCATATCACTATGGATTTTGTTTGTGGGTTACGAAAATCTAAAGGATGCGATGCTATCTGGGTGATCGTAGATAGGTTGACAAAATCTGTCCACTTCCTACCTATCAAAATGACTCATCCTCTTGAATACTTAGCTAAATTATATATTAATGAAATAATACGACTTCGTGGGGTGCCCACATCTATTATATCAGATAGAGACCCACGTTTTGCCTCAAGACTGTGGTCTAGTCTTCAAAAAGTCATGGGAATGAAACTTAGTTTCAGTACAGCATATCATCCAAAAATGGATGGACAATCAGAAAGAACAATTCAAACCCTTAAGGATATGCTGAGAGTATGTGCTATGGACTTTGGAGAAAATTGGGAAAAATATCTATCTCTAGTAGAATTCTCATATAATAATAGCTATCATGCAAGTATCAGTATGGCTCCGTATGAGGTTTTATATAGGAGAAAATGTCGATCACCTTTGTATTGGGATGAAGTTGGAGAAAGAAAAATGCTAGGACCCGAGATCATTGAAGTTATTTTGCAAAAGATCAAAATAATCCGAGAACGACTTCTAGCAGCCCAGAGTAGACAAAAAGCCTAGCTGACACAAGCAGACGAGATATTTGCTTTGAGCCTGGGGAGCATGTATTTCTGAAGGTATCTCCAAGGAAGGGCATCTATCGGTTTGGTATCAAGGGCAAGCTTAAACCTAAATACATTGGTCCCTTTGAAATCATCCGCCTGGTTAGAAAGTCAGCATATGAGCTTGCATTACCTTTAGAATTAGCGGGAATTCACAATGTTTTTCATATCTCATCATTAAGAAAAAACGTAGCTGATCCAAATCATGTACTAAAATATGAACCGCTACACATACAACCAGATCTATCCTATGAGGAAAAGCCGGTTAAAATCCTTGATCGAAAGGAAAAGATACTTCGGAAACGAACTATTCCCATTGTGAAAGCTTTATGGAGAAATCATCAGGTAGAAAAGGCAACCTGGGAGACGGAAGAATCAATGAAGAATGAATATCCACATCTGTTCAGGTAAATTTGGGGGACCAAATTTCTTAAGTAGAGAAGGATGTAATAATTCTAGATTTAATATTAGTACGTCTGTTATCTAAGGACTTTAAAATAATTGTTATATTAACTAAATATTCCCTGCAATCAGTTCAATAAAATATCTATATATATTTATTTCTCCTCTGACTTTCTCCCATCTTCTCACCCACTAACGGTCCCACCTTTAAATTCACCTTCCTAACCACCAACTACTACCCGCCAACGGTCCCGCCCTAATAAGTTCACCTTCCCCTATAAATAGGCCTCAGAACCCTCAGAAAGAATCACAACCTTTAAATCTCCTCTGAGTTTTTAGCTCATTTTGGTGCACCTTTCCTCCAGCGACGAGGCTCTGTTAGGTAACAATTCTGGTCTTACTAATTATATTTGGTAATTTTGTCTTGTTAACTTAATTTGACTAGTGCTTAACCTATTTAAACCTATGTCGACCCACTTAACCTGTATTAAACTCGATAAATTTGTGTCGACCCATTAATTTCTGAGTTAACCCATTACATCTGAGTTAACCCGTTACATCTGAGTTAACCCGTTACATCTGAGTTAACCCATTATATCTGAGTTAACTTGTTTGACCCGAGTCAACCCGCTTAACCCGAGTCAACCCATTTGACCTGTTTGACCTGTTTGACCTATTTGACCTGTTTGACCCATTTGACCTGGTCTGACCCATTTGAATAGATTTGACCTATATTAACTAGTTTTGAGTCACTTGACTTGTCTGACCTAATTAGCTTGTGTAACTTAAGTCAATGTTTTTAAACTATTAAGCATAATAGTAATTATTCTTGCTGAACTTAATCAGGGAACATATCATCCGCCAGCAAACAGTTACCGTCTCTCGTTCAATTAAGCGATTTTCACTGAACTTAGGACATCGTGATTATTACATTAAAATAACTTATTTACAAAATGATATCAATTATATTCTGTGAGCTATATTCTGCATATTCTACATATTCTATTTGGCTTTATGCCGATACTCTGTTTGGCTTTATGCCGATATTCTGTTGGGCTTTATGCCGAAATATTATATTGGGTTACACTTGACCCATGTATCCTGAGAAATACAATGATATGATAAGCTAGGATCTCGGTGGTTGACGAACCACCTTCTAGACGCGTGGCATCATGTGGGGGACGTATCTGCATCCTGTTATTCTGATGTCATGCTGGTGACATATTTGATGAATTTGTTGTCACACTGGTGATGAACTTGTTTAATCTGATATCACATTGGTGACGTATACTTGTGGTTCTGATCTCTCTTCATTATAAGATTTATATATATCGATATATATGCATCGTATAAAATATGACAGTATTGACAAGATGATAATACAAGTTATTCTGATATCCTGATCTGTTGATAATTTGAGCTATAAAACCTCACCTGGCCTATGGTAAGGTGAAGGTCATTTACTCGGTCTTTGTGACTGACTGTTACTTTTCAGGTAAATAATCTGTTGCCAGGAGAAGACTGCAAAATCCCAAGAAAGATGTTTCCCTACATCTCGTATGGTCCCACCGATATTTACCCTTAACCAGCTTATTTGTTTTACCTCTCAGTTTTCTATTCTAAGGTTACTCTGGGTGACCTGCTTAGTGTTTGAACCTATGTAATCCTGTTTTGAGATGAATAAAAATGTCTTTTCTTATTATCTGTTCTGTGATTCTGACTGTCAGTCTCCCCTTATTTTATGGATAATTAGTCCTTAAAAATGAGGGTGTGACACTAGCAAAACCTTGTACCCTTCTCTATTTTCTCCTAAGTTTGTTTTGTAGGTTTGCTCGGCTTTGGTACTTGCAAAAAGCCGTGGTGTATAGGTTTTCTTGGCTTTGATTCCTATAAAAAGTTATAGGATTGTATCGAGTTAATTCGGCTTTAGTTCCCGTAAAAAGCCGGAGAGATTTAATAGAAATTCCTATTTAAGGAGCGTCGAAAGTGGACTAGGCGGTAGCCGAACTATTATAAATTTGTTATGTTCTTTTCACTTTTGCTCCCAAATTCTTTTGAACCAAAGTGATATAATATATCTAAATTTAAGTATTTTAAAGTTATAGAAAAACCTAAAATATTTTTATTCAAAACAAATATATGATTAGTAAACTCTAAATTTATTTTTCTAGTATCTTTTGGATTCATTTCTGCACTACTCTGTGAACCTTGATCAATTCTCAAAATCGACCAAATTATTCGGGTAAAATTTTCTACACTGCTCTGCGAACCTTGGTCAATTCTCAAAATCGACCGGACTGTTCGGATAAAATTTTTTGCACAGTTTTTCCTTGTCTAAGTGATCTGAGAACTCAGTGTACTTGGTCAATTTGATAAACTTAAGTATACTACTTCTTATTCCTCTTATTTCTAAATTAAAAGTAATCATTTAATTTTTTTTTAAATCCCAATTCACCCCCTCTTGAGAAGTCTCTGGGCCAACAAGTGGTATCAGAGCAGGTCTCTATAATTGTTTACTTATTGTTTCAGGATTAACCTCCTAGAGACGATCTATGACACTTCTCACTCATATTCCGGATGATGCAATATGCGAGATACTCTCGGTGAATCGTCCACCACTCTTCAAAGGTCTACACTATAACTTTTGGAAGAGAAGAATGATGATCTACCTTCAAGGCATAGATAGAACTATGGGAGGTAACTAGAAAATCATTCGTCTCTCCTATAAAGGAAGACAAAGTAACACCTAAGCAGTTTTGTGATTTGGAACCGGAAGAGAAGAGATTGACACAACTCAATCCCAAAGCTCTCAATCATTTACAATGTGGTCTTTCTCTAAGTGAGTTTAATAGAATATGTAATCTCAATACAGCCCATGAGGTATGGTCTAAACTTGAGCTCACTTATGAAGGTACCAACCAAGTCAAAGAATCCAAAATAAATATGTTGATTCATGATTATGAGCTATTTGAAATGAATCCTGATGAATCTATTAAAGATATATTTACCCGTTTTACTAACATAACTAATGATTTGATTTCTCTTAAAAAAATCTTTACTAACGAGGAGCTTGTCAAAAAAAAATTAAGATGTCTTCCTA
This sequence comes from Apostasia shenzhenica, assembly GCA_002786265.1. Taxonomy (NCBI): domain Eukaryota; kingdom Viridiplantae; phylum Streptophyta; class Magnoliopsida; order Asparagales; family Orchidaceae; genus Apostasia; species Apostasia shenzhenica. The sequence goes on from KZ451906.1 coordinate 4,766,959, forward strand.
GGGAATACGATGCCAAGGCAATAGCCATTGTAGAAGCTCGAGTCTTTCAACTCTTGAATTTGATATGTTGTTAGGTTCCTTAACAACATATGAGTTGGAGATGAAAAGAAAGAAAAAGAAAAAGAATGATGAAGAAGGTGCTAGAAAGAAGAAGGCTCTAGCTCTAAGAGCCTCCTCTCCACCAACAACTGAAAGTGGGTAATTCAAGTAAAGATGATGAAGAAAAGCTTGAAGATGAAATTGCCTTAGTCTCGAGGCGTTTCAACTTTTTTATGAAGAAAAATAAACAACTATTTTGTCGTTCACAAAGGAAACCATTCAAGGCCAAAGACACTAAAGAAAACACATCAAAGATCAAAGAAAATAAAGTAACTTGCTACAATTGCAACCAATCAGGACATATCAAACCGAATGCGTCTCTCTATCTCTCTCTCCATCTCCTCGCCTTCTCGTCTAAAACCCTAACTCCTTTCCAGCGCTCCTTCACAATCTTCTTCTCCCCTTCCTTTTCACTTCAACCCTAACCAATAATGGCTCGCAGCAAAGGGAAAGCTCCGCCTCCTTCCTTTTCCTCCTCTGCAACTGAAGATGATCAATCACATGAGGAGATGTTGTCTACCGAAAAGGAAGCTCCACTTGAAGAAGAACAGATTTCAGGGGAGAATGAGACATTAGAAAATGAAGCAATGTCTGTCGACTCCTCCTCTCCCTCTTCTAATTCTAGCAAGGAAGCCAGATTCAGAACACTTGCCACCATTGCCATTGACTCAACTCTAACCCGTCCTGGTTTCAAGAAAAAGACACCGGTAGTGAGGACCTCTCTCTCCTCTGCTATTCCCTCATCTTCTGTTGGTCCTTCTTCCTCTGCCTAGTCTCTATCTGCTGTGAAAAATAAAGCAACAAAATTAAAGAAGCCCTCTGTCGCCAGAACTAAGAAGCCTGCAGCAGAACTAAAGAGATCTGCAGCCAAGCCTAAGATTGCTACAGTGGAGGCAATGAAATCCACCACAAAAATGGAGAAGCGTACAACAGAAATAAAAAGTATCTCTGCACAATTGAAGAAGAAGAAGACAGGCCCAGAACCTTATCCTGTCTTCCACTCAAATCACAGGGATTGATTCAGACCATGATTTGGCACAAAGGTTTGCACGCCTCATTCCTCAAAACCTACTATTCCTCCTCCAGTTGTAGAGATCTCTGAAGAAAAAGAAAAACCGAAGACCTCAAAAAGGAAAGGAAAAGAATCAGTTGAACAATCTATTCCTTTACCCAAATCTCATCGGTCCTACATCAAGAAATTCATGAAGGTAGTCAAGGATACACCTATTCTGAATGTGAGACCAATCAAGAAGGAAGGAGTCTCTTCTTTCATCAACCAAGTTATTGATCGACATGATTGGGAGAAATGGTTATCCTGTTATCATCCCTATTATCTTAATGTAGTGAAACTCTTTTATGCCAATCTAGAGATTGACTTAAAGGCTATGACTCTTACCTCTTCTGTTCTAAACATCCCTATTAGAATTTCAGCTCAAGATCTCATCAACCACTATGATTTTCTGATTCCTGATAACCCTATTACTCTAGAAGACCTCAAGGTTGATTCCAGCACATTCTTAGATGTTGAAACAATTCTAGGTTGATTCCACCATAACATCGATACGCGATAGAGGATATTGATCCTTTAGGCAAGCTTGATTGAGTGTGCGAAAATCCACACATATTCTTCATTTCCTATTGGGATTTTTCACCATCACTATTGTGATGCCAGTGGTTGATGAGGGTGGGAGTATTTACTAGGTGATGTCCCAAGAGAAGGGAATCACTAGTATAGAGTGCGACTCCTAACAGGCTTTTAGGCAAAATAATGAGTAGTGAGAGGGGAACAGGAATGAATCGACTCACATCGAAAAGGGATGAAAATCTTGAGCTGTATAAATAAATAACATGATCAAAAATAGTAGATGCGCCTTTTGGTATAAAACCGTAAGGCTAATGATAGAAAACTTCATAGTTAAATGTGCTTGGGTAGGAATAACACTGGGATGAGTAACCTTTTGGGAAGCACTCAAGTCATGCAATTTTTCTAAAGCCAAAGAGGACAATACCTCTACATTGGGATCACGGGATGATACAATATGGTATTAGAGATGACCTCCCATAATACGTTATAGTTCGAGGATGAACCAGACAGAAGCTTGTGGGCCTATGACGCCCGTGGCTGATGAGGGCAAGGAGTATTCGCCGGGTGATGTCCCAAGAGAGGAGAATTACTGGTGTAGAATGCGACTCATAACATGCTTCTAGGCTGGATAATGAGTAGTAAGAGAGGCATAAGAATGAATCAACTCACATCGAAAAGGGATGGAGATCCTGAGTTGTATAAGTAGATAACATGATCTAAAATAGTAGAAGCACTTTTTGGGGTAAAATTGTGAGGCTAATAATGAAAAACTTTATAGTTAAGCGTGCTTGGGCTGGAGTAGCGCTGAAATAGGTGACCTCCTGGGAAGCACTCAAGTCACGTCATTTTTCTAAAGTCAAAGAGGACAATACCTCTATATTGAGATCACAAGATATTACAATATAGTATTAGAGCTGACCTTCCACAGTATGATGTGACTAGAGAATGAACCAGGTAGAAGCTGTGGGCCTGTGACTCCTCGTGGTTGATGAGAGCGGGAAGTATTCACCGGGTGATGTCCTAAGAGAGATGAATTACTGGTATAGAGTGAAACTCCTGACAGGCTTCTAGGCCAAATAATGAGTGGTGAAAGGGGTACAGGAATGAATCGACTCATATCAAAAAAGGAGGCAGATCCTGAGTTGTATAAGTAAATAATGTGATCTAAAATAATAAAAGTGCCTTTTGAGACAAAATCGTGAGGTTAATAATAAAAAACTCTGTAGTTAAACGTGTTTGGGCTGAAGTAGCACTGAAATAAATGAACTCTTGGGAAGCACTCAAGTCACGTAAGTTTTTTAAAAGTCAAAGTGGATAATACCTTTATATTGGGATCACAGAATGTTACAACTATGTTTGCAAGCCACTCTAGGTATTTTACTTCTCTGATGTATTTGGCCTTTAATAATTTATTTATTTATTTATTTTTTCTTCAATAGCAAGGTATCTCTCTCCTATCATGACTCTTTTCTTTTGCTTTGCAGGAGTTACATTCAAGTGTTGCTCATTAATGTCCTGTCAGCATCTATTATGTTTTCAAAAGACCATGCAAAAATATCGATTTATTCAAAAAGCAAGGCAGTAATCCCAGTCTGTTGCTTGTTATTCATAAAAAAGGATTAAATACAAGTTTGGAAAAATTTTCTTCCCTGAGTTACAGTAATGACCACCTCTTGGGAAGTGAAAAGTTGGGTCCCTTTGGGATCCAACTAGTTAACTATAAACTGAGTGGCGATCTAAAAACATCAGAAAGCCTGTCTTAAGTCCCCCCTAATGGTGACGACGCCATTGAGAGTGGGAAACTTCACGCAGTGATGTGGCATAGAAATTACCTTCCCGAAGGAATTCAGAGAACTCCTTCCCAAGATAGTGTTGTAGCCAGACTTGGCTCTGATGACCGCAAAGTTTACTATGTTCATGGCATACCCATTGTTGTCGTAGAAAGCCATTGGTAGTGAGATGAAGCCAAGGGGAGTAAGACCTTTGTAGAAGAGTTTTGTTTCCTTAAAGCCTATCTGAAGAAAGGCTGACTCAAACAAGATGTCTGCTATGCTTCCAAAGTCAATGAGAACTTGCGAACATCAGAGTCAGCAATTCAAGCAGTGACCACTATGGGGTCATTGTAAGAATTGTCACTGTTAAGGAGATCTTCTTCGGAGAAGATGAGTGGGGTAGAAGTAGGGATTTGTTGGGATACGCCACCAATTGGAGGGAGAGGAGTCCCCCTCTATTCTTGTGTAGGTGGTGGAAGAACCACCGCAGCCAGCGAAGGATTCTGAGCTAGGACTGTTTCATCTAGTGGTGGGACTTGAACTGGAATAGCTGCAACCGGCTGAGGTGGAGCAGGAACCACCGCAACCAGTGAAATGGAAATAGGAGCTATCGCAATCTGCGAGCAAGCTGGGTCAGCAATGATGTTGACTACCTGAGTCCATTGAATGACTGCAACCTACTGAGCGGTGAGTCTAGTGACAAGATTGATGAGATTTACCAGCATCTCATGCAATTCTGTCATCCTGGTGCTTCTTGATGAAGAAATTGATCAGGCATGATGCCTGAAGACAGATGTTGAGCCTTCATCTCCAGGAGTCCTAACATAAGGCTCTCCAGCATCTCGAGCATTTTGGCCAGAGGCTTGGTCTTGTGTGCTCTACCTACCATCCTCTTTTTCTCAATTGGAGCACCAAAAAATATTGATGGAAAGAGATGAGAGTCATGAGAATTAGCAACACACAATATTTCTAACCCAGAACGCTAGCTCAGAGGAGGAGCCAAAAATCATCCAGAAAAATATACAAGGATGCAAAGTGATTTAGGGATAGCTTCCCCTATGTCTACCGAAGAGTCAGAAAAAGGGTTTCACTAATACTGATAAAGGTTTGGTTAGAGGACCAATACAAGAAGAAAGAAGAAGAAAGAGTACAAGCTTAGTTTGTCTTCGATAAGCGTGAGTCTAGTCATCCATTGATGGTTCATTGATTGCTCTCTATTTTTCTCCTTGTAGCTCCGCCCAGAGTTACCTATAAGTGAGTTGTAGTGGAGTTCAGTGAATTTTCTAGCTAAAATATCATAACCATCGGTACCATACTGTCATCCCCACCATTTCCAGCTCCAAGAAGACCGTCGATAGTGGCAAGAGCACATGGATACTCAGTCTGTGTGACTAGCAGGAATCTACACTTAGTGAGAATTTTTGGCATGACAATTACCACTAGGTTGAGACAGCGACAACTGTCGATGAACAACGCTCGTGGGCGATATTACTGGAATCAGTGGATGGTCAAATATCATGGCCCATGTTACTGAAGGGTGAATAGCCAAACATCATGGCCGAGGTTAGAAATCTACAAAAGTAAAGCATGATTAGTAAACTATCGTAACCGCTGAATAAACTATCATGCACGAAAGTCTTTAGATGTCATGTGTACAGCTGAGATTCAATGCTAAATCCAGGTATTAACAATAACCAAATTCACATATAATAAGTTATGAGATCTAAGGGTTTCTGTTGCAATGCAGAAAACAAAAAAAACCTAGATATCAGCCACTAAACTTCTTAGTTTAACTTGATTAACCTAATATGCTAATACTCAATTAAATGCAACAATTTCAAGTGATATGCTTTTAACTCACTAATCACAGAATTTCTAAACTAACATACTGACAACCATTTTTTTCTAACTGCTCTATACATGAAACTACAAAATATTTCTAAATACGAACACAGACAATTGCAACAATGCATGTGGAGATTAAATTTAATTAACATAAATTATGCGAGTCTTCAAATTCACATAAAATTTCACAGATCTTTCTATGAAGTTTTAGTGACAGTTCACATATGGATCCAACAAAACTTAAGCAAAGTTAATAAACATTTCTAGACACTTAGGAATAGATTAACCAGCATGCACAATTTAAATGCCCAAAAGATGTGATACAAATTTAAATCTTTGATGTAATAAAGATGACATTAAACATCAAGCAGAGTACAGTCTAAGATCAGTGATATATGAAATTATACTCCAGATATGGAATTTGTTCATCATTGGAGAAGTACCACCCCACAATGCATTTAGAAAAAGCTTTGCAACCCAAAAAAATTGACTAATGCACAACCCCATAATGCATTTGATCTTAATTCATTGAATTATCTAGTGATTAAAGTCTTAATTTTCTATATTATTTAATGACTTAAATTCATAATATACTTTTGAGCTGTGAATTGATCTGTTTTGTTTTTTTTGGGTGGGGGGAGGGGACCCATTAAGAAAATGACACAAGGCATTTCTTCAACAATGATTTACAAGTGTATTTATATATTGAGCAATTGCCTCAGTTTACATGGAAAAGAGAAATATTTGAATTTTCCACTAATTCATCACTGTTTTCCATATAAAATGAAAAATCGAATTAATTTGAAAATTTCCTTTGGTAATCTATGTAGCATAGATAAAAAATTCTTGGTTTCTAAGTTCTCTAGTATTTCTAAACTGATTGAGAAACCAAAAGTTACATAATACAGCCAGCAGGTGCAATTTCAAGATTCATGAGGTTCACTCCAAGATCTGGGTACAGCCATGGATGAACCTGAGAAAACAATCCCTCGGGTGACAAGAGGAACGCCATCTTCAAGAGCATTCGAACTGGATTTTCCATGAATTACAGCAGCTACCTGTTTTTCTTTGTAACGAGCCCATGTCACCAGGTATAACCCAGAAATGATTAAAAGCCCTCCAATGATGCTGAAAATACAAATTATGAACCATTATTAAAAAACTAAGCTGAAAAACATATAAGATATAGTAAGGTATCAATGCACGAGACCAGTCGCTCCTATACATTAAATAACCCTAAACAGCATCACAAAGCATATGCTAAAACAGATAAGGCTTAACAAGATACACGTAGGCCTAGGAAGACGTTCCACTTGATCAGGTAGCTATCTCGACCAGCGGTTGCAACCCTCTTAAACCTCAGCTTGCCAGCTAATTTGCTATAATGTCCACAAAACTCCTTCCGCCCAACTATAAAAGGTTTCCCTTGGTAAGGATTTACAATGTCGATACACCCCCTTATAAGAGTTGGAAGAATGGAGATCATCGAAGAAGCTTGTCGAAGAACAATATCTACAACAAGAGCCAAAGCTTGGAACCTCGAAGAACTGAAGCACGAGATTAAATTCCTCATGAGAGGGAATCTAGGATGAGTCGAGGAAAGGTGTTCGACGAAATCAATATTGATGTCCCGCCAAAGATGAATAAGCACATATAGAGGGGTGTATAACCCTGTATTTTGTTCTATTTTTTGCAAGAGCACATGTTCTACACTGAGCTAAGATGATTGCTACATCCCTCTTGAGGCTTGACCATTAAAATTAATTTTTAATAGCATCTATTGTCCTGTTCCAACCAAAATGACCAATAAGATCAACATAGAAACTTCCAAATCATTATGTCTCTAATTGAGGTATTGGGCAGACATAACCTATGATCTCGAAATATTTATCAAATAGTGAAAGATAATTAGGATATTCCCTCAATCGATCTTGTAATGCCGAGCAAATACTCCCAAAATTAGGACAATTCTCGTAAGTATCTTTGAGTTTGTTTCAACCCTTAGGCTCTGTTTGGTTGGAGACCATCTTGGCCATGACCATGGCCAAAATAACCTCCAACTATTTTATTAAAAGAAATTTTCATTTTTCATTCTCAATACATAAACTTTAATATAAAAAAAATTATTTTATATTATATCTATATAATTTTTAACACATTATATTTAATTTTTTATTATTGTTTTTTTAATAAAAATAGTTGGAAATCATTGAAAGTCATTTTGGCCATGACTTGACCTCCAACCAAACAGGGCCTTAGAGTAGACAATACAGAGATTTGATAACCCAAAGGATCAGCTTCCCGATTATTAGCATCAAGTCTATGCTTGAGGACAAATGATGAAGACCAGAAACCTATAGTTCAAGAACAAATGTATGAAATATGACATAGAAGGAAAGCAGAAACAAAAGTGGAAGTAAATAAAATACGAATATGGATGGGATTCATATAATATGAAACGTAAAGGCAGATGCCATATAAATAATATGATATGTTACGGTGGATAAACTAAAGTTGGAGATAATATTATCCCGTTTGATGTCCTTTATGCGAGCAGCATGATCACACAAATCCGTTCGATGTCCTCTAAACGGGCAACACTTTTGTTGCCCTTTCCTATAAGTGCTTCAGAAGAAGTCATACAATGTTCAAAAAAGAAACTCAGATTTCACTTCATATCATTACTTTATTACACTCATATATATAGACTCTAGAACATAACTAAATAATACAAATGACAATAGTACTCACAAAAAGAAACTATAATATATAAGATAAAAACAACTAAAATTTTCAAGCAGTAGGATAAAATCCATGGCTTTAAGTCGATGTCGGGTCCAATCCTCTTATGTCAACAAAAGTGTACTCTTGAAGAAACTCAACCCATTTGGCATAACATTAATTGCGTTTCCTTTATGAGTTCAGATATCTAAGTGGTTTATCAACAAATAAGAGAATAAACTCCTGCAGTAGGAGATAATATCTCAGATAAAACTTCTAATCATATATTGAGCATTGTGCTTCGTCTCATTTAATTTCTCACTGAAAAAAACTACGAGTGACTCTCTTGACTCAGCACTCTACCTATACCCATAACATTAATTTCTCCTTTTCGCTTCCTTGTTTTAACCCTTTCCACTTCTTCCACCGTTCTTGGGTCAGTCATCCAAAATTGAATTCTGAAATTTTAGCATTAATTTGTGAATATTTTGCTATATATAATTTGTTGATTTCTAAAACTACATCTTCATTCATCTGTCCCACATCATTTTAATGTTGTCAATTATATTGGACACTGGACAGTGGATAAATTAAGTGTGATGGTTAGTATATTTTTAATGTTACATTAGTTCTACTTATAATCTATTTATTATAATTTTTTTTTTAAATACTATTTATTATATTTAATGCTACTATATTTGGTGATTTTCCTTAGTGGAAATCTCCCTTAGCCCAACAAGTGGACGTAACCCGTGGACTTAGTCTCCCTCCAAACTATGTAAAATCTTTTGTGTTCTTCTGGTTGACTTTCTCGGTGCCTTTTCCATTTGTCTTGCAGGGTGCTCACCATCAACCAGGATCTTCATGCACGGTCTGCCAATCTTTTTATGACTAAATTCTTCCATCAACACCACCTTAGAAGCATTAATGGTACGAAAAGGATGAATTTGCAGAGCAGTTTTTAATGCTAATCACATCCTGCTCTGCCTACTAGAGAAAACTCGCCTTGCAACAGTATTTTACTTGACTCGTGGAAGCACATGCACGCCCAATCCCATGACACATCCCTCGTGATCCATGAATTAGCTTAACACTGAATCTGCCGAATATTTATCATGTTTCTCCTTAAAATTGAGTTGGCTTTTGTGAAGAATATAATCATAAGAATGTCAAAATAATTTGTACTATACTCATGACCAAAAGTTTTTTATTTTCATCATCAATGAATGGCACGAATGCATGTTCTGGAAACACTCAACAAATACCGAGTAACTGGCACGTAAGAAAGAAATATCCCAAATAACAAACACAGAAACATAACATATAAGAGCAGCACCTTCCAGCGTAAATGGGGCTTCCCAGGAATAGCCTTGACAACAAAGCTGAAGCCACAGGTTGAAGTGGATTGTATAGAGCCACCAGCGCAGGCCCTATAATCTTGTTGGACCAGGTCAATAGCCAATAGTTCAAAGCAGAAGCTACAATGCCCTGATAATGCAGTTGACAGAGATATTAAGTTTTATTGTGCAGTATCATTCATAAGAACTAAACTAATCATAAAAAGAAAATAAAAAGATAGGTGCAATCTTTGTCCACTTCAGCAGAGAATCTCTTCCCCCCCCCCCCCCCCTCCATGTGGCTCCTTAGGATCATTTTCCCATGAAAGCAATTAGAAGAATGTAAGGGAACAGTTTGGGGAAGCGCACCAGCACGAAGCTGTGGTGGTACCTTCACTTCAAAAATCAGTATTAATGTTCTGTTTCGTATGAGGCCAGAAAAACCATGGCCAAAAAATTTCTTTTCATTTAAAATTTAAAAAATATATATTTTATAACATCCTATACAAACTTGGACATCAAAAAATTACTTTATTTTACATCTTATATAATTATTAATATGTTAACTAACTATATTTCATATCCTACATAAATTTTAATACAATTAACTCTATTTTCCATCAGAAAAAGGCAAAAGTTTTTACTCTTAACCAAATAGGCTCTTTGACCAAAACTCTACAATTCCATAAACAATTTGAATTTGTAAATTGCAAATTGTAGCTTCCATATCTCTGAATTTGTGTTGACATCTGTTCACAGAAAATCTGGTTTCCAGTGTTACAGAAAAAGGCTCAAACACCCAAAACTCCCTAGCCAAATACCCCAACTGTACTTTTTAGCAAATTAAGGAACCAACTAGAAAGAAATTATAACTTTGGAGAAAACAAAAAAAAACCTCACAGAAAAAAATAAATACTCATGTATCAGAATTCTCAAATGAACCAAACTGAAAGAAAGTTTTTCTTGACAAAGGGATTAGAGCTAGCCTAGTCAAGCCAATCTCAAAATAAAAAAAACTTTTAGTTTGACCAAGCTAAAACTCAACTAAGGAATAAAAACTATATTCTAAGCAAGCTCGAATATGAATCAAACCAAGTCAAACCGAGCAACCTAAACTAAAATATTGTTAATACTTGATTTTTAAATTATTTATTTCTAACCACAACAACAACAACCAAGCCTTAATCCCACTAGGTGAGGTCGGCTACATGAATCTTTTATTTCCATTACGCTTTATCAATTAACAAATCTTTATTTAGGTCTGAGTGAGTAAGACCACTCAAAGTTTCTTGTCATGTCTTCTTTGGTCTTCATTTTTCTCTTTGAATATGGGTAAAATCCAATCACTTGATTTTTCTAACTAGAGCTTCAATCGGCCTATGATTTATATGTCCAAACCATCTAAGCCGACTTTCTCTAAATTTATTCTCAATTGGTGCAACACCACTTTTCTCGTGAATATACTCATTTCTTATTTCATCCTTTCGTGTATATCCACACATTCACCTTAACATCCTTCATGTTTCTCATCCGGGACTTGGGACCCAGCAATGATGTGTTTATTTGTTTCTAACCACAATCTAAAAAAAAGAATCATCACTTGGACTAAAGCTTTCCAGGTCCAAAGCACACGATTATCAAGTGAAAAGTTAAGGGGACAATTTATGACCTGGGAACATGAATTGCTTGCTTATCCACACAATTTGGGATTAAGGCCCTATTTGGTGACTTGTGTAAAGTGAAGTTTGTTTAGAGTTAAATTCAAATCAGGAAATTGTCTTGAGGGCGTTAAAAGTGCATTTTTGAAATTGTTCCATTATGAAAAAAAAGGAAGGTGCACAAAGAGTCATAAAGCATAACTGCATTCAAGTTGGTCTTTTCAACTATATTGGATTTAAACTACAATACAAGTCACATGCTAAATGTCATTGTTTTCTAATTACCAAGTATCCAATAAAAACACAAGCTATAAAAAAATACTCTATAATTTAAATGTTTTCATCTTAGTACATGTAAAACCAAATACATGAAGTGCAAATTTAGTCAAGTTAAAAATACTTGTATTGGAGAGGTGATAATTCGTAATCAAGTTATCAGAAAGAGCAAGCAGTATACATACCTCAAATAAATATCCAAAATGACGGTAAAATAAATAAAAATGAATTATATAGAGGAATACTTCTAGAATTCTATGATAAAAGAATACATTCAGAGTTAAAAGTAAATTTTGTACAATAGTATGACCAGTAATATTATGTATCACTAGGTGTTAACCCGCAAATCAAAAACCTATGAATAAAATAAGTGTATCAAAAATGAAAATACCAAAATAAATGAGTCAATATATCTATCAGAAGATTGGAGTAACTTCAATTGAAGATAAACTCAAGAAGAATCGACTTAAATAGTTTGGACATATATATATATATATAATAAGATGATTGAAGCTTCAGCAAGAAGAGTTGGATTATTGAATCTTGCTCATATAAAAAGAGGAAGCAGAAGACAAAAAGGTATGGCAAAAAACTATAAGGAATGACTATGCATATTTGTAGCTAAATGAGGAGCTCTTATTTGATAGAGTACAATAAAAATAAAAAATTGTATCCTTGCCCAAAAAATCATTCACAGAACTCAAAATATGACCTCCAATGATGGATTCATGTTGATAAAGACTGACATGGAACAAACATATGATAAAGTCTAATAAGTTACCTTGATAAACTGCTAGCAACTATGGGATTCCCCTTAAAATGGTAGGTCAACATGTGTAAGGCCCAAGATATTCCTTTCTCATCAACGGAAAGAGATCTCAGAGGGGCCCCAGAGAAGGCTACCCATTGAAACCAAACTAAGTTTTGAAACATGATTTACCTCTGCTGGAGATAAGGAATGATAAAGTTCATGGAAATCCTAACCTCCGCCACTAGCAATTGCCACCAATGTTTTGATCTCCCTAAACATTAACCTCAACTATCATCAGTGGAATCCAAAGGCCTAGTGCTGGAACTCAAGCTAGAGTGTTGGCTCGTAGCTTAACTCAAAATAATTCGAATCGAGCTTAAATCAATCCCAAATTTAAATGAGCTTCATGTTTTGGGCTATTTTTATAGCACTATAGGTGACAAACAAATCTTCACCCACTCAACCACAACACTAGAGATCACGGCCACCCTGGATGATGCCAAGGCAGTTACCAAGTGGGTACAACATTACAAAAGAATATGGTTGGAAGGAGACTTGATGTTTGTCCTCAACAATCACTAAAGAGCTACACTACAAGCAAATACAACAACCAAGTATGAAAACCCTTTTGTCTTTTGATAGTTGTTTAGTCACTCATATACTTAGAGAAATCAATAGTGCTTTTGATTATCTAGCCCATATAGCTACCTTAGGTGATTTTTTGTGCGAGTTGGATAATCCCTTCCCTTTTGATTTTTGTAACCTACATGTGAGCTACTACCACATATAACTTGTTCTTTTAACGACATGGCCTAGACCATCTTTCAAAAAAAGTCAACCATTGGCTCAAGACATAGTATCCGAATAAATGCGTGCATTCTCTTTCACCTCGGGGGCAAGTGTTTATATAACCATTCACATGATGATGGGGCGAACCAAATAAAATCAAGCTGAACAGAATTGTTCTCAATCAAGTCAAGCCAAACCATGATCCACTCCATAAAGTGAAGCTAGCCTTCCTTTTTAAGGTGACATGCCCTAAAACCCGAGCGTAAGGTTGGTCCGCTCCTCTTGAACTACTCTAGGGTCTCCTCCCGATCCCAGAAGAAGTGATCCAACAACTAATGACTTAGAACTCGATTGTCCAAGTCATCAGCTATCTCCATTACTTTACTTGCCAAGTTAGCGGTGCAAATTCCAAAGACTGCACCCATGAACTCCTCATATAACGTTTTCTTCTAATAGCATGGCCTAAGCCACCTTTTCAAAAAAAAAGTCAACCATTAGCTCGAGACTGATAGCTTTCGAATAAATGCGTGCATTCTCCCTTACCCCGAGGGCTAATGTTTACACAAGGATTTCCAATAATCGTTCACATGATGATAATGCGAACCAGACAATCAAGTTGTATTGAACCATTCTCAATCAAGTAGAGCCAAACTATGAACCACTGACCCCAAAATGTGAAGTTAGCCTTCCTTTTTAAGGTGGCGTGTCCTAAACACCGAGCGTAAGGTTGGTCCACTCCTCTTGAACTCTCTAGCTCCTCCCAACCCCAGAAGAAGCGTTCCATCAACCAATGACTCCAAAGCTCGATTGTCCGAGTGATCAGCTATCTCCATTACTTTGCTTGTCACGTTAACGTTGCAAATTCCACAAATTGCACCCATGATCTCCGTGAAAGTGACATATGTCTTTAGCCACTTTACCCAACTAGGCCTACAGAGTAGGCTGGCATAAAGTAGTTATGATTATTCTTCCTACAAATGATATGACATACTAGAAGTTTCAATCACCTAACATCTCCAATAGAATATCAAGCCAGTGCGGCTCTCCTAATACACCTCGCAGCATTAGAAACCAATAATGCTGGTCAAAATTGGCTTCTCCTTGTAGCTCCAAAACCTCCAGTGACTAAACCTCACAACTCTACTAAGGCCTTCTTATGGACTTTTCCCCATATTTCCAACATTTCCTCCACTCATCTCTTCAACAGTCCAAGAAGGGGAAACCTCTAGCCTCAAGCAATTCGGTCTACACGACTCTAGCTTATCTAATCCCCATTTGCTCTTGTAGGAGATCTTCTCCATCTTTCCCCTATACTTTCCCACTGTGATTGCCTCAAGCGAACCACCATTTTTTGAACTTAGAGGATCTATGGCTCCAATTCCACCCATATACATAGGACCTCTTCAAACCACATTAAATTCTCGTGTCTCTCCACTTTGTAATTTATTTGGTTTTCTCTTGCTCTTTGCTCGATTTTCACCCATTTCAAGTCTGCTTACTACTGCAAACCGGAACTTGTTTCCAGTGGGATCCAATGCCCCTTTTGATAACATTGTCTCAAAAGGTAAATAGAGCAAGGCTAATATTAGCAGTATGTCACATTGACATAAAAAAAAAGGAACAATGAATAAATTTCAATGAATTACATTAACAAATGAAACACTCCTTCAAGGAAGGACAAAGTATCAGCTTGGACAGTGTGAGCCAGCAACTGTGAAAAACAGATGGTAAGCTGAAACATGATCAAGATACTCAGGCACCCTCGAGGAAGACCACAATTGTCCACAAGTATAGCAATTTAGAAGCGCATGTCCCACATTGCCACAAGACTGGATCCAGTAAGTTCTATGATTGCAAGTGCCTTTTTCCTCTTAGTAAATTCACAAGGGTAAACCAATAAAAGTCATAAGATGACAACAAAAGGACTACAACAATGTGCTTTTGACTAAATAAACAGCTAAAATATCAAATAAAAAGGGAAGCTTTAAATAAATGTTGAGAACTCACGGCATATAAAACTGCTAGAATTTCTGACTGTGACAGCATCCAATCCGCATGAGCAGTTGTTGTACAAAATCCTGACAACAACATCAAGATGGACCCAAAAAAATAAGAGTAGGCTGTCACAGACAAGCTGGCAGGATACTTTGCCAAAACTGGAGCCTGAAATCATGATTTGAAAATTATTATAAACAAATAAAAATAGAAAAGGAACTTGTATGCTCCTAATTGGACAGCTTCTCCACGTATTAGAGGTGGAACCTGATTGAAAGAATTTTTTATAGAAAAGAGAAAAAGGACAGCATTATCGTTTATTACAACATAAACAACAAAGTCTTAATCACAAACTACTTAGAGTTAGATACATGGATTTCCCTTCTCTGTTCAGCTCAATGTAAATAACAATATGTAGGTGCAATCCTAATCAAAGATCAATAAATAAAATTAACAGTTGAGCATAAAATTTTATGAGGATAAAATGCTAGCGATAATTACATAATATCAAGAAACTCCAATTTCGCGAAAAGATTAATTTTAAATATTTAGAAACAAGTTCAATTAACATATAAATGATTCTCCATAAAATCTAAGACAATATGAATTCAACAAGACAGAGCAAAAGTACACAGAAAATAAGTAATCTCGCATATAAATATAACTCAATAGCAATTTAATCACACAATAATATTAAGGTTGCACAAGTGAGCAAATCAAACAATTTTGAAAAAACAAATCACCACAAGACTCTGTAAGATATTTGAAATAATGATAGGTTTTGAATTTACCTTACTTAAAGAATCTAAAACCACAAAGGCGAGTCGTCGCAACCTACACAACGAGCAATCACGAGCGGAATAGCAATTCAACAAAAATGGGGTCAGAGTGATGACATGTGACATCGGTAGAGCACCATCGAGAGTCAATGGTGACACATGGGCAACGTTGATTGTTGGAGGCAGTAATGGTGGTGCTGACGGCAAAAGTTGGGCGCAAGTGGCAGTGGAGGAAGCCCTGGTAGCATATGGTGGGATGATGCAGCGAAGTAGCGTCGGGCGGAGGAGCGAGCGGACGTGGATGCTGGAGGATTGCCGCCAACGAGAGGCAACTATGTCTCGACGCAACAATGGTGGGAAGGATCGCGCGCAGAGTGGACCGACTGGAGCGTGCGAGCGATTCAGTGAGAGAAAAAAAGGGATTGAATTTTATAGGGCTGAAAATTATTTTGAATTACCTGGATTTAAATCAGTTTTAAAAAAATAGTGCAGTCAAATGAGATGAATTGGGGAAATACCTTAAATTTCTTTAAGGTATTTATGTTGGCCCAAAGGCTTCCCAAGAGGGGGGTGAATTGGGAATAATAAAATTTAAGAGTTTAAATATAGGCAATTAAACTAAAAGATAATTCAACCGATACAGAGAGGTTGATTTAGTAAATCAGACAGCAGAAGAGTGTTAACACACTAAACAAGAGGATTAGTCTATAACAACTAAATTAATTGTTGTCATCAAAATCAAAGGGTTCAACAATTTAGGGATTTTTACCCAAGGCCCTATCCCTTTACTTCATTAGGATAAAACACACTATTTCTAAACATGCAAATATTTTATTCCAAGATTAAAGAAAAAGCACAAACATTGAGGCTTTTTATATAAACCTCTCACAAGACAACAATTCATGTAGGAAAGAAATGATAATCAAAGCAACTTACAATATACTAAATCAGAAATAATAAGAAAAAAGGAAAATAGATTAATTTGAATTTTGAAATTCCCATCCAAATGTATTAGAAGAGAGATTTCAAAATCAGATTAATCTCCTCCAATCAAGCCAATTGCTAAATCTACTTGGGATCATCCATCTAGCCAAATTGATGTCATGTGGTGGGATCTCGAACATCGAGTGTAAGCCCTTCCTGAAATAAATCAATGATTTGATGGCGTCGTGTCCCCACCATCAATTTTTATTCTACCCATCCCTCTAAAGCATTGTCGCTTAGATCCCATCACATTTACATAAAAGGAGACACCAAGCTTGACAATGGAAATCAAACCACCCTAAACATCCTTCCACATCTTATCTTCAATAAGTGACACAGCTACCCTTTTGATGGAGGCGCAACCTCCACATCATTCATTTTGATGATGACACCATCTTCACCACGATAACCTCAATTCAGGGATCTGATTATTTTATTTTTGAGTGGCTTGTAGTGACGACACGTACATTTTGTGTTAAGTAATTTATCAATACAAACAATCTAGCCCATGTTTTGTACGAAATAGGTTGATCTATATTTGCACCAACACCCCATTCTCAATCAAATTGTACATGATGAATGATTTCAATAAATCGCCCATCAGGCCAATCAACTGAAACTAACGCACAATCGAAGGTATCAATTGGAAGGTTTGAATCTCATATCCTTCCCCTCGATCTTATCTTCTCCTCCATATTGCTTTCATTTCTCTTGTATTTCCAAAGTATTTTTGCTTTATTTGTCATACCTTCTCCTAGTTACACCTTATATGTAAACTTGTATTGAGCTATTATTTGAACCTTTAATGCAATTTTTTGTTTATTGTCATTGTTTTTTCTTCAACACTTTCGAAAATGTTCATTTTAGTGTAATAAATGCTCTTTATTTTACATTAAACCTGCTACACGTCGTTGATTTGATTCATTGCTTGTAAATCTAATTCCTTCTCATAAAGTTGAGGGATTATAGATTTATGCGCTACTTTTGTCTAACATTTTCATGCTCATTTCGTCTCGTACTTAGAGTAATATTCATGTTGGATTACTTAGCTAAGCACGTTACCACTCTTAGGGCATTTTCTAGTTGTTCATGTGGAGATTCGCTCAAGTCGCTTTCATCTACATTTTAAGTAGATTTTACATTTATTCAGTTTTTTTGTATAATTAGGTTAACACTTTATCGCATAATTAGGTTTTATTTTCATTAACATCGCATTTCACTAAGTCTAGGTTGTAGACAGATCAAAAGGTCTTGGATCTTGCCTGCATTAGATTTGGTATCAATGTAAGTTTCCTTTATAATTTCGAACAATAGATGATCCATGCTTTGGACATGTGCATTCACCATGGCAATCATATTGCATTTAGAGCATCCTACATCTTTTCATGTATAATCATTTACCAACCCGTGCACACATGGTTTAAAGGCATGGTTATCCATATAGGGAGGTACAATCGATCAAGACAAATATTCATCAGATAATTGAGTACTATTAGATGATGGAGAGGCTAGGATTAGGAGAGGTTTGGTCCACTAGAGATGGTTTACAAGAAATCATATCAAAGTTGAAGAGAGCCTACTGTGCTTCAAGAACACTAACAAGCACAACCACGTTTTGGAATGAATGACACCTACTATAACAAGCATGCACAAGTATATGCAATAGAGGCAAACCAGACGCACATCCATGGATGGCGGTATCATCACAATATGAATACTACCATTATTGTGAGTCCAGTTTGAGTCATAATAGGTAGAAGGTAGTTTGACCTACTTAACTACGTCCTATAGACTCGATATAATTACAAGGGTGAGTTCTAGGACAGGAGTCACAAAACAATAAAGGCTATCATCTTGTGAGTTTATGACCCATGCAACAATGGTAGTGATATCAAGGACGACTTATGTAACATATCATCTCAAATGTGAGATATTACCCGCTTTGTCTTCAAAGAAATTGTGGCTTGAGAGCTTCCTAAAAGGTCATGCATATCGAGACTACTCCAGCTCAGGCAGACTTAACTGCAAAGTTCTCATCAATAACCCACAGTTTTGCACCTCGAGGAAGTATTGGAGTATCAATATCCAATATGTATACGTTAGGTCTCATAAAGTATCGGTGCTTCATAGGCCTTACGGTTTTGCCCAAAATGCACTTCTACTATTTGGTATCACGTAATTTACTTATACGACTCAGTTCATTAATGTGTCCCGCTCACTACTCATCATTCAGCCTACAAGTCTGCCAGAAGCCGCTCTTGATTCTAGTGATTCCATGCTATTGGAAAATCACCCGACAATTACTCTACAAATTGGGATCACGCTTTACAAATATATCTCGGGAATTCCCCCTGACTTGTCTATGTAAGATTGTTTTATCTTGCTTATTCATGTGGAATTTGCCTAGAAATATCCTCTGGGGATAAAGTAGTCCCTTGACTTATGGGCCCACTAATGGTCTTCAAGACTCGAATCACATTTCACCGTACTCCCACTCCTACTCTAGCTCAACCAACTCATGACCCTATTTTCCTTGACTTTTCTTCTTGGTTGTCTTATCTTCTTAGCAGCTACACAAAAAAAACATTGTTTTATTTGTCAACTTTCATGTCCAACATAACTTTTATATAATAAAAAATAAATTTATTTCACATCTTAAAAAATTAATTTACATCCTACACATATTTAAATATAACTATCAACTTTATTTTACATCTTACATAAATATTAACATAATAAACAAATTTTATTTTATATCCAACACACTTATCCATACATAATTAAACTTGCCACAATTTAGCTATCTCACTGGCCCCCAAAAGGTGCAATCCAAAAAATACAATACATTGAGTTTCCATATTTCTAAAATTCACAAAAACTATGGCCCAACCCTATCTTATCTCTCATACTGGTCGAAAGTAATTTCTTCTTTATAACCTTTATTTTTTATAGAGTTCCATTATTAATGATGTAGCTGTGATTAAGCATTTAGTATAGCATCTTAAATCTGAAAGAAAAACTAGATTTCAAAATCCCTGTAAGAAAAATAAATATCATAAAGTCATCCAATGATTCACTAAAAAAATCTTTTCCATTGATTTTTATTTGTAATAAAATCTGTTGCAACACATAGGATTTCAATCATACAATCAAGGTAGTATGATTATTGTATGATTAAAATAGAGGAGTGGTATAAGTATTGTGATAAAATAATGATTCCAGGTTGAATGGAAGATTCTACAAAAATATTATCCAATCAACCATGCTATGTAGGAGTAAAGTTTGGCAATTATGCGAAATAATATCTATGACATTACTATAGTTGAGATGCTGACATTGAGATGGATGAGTGATTGCACTAGATTAAAAGCATTAGAACAACTTGTATAAGAGAGAGTGAGCATGCACCAGTTGAGAATAAAATGAGGGAATGGCATTTAAGATACATATCCATCGTCAACTTTTAGAAACATAACGTACTTAAATTTGAGGGAATCTAAGTCACAATATTAAAGAGAAAAAGGAATAGAGCAAAATAACTTGCTATATATTTAAGTTATTAAAGATATTTATAAAAAAATTATTATATACAAAGAAGTTGACTAAGAATTTTCCTATTACAGTTGAATTGCATTAAAGTTGAGCTTTAAGTCCATATCATTTTGCTTTAGTTATAGGAGTCCTGACTGGATATATCTAAGATAAGGTGCCTTAGCGTATACTCTTTACAGATGATATTATCCTTATTGATAAAACTAAAGAGGGAGCCAAAGCGAAACTCGAGCTTTGGAGGAATACTTTAGAATCTAAAAGTTTTTTGCTTTAGTACATCAAAAACTGAATATATGAAGTATACATTTAGTCAAGAAAAAAATACTTATACTGATGATGTGACAATAGGTAATGAAATTATCAAGAAAAATTAGCGCTTTAGATACACTAGTTCATCATACAAAATAATATTATAATGGTAAATAAATAATGATGTTATTAGTAAAATCCAAGTAAAATTGGTAAAATAGAGAAATACTTCTGGTGTGTTACGCGATAAAAAAATTCTATCCATACTTAATTTATAAAATTGTAATAAGACCAGTGATAATATATGGTGCTAAATGCTGGCCTATAAAGAGAAAACAGATAAATAAAATAAATATTACAGAAATGAAGATGCTAAAATGGATGTATAGGTATACATGAAAGGACGAAATAAGAAATGAATATATCCATAAGAAAGTTGGAGTTGCACTTAAGATATAAAGAAAATCGGCTTAGATGATTTAGACATGTAAATTGTAGGCCGATTAAAGCTCTAGTTGGAAAGTTAAATTATTAGATTTTGCCCATGTATAAAGAGGAAGAGAGAGACCAAAGAAGATATAATAAAAAACTATAGGGAGTGATCTTACTAACTTAGACCTAGATAAGAATTTATTAATTGATAAAACACAATGGAAACAAAAGATTCATTAGTTGACCCCACCTAGTGGGATTAAGACTTTGTTATTGTTGTTGTTGTTGTTGTTGTTGTTGTTGTTGTTGTTGTTGTTGTTGTTGTTGTTGTTGTTGTTGTTGTTGTATGGTCACAAAAAGTTGTCTTTAAATAACTTACATCACGAAAATGTTGCTTTACAAGGAGCTAATTATATAAGAGAATCCCAAGTAGCAGATCACAGGTAGTTTCAAACTAAGCCTTTGTTGTTTTTGTTGGTCCAATATGACTTGTTTCTACATTTCTACAACATATTACTTAAAAACAAAGAAGATAAGTGAAGCACATCATACTTAGAAATTTGTACTTTCGGATTTCAAAAAGCTGTTGCCTTTCATCATCAATAATCTTTCCATGCTCACTAGATATTATCAGAATGAATCTGTTTCCCGGATTAGGAGTTCTATGTGAGATATTATTTGAACATTTTAAGGTCATATCAATAGATAGAAAAACATTAATTTCCACATTTTATTACCTGTAAAGCAAGATACGTAGCCATACATAAACAGTTCCCAATCAAGCATATGACACCAATGTGCCACCTTTCTAGCCCAATTTCAAACAAAATAGATGCTAACAATCCAGCAGGTTCAGGTTGAGATCTGGCACTTATTTCACTATGAGCAACCAGGTCAAATTCATTGTTTCCTAATATAGTTGGGCCTCTGTACAAGACCATTAGTAAAGCCCCTAAAACACAGACAACTGTACCTCCAACCTTTACTTGGCCTTCATGTGTGCGCAAGTTGACCATTTCAGTGCTGATTCATGCAAAGTTAAAATGAAAAATTAAATGGAAAGAAAGCGAGAAAAAGCTTGCATGATTTGGATGAGTTAGCAACTCACCCCATGATTGCAGCCAAGATAAATGTAAATACTGGTATTGCAGGCTGAATAGCTGCAGCATAAGTTGGATTTGTGTAGCTTAGACCGATAAGAAATAAAAGCTGGTTGCCAAAAATCCTAGCAAAATTATCAAAAACTTGTCATTTCACAACTATGAAACACCTAACCTCAAACTTTACACAGATGATAAGAGAAACAAACAAAATAACAGAATATGATACATACCCAGTTAATCCCAAAATGAAGAATGATGCAATAAGACGCCAAGTTATTCGAGCCCGGACCTTCCTGCCAACCATCAAAACGGAACAAAATTGGATAGGCACATCTTCAGGTTTCACAGAATAAGAAAAGATAACCAGGAATTGACAAAATGATATTGTAAAAATCATGCCATGCAAAGAGAAAGACTATACATGCATGCATGCATGCATACATACATACATACATACATACATACATACATATATATATATATATATTCAAGTCCTAGTCTGACTTATCCAATTGCCATAATTGCACAATAGAATAGTTGCATGAACAATAACAAACTCCACGGAACATTGATAAGGAAGATTGAAAGAGATAGAAATACATTCAAGAGTATTGATGTCGGTTCTCATCAACCTCAATCCCACAGACAAGATCCAACGTGAGCAGTAAACAAAGCAAGATGAAAAGAGAGGTACAAGAAAGAAGAGTACTATGTGAAAATCAAAGATCTGAGAAAACTATGGTGGCCATTGACGGCAGCTTTAAATTCACTATGAAACACAAGTACAATTAGAAGAGCTTGGGACCCGGCATAAAGGAAAATGGTGATTTGGTATGATGAATGCGACTCTTCATTTAAGCTACAAACACTTTGAGGAGTAGGGGCCAATGCATGAAGCTCGATGGTCAAACATTGACTATAGCATTCAGGCCATAAACTAACTGCTTGTCAAAGACTATTTGACTGTCAAAAAGGCTACAATCAAAATACAAAGTCAAGGATATTTCCCGAAGAACAAGCCTTTGAGATCCAAGTTCAGCTTCACTTGTGATAGCCCAGTCTTTATGCAAACATGTAAGGCTAGAAGTCGTGTAGAATTCTGAGTTAATATCAGCCACCCAATCATATAGCATATCATTTCATGTAAGCCCAATAGGCGAGCCAACCAAAGATAGTCGCACTTGCATAAGGAAACCTTTGAGTGACCGCTCCTTCCTCTTTTGTTATTCCTTCCTTTGAGTGACCATTCCTCCCTCTTATGCAACTCCATCCTTTGAGCGACCATTCCTTCCATTCTGTTCTTCTCTTTGTTAGGATTACTTGAAGGCAATATGCCTTCCCAATTCAAGAACCTGACGTACAAGGCTGCAAAGAAGATGGGAATTTCTAGTTCATCTAGTACTGTCTCCTCAGACCCTAGAAAATACACTCCAGAGGGGCAATAGTGGAGAAACCTCGGCTAACCTCAAATTTTTCAAAGGGACAATCTCAAAAGATAATTCTCAAAGTAAGATTTTGCAAGAAAATGGTTTGAAGACAAACCCCTTAGTTCCTGAAGCTAAGAAGCACGGACACGACACGAACACGGGACACGACACGACACGGACACGGGGATACGTCAATTTTTAAAAAAATAAGACACGACACTTCTAGGACACGTAAAATAAATAAAATTATTTATTTTCTAGAATTTTAATAAAAATAAAAGGAACTATAAATTGATCAAATATATGTGATAGCAAAATTATAAAAAAGTTAAATGCATTTAACAGGACTAATCAAATATAAAAATTATAACATTCATTTCAACATCAGAAACTACCTTCTGCAACTCTGTAAATATTTGCGGAGTCACTTTAGCACACATTCTAATTCCATGTCCAGATAATTTGAGTAAATGTGCTTTGACCCGATAATAAGTTCCTTTAAATTGCATGTTGCAGAAAGTACATTGAAATGTGACATTCCCTCCACCCTTGTCTCCAACCTTATCCATTTTGATAACATATTTTCATAATGGGGTGGTGTCATCAAAAGAAGATTGTGACTCTTGTAATGTTGTTTTTGTATTCATCTATGTATAGATTAACAAAAATAATAACTATAAGTTCATAGAAATTAGTTATATATTAAATTAATAATGGTATGACAAAAAAATTTAAAAATATGGAAGAGAAGAAAAAAGTGAAGAAGGCGAAGGAGAAGAAGGACGAGACAAAAACAGTGAATAAAGAAAAAAAACAGAGAACAAGAATAAAAACAAAAAACAAAAAGGAAGAGGAGGAGAAGAAGAAGACGGAAGAAGCAGAAGAAGAGACAGAAGAAGAAGACGGAAAAGGCAAAAGAAGAAGACGGAAGGAGAAGACAGAAGATGGAAGGAGAAGACAGAAGACGGAAGACGGAAGACGGAAGACGGAAGAAGAAGACGGAAGAAGAAGAAGAAGACGAAGACGGCAGAAGAAGAAGAGGCAGAAGAAGAAGACGAAAGAAGAAGACGGAAGAAGAAGACAAAAGAAGTAGACGAAAGCAGAAGAAGGGCAGAAGACGGAAGAAGAAGAAGAAGAAGAAGAAGAAAACGGAAGAAGAAGAAGAAGAGGTAGAAGAAGAAGGCGAAAGAAGAAGACGAAGACGGGAGAAGAAGACGAAGGAAGAAGAAGAGGCAGAAAAAGAAAGAAGACGGAAGAAGAAAAGGCAGAAGAAGAAGAGGCAGAAGAAGACGAAGGAAGAAGAAGAGGCAGAAGAAGAAGAAGACGGAAGAAGAGGCAGAGGGAAGAAGAAGAGGCAGAAGAAGAAGAGGAAGAAGAAGAAGAAGACGGAAGAAGAAGAAGAAAAAAGAAGAGGCAGAAGAAGAAAACCAAAGAAGAACAAGGAGAAGAAGAAGAAGGAAGGAGAAGAAGAAAATGCAGACCGCGACGGGCGAGGCGACGGCGACGGCGACGGCGAGAGACGGCAACGGCGACAGCGAGAGACGGCGACGGCGAGCGACGGCGACGGCGGGCGACGGCGACGGCGAGCGCTGCGAACAGAGAGCGATAGTGTTAGGAGTCGACGGAGAGAGGCGACGCAGAAAACCTAGGGCAAAGCATTTGAATCAATTTTTTGGAAAAATTAATTTTATTTTTTATTAAAATTTAATTAATTAATAATTGAGCCGTGTCCAAGTGTCTTGCAAGTGTCCTAAAAGTGTCCAGGAGTGTCCTAGAAGTGTCCAGTCGTGTCTTAATTTTTTTTTTAAATTAAAAAAATTGGACACGTGTCCCGCCGTGTCCGACACGTGTCCCGCCGTGTCCGCGGCGTGTCCGTGTCCGACACGTGTCCGACACCGCCACGGCTACTTCTTAGAAGTGTTCGTGCTTCTTAGTCCTAAAGTTGTTGAAAAGAAGATGAAGATGAGGGATAAAGATCTAGTTGCATCATCTAATGAGATAGTGATTTCTCAAGGGAGCCATCCTCCTACAGTGTTAAGATTGGAAAAGGAGTTATGAGACCAATTGGAGAAGGCTTTGCCCAAAAGGACGTCCTAGCCTGATTCAGTTCCTATCGTGAAGAGGTTAACTAATTTCAATGTAATCTGGAGGAAGCTAGAAACTCCATGAACACTCACCTGAATGAGGTAAGAGGAGGCATCTAGTGCTCAAACTTAAGTGGATGTTTCAAAGTCCACTAATTGGCATAAAGCTCAAGGTTTTACCTTCAACCAACAAATAAGGTTACTAAAGAAGTAGGGACTTTAAATACGAGTCAAGTAACTAGTGAATGCTCATTGGGAGCCCCCTATCTTTCAGGACGCATATCGATCGAGCTTGGAACTAGTCCGAAATCGATGGTGCTCACCCAGAATTAGACCAAGTCCAATCTAGTTTAGGGTTTCAAGCTACACTGAAATCGGTCCAATTGTTTTTTTAATTTTTTTAATATGTATATATATATATATATGTATATCTACTACTATAACAACTAAGCTTTTATCCCACAAGGCAAGTTCGGCTATATGAATTCTTTATTTCCATTGCACCATATCAAATAACGAACCCTCATTAACTTCAAATATGTAAAATCATACTTTATAGTTTCTTAACATATATTTTTGGCGCTTCTTGGTCCACTTACACACCCAAGAGGGGGCTGAATTTGGTGTTATCAAAAAATTAAATTTAATAAAAAAAATTTAAGTTCTTTTAAGGCTACCTACTACTATAAGGCGTTTGTTAATTTTAAGAAAGAGTAAGAAATTTTTTCAACGAGAGCAAGCAAGCAATTTTTGAGCAACACCTGCAAGAGAATATGCAAAATAATATACACTTATAATATATATATATGTACAAATAGTATATATTTAACTTATTAATATATATAATGTGAAGTGCATGGATACATGTGATCTTTCTTTTCTTTATATTAATTATTTTTAAATAATAAAAGCAGTAAAGAAGAGAAAGGAAAAAGATTTTCAGTACAAAATGTAAAGTGCAGTAAGTAAATTGCAAAATTAAAAATGCAGAATATAAATTGCGAAAAATAAAAATTCTTTGAATGCATAAAATCTAAATTGTTTATGTCAGCATACAATCAAAGAAAATCAATCTTCTACTTCTCAGCAAAAGATCAAATTATGACCAAGTTTCATCAATCATGATTCGACAGAAGAGGTTAGTACTAAGCAACGAATAAATTATAATGAACATAGAGCAAATGAAACAATGAGCTTTTACATGAAAACCCAATAAGGGGGAAGACAGTGTCTAATGACTACAACTTTAAATTCACCATGTAATATTGACTTTTAAGTACAATCAGAAGAGCTTAGTTCATATAATGGCAAATCAAATATGATTGTTGAAAAGGGAGTGATCAAAATTATGAAGTCAAAGATATTTTCAAAATAACTATCCTTCAGGATCCCCAATCAACTCCATTTGAGGTGGCACTACCATTTTGCTCCATGTAAAGCTGATATGAAAGTATTAATCCTAAGTCAACAAAGAGACGGAGATACATTCTAGAGAAGGAAAGTATTTAAGACTATTAGCACAGAATTTATTAGGATCCTCTATGTTGTACATGTGTTCAGAACTTAGATGACGTCAATACAAGAATATGGGCCTAGATCTACAATTTCTAAAAAATCCATCTCCCACTTGTAAAATAGTATAGCCAACTCTCTAACAAATTCCTCAACAGCCTAACAACTTTGCTAGCTAGCAAAACCACCTAACAACCATATGCCCTCTTCTGGTCCTATAAAGGGAATCATACTCTCTCTAGAGGGGTTGTTCCCCTCTCACTTTTTTCGCTCTCTATCTCCTTTTTCCTCTGCTTCTACCAGAAGATATTGAACCTTGACCATATTCAACCATCTACATCTACTTCAATTCTCCATCCCCATCTCCATTTTGTGAGTGACAAGTTCTAATTAATGGAGCATGTAGGTAAAGTTGTTTCCCTCTCTTTAACTTCATCTCTCTTGCATCTAGCTGGAGATCACCAGAAGAAGGAGGCCACCCTAAAGGATCGCTGTCAATTTTAGACCACTCGCACCACTCCAAAGAAGGCCTTGCTACTATATACCTCCAGTTTATGACCTCAACATCACGGCCACTAAAGTCATCGCCTCCCTTCAACCGCATCATCCGACCTCGCCATCGTATCCACTTCGTCGCCCAACCTCAACGCCGCATCCTCAACGTCGCTCAACCTCGTCGTCGTGCAAATGATCACAAGAGCCATTCAAGGTTGTAGTTCAAGCCCTTCCCAAGAATTGGACCATAGCTCGGCCGTCACATCATTCGGCAAGCTCAAACTCATCATCGTCGGCCTTCCCCAACATTACATCATTCTTTTCGATGTTTCGACGTTAACGTTTCCCACAAAGCTTCTAGAGGCACCACAGAAACTCATCGTTGACACCTTTGCTGTCCCCAGCCTTTCCTATGCCAACAACGACCTCCAACACCACCATCAAGTTGGCCAGCCTCGTCGTCGACCACCTCTAAGATCACGTTCGCCCAATATTTGAGAATGAGAAAATTACTCCCAAAGGTTTCTGATTCTAGTTCTATTATACTTGAACATTTTCTCATTATTTGAGCTCTATTTTTGATCTCCAAAATTTCCGGACGATATCATCATGCTTGCTCGTGTCATAGTCAAGAAGCGCCCCTCGACTTTGTTGGAGTTTTCAGTTTCCAAAACAACGCAAGTGGCCAAGTCATTAAAGTTTTCTCTCTCCTCAGTGCCTCACACCAACAGCAACTCCTTAGCAATCTTCAAAGTTTCTGGAGGTCTTCATCATGCTAACATTCTCGATGACTGCCCACCAATATTTTTTGAAGTTACCGATCCTCAGAACATGACCACCTCCAAGGGCCACCTCTAGTCGGCTGACATCGACCACAACACTGATAGTAATCCCTAGCAGTCGGTGGGCTGATCATGAGGTTGCCACCGAAACCTCGTCGCATTCTCGGTGATATTGGTGTAATTACCACACAAAGCTTCTACTTTTAACATTATTGCATCTAAGCCCTTTTTATAACTTTTATCATATTTTTTATTCAATTCAAATGTATTTAATCATGTGACCAACCAAGGAAATTTACATATTATTGTTGATTCTTTTTGCACATCCTGACTCGTGGATGTACTAGAATCCGCTCCAAACCACATAAATTTGGTGTTATTCTCTTTATTTACAATATTTTTCGTTTATTTAGATGCTCGGATTGCTTGATTCATGTCAAGTCACATCATACAAATTTCTCTATCAACATCTTTGATAATTGAGACCCCTCTTTTTTTGTTAATGATAAAATTTACAAATCTGATGGTACAAGGAGCATCTCAGTTTTAATATTTGGCACAACACTAATACCATCCTCTAACACTTTATCTTACTATTCTCCCTTAGAAATTATATTTCACATTATTATTTTAACATATTTTGACATTCTAACTCATTCATATTACTATTTTGCGAAGTACTTATTGAATATAGGGCTTCCCCTTTTCTCACAAAGAAATACCAAAAAGCTGTACATTTGTTATCTAAGAAACTTA
This sequence comes from Apostasia shenzhenica, assembly GCA_002786265.1. Lineage (NCBI taxonomy): Eukaryota > Viridiplantae > Streptophyta > Magnoliopsida > Asparagales > Orchidaceae > Apostasia > Apostasia shenzhenica. The sequence continues at coordinate 4,795,942 of KZ451906.1, forward strand.
AATAACATGCATAAATTCTATATAAGAATTTCTACATTAAAAAAAATGCTAGATCTAATGCTTACTATCTCATGAGCTTAGATGGGATACAACTGCCCAGAACCTGGAATTAAGATGATCTGAAGAAGTTAAATGCTTAAATATTCCTCTCTGTAATGTACTTCAATTCATGAATATTCTTATTGCTTACAACATCGTATCCAGTAAATGTTATCTTAGTTAGTTTTTTGTTTAAAGTAACATGAATAGATTCTTTGTATTGCTTACAATAACTTTTAATCTCTCATTTTCAAGATTACAAGAGTTCCAGATTAAAGATTCATATGAATAGCTAGTCATAGACCAAAATATTTATTACCTATTCCATATCACCTCTTCCAAATTGTGAATCACATTATCTATTTGTTCTACTCCTGCAAATCAACCAAAACTTCTAAGGATAGAACTATAACATCATCTCCGACGTTACTACTTTTATCCTTAAAAGTGTTGGAAAGACAACTTCTACAAAAGAAAATATCTACATATGGTGATTTATTAGTCTAGTCAAGCCGATAGAGTAGATGGGCTATTTCAAAGAAATGATGATGAGATGCCCACCACTAACACCGTAAGGTCAAGCAGAGCATCACAAAAGGTTAAGTCATAGCATTAGGACAAGCTAGTCATAAGATACCAAATGTCGATTCCCCCAAACATGGAATGTCTTCATACACTCACCACTAGACTATATCACTTTAACAGAGGCTAACCCCAATCACAAGGATAAGTCATGACAATGAACGCGATGTTACATACATCCTTGAGCGTTGCGGGAGTAACTCCTCTTAAGCAAGATCACATACTCCACTCTATTCTGCCTCATTCGTATTGATTAAGTGGGGGTTTACGAAAAGCTATGAGGTCAACTCGTGCTAAAGTATAAGCACTCCCCTTCTCTGTATAGGAATTTGGCCCAATACATTACTACTGAGGAAATAACCCTCAAGACATAAACACAACAATTATATCCATTCATCATGTCTAACCATTACCTAACACATTGCAGTTAGTTGTAGGTATAGGAAATAAACAAAATATGAACAAATTAAAGAAAATTCAAGAGAATGAATAGAAGAATTTCTTTAAAACTTTTTTACTACAACAGCTACTAAGATGTTTTCAAAAGCTTTCCAAGTCTCGCAAGACGTTTCTTGCTCCACTATGATGTTTTTAAAGGGTTCAGATCTCCCAAGATGTTTCGAGCATTCACTCAAGGATTCTTACACTACTATGATATTTCCAAAGTGTTTTCACGTCTTCCAGGTTTCTTGCTCTACTATGATTCAAGTTTTCCGAGATGTTTATAGGTGTTCCTCTAAGGTTTCTTGCTCTATTAAGATATTTCTAAAGAGTTTTCAGATCACCCACGATATTTTCAGACCTTTATTCAATGTTTGATCTACTAAGATATTTCTAAAGGACTTTTAGATCTCCCAAGATGTTTCTAGATCTTCACCCGAGATTTCTTTATCTACTAAAATTATTCTAAAGGGTTTTCAAGTCCCCCAAAATATTTCATGCCTTCACCATAGATTTCTTACTCCACTAAGATGTTTCAAAATGGTTTTCAGGTCTGCCAAGATGTTTCCAAGTCTTCACCCAAGGTTTTATTATCTATTAAGATGTTTCTAAAAACATTTTAGGTCTCCCAAGAGGTTTTCAGAGCTTCACCAGAAGTTCCATCATTTATTCATCTATATCTAAAAGGATTTATGGTCTCCTAAGAGAGATCTAAGACTTAAATGATGTTTCATGCTTATAGAAAGTTTCAAGATTGTAAGCTTCCTACAAAGGTTTCATGGTATAATGTACCCATGATTTCTATAATATTTTGAGATACTATATTTGACTGTCAAGGGTATTTTTATGGATCTTCTTACATGACTCAAAGTTTTATAATTCATTATATATGAAATTTCCTATATGTGACTTTTTCAACTGAGAAATTCTTGGATTTTTTGAGATTATTTATCCAAATATATATCTCGTATGCTTAAGTGAGATTTTCCCAAGGAATTTCTAGCTGGTCATTTTCTTTTTACCAATGTCTTTTTGTGGTATTTTTGGGAACATTTATTATACTTTCAACTTGGTGCTACTCCATCACCTTACTCTTTCCATTTTTGCATTTACTGACTTTGTTTGCAAATCGATTTCCACCACATTGTTGGCGAGAACTACTTTTGCAAGTACATGTTTGTTCAACTTTTAAGACACTACTATTTGCTAGGATTTAATTGGTTGAACTCACATAAAGTTTCATACATTTTTTGGGGAAAGTAGATGTTAATAAATAAGTTATCTGCCTCCTTTATGTTGTATAAGTGTCCACAAACTGAATGAAGCCAAAGCATGAATATCGGCCTAAATCTGCAATTTCTCAAGATTCCCTCCCCCACTTGTAAAACAATATAACCAACTCTCTAACAAACCCTTCAACAACCTAACAGCTTTGCTAGCTAGCAAAACTACCTAACCACCTTATGCTGCTCTTCTTGTCCTATAAAAGGAACCATATTATTTTCGTAAAGTGGGCTCTCCCTCTCTCTATTTTCTCCTTTATCTCCATCTTTCTCTACTTCTCCCAGAGGCTATTGAAACATGCCCTTCAACCATCTGCCTCTACTTTAGTTCTCTATCCCCATCTCCATTTCCATGAGTGGGAGAGATATTTCCCTCTTTCTACCTTCATCTTTCTCACATCTAGCTAGAGGAGATCACTAGAAGAAGGTGGCTCACTTGGAGGATTGCCGACGTCTCCCCTAAGCGAGCTTGCTACCATCAATTCTAAACCACTCACACCAATCTCAAAAAGTCCTGATTACTTCATACCTCCACTTTAAGTAGGAACGGTAACAGAGCGAGTATGAGTTGGGTTATGCAAAGCACATACGCATCTGTAATATTTTAATCATTACCTCATACATACCCCCGCCCCAACCAGCCTCGCCCGCCTCCACCAAACCTCATATCCATAATAATTTTATTTTAAACCAAAATAAGAATATAATATATAGTTTAATCATTTTAGCCCTAAAATTATATAATTTTATTTAATTAAATTATAGGTGATAGGTATAATTCTATTGTACCCTAAACCCGCCATGCCCCAAAACAGATTAAGACAACTTGCAGGTCACGAGTTCAACATTGCGACTTATAACTATTCCATTAGGGAAGAGCCAGTGAGGGTTAAATGGGTTTGAGTAAATATTGTCATCCCTAACTTTATGACCTCATCGCTTTGGCCACCAAAGTCATTACTTCCTTCCAACAGCATCATCTGACCTCTCTGCTGCATCCACGGCATCACGCAAACTCGCCACCACATCCACAACATCACCCTAACATCTTAGTTGTACAAGTGATCACAAGAGTCATCCATGGTTGTAGCTCGAGCACTTCCAAGTGCTAGGCCACAGTTCAGTCACCACATCATTAGACGACCTCGAACTCATCGTCGATAGCGACTGCTAGCCTTCCCCAGTATTACATCGTTTTATTTGATGTTTCGTGTTAGAGTTTCTCACAAAGCCTCTGAAGACACCGCAAAAACGTATCATCAGCACCTCCTTCACTGCCGTCAGCCTTCCCTTCACTAGCGACGACCTTTGATGCCATTGTCAAAAGGACCAATCTCGTCATTGACTTCCTCCAAGATGGCATCCAGCAACCCCATAAACCTCATGCTTTTGAGAAAAGGAAAGAAATAAATAAATAAATTAGTCCCAGAGGTTTCTATTTCTTGTTCTTTTACACTTAAATCATCTCACTATTTGTGGTGGGGACACAGATCAGCATCGAATTGGATGGCTAGGATGACGTTATGTACTGAATCAAAATTCAAATTTAAATTAATTAGAGCTATTAGAGATTTTCATATTAGCTTTATTTAAATTTGATATGATTTGATTTGAATCAGAGCATATCTGGAAGATTTGGAGACTCACCATATTTGGAGCTGATTTATTTTATTGTAATAGAATTAGTTTCATATTTGCTTTTATTTATTTGATATTTTATTTTCTGCATTTAATATTATATTTTCAAATTTCTACATGGGATCTCTCTATATAAAGAGGTAGCCATGCATTGTAAAAAGAATAACATTTGATAAATGAAGTGATGTTTGAGTTTTCTCAGAGCCTAAATCCGGATTAAGGGGTCGATATTCCGGTGAAGGAAATGGTAGAGTTAGCCTTTGGTGAGAATCCTCAAATTAGCCTAGTTATCCACTTTTCAAAAAAAAAAAGAGAAATAAAAAAAACTTTGCGCACTCACCTACCTCCGAAGCTCGCTCCGCTCGCACAGCCTTCGCCACCGTCGATCTGCCAGCTACCCGCGAGAGCCGGCAACACCGCCGCTGCATCTCCAGCCGTGCGGCCAGCCACTTCCCTCATCCGGTCAGCAGTCATCGCCCAAGACGTTGATCTCGATCCCGCTGGTTCTGCCTTCTGTAATATCGTGCACACTGGTTCGGTCATCTAAAACCTTGTGCACGACGTTTGGCCTTCTGCAACCTGATCAGTTAACCCTCATCGCCAGTGACTTTTCTTCAATTCAAATCGCTGGTAAATTCTTTCCCGAACCCAACTAAGTTGATTATTTGATTTCAACACAAATTATTCACTTGACTCGGATTATTTATTTGGCTTTAATTGTGTGACCCGACATTTCTTTGTGTGTCAATTACTGTTAGATTTAACTGTGAGACGTCTGTCCTAAATTCCTGAACCTCGGATCTGATTTATTGAATTTAAATTGACGCTCTAATGTAAATTGATAAATTCTTATTTATCATACGATCCAGTTTAATTTTAATTTTAAAATATCTTAATTTACGAGATTCAAAAATCTTATTTATCATATAATTTATCTAGAAAAAAAAAATTCTTAATTAAAATAATTTGCTAATCAATTTTGCTGAATATAAATATAAAATATCATTGGCATCTTTTTCCGTCCCGCATCAATTTGAGCTCTATTTTAATCTCTAAGATTTTTAGACGACATCATCATACTTACTCATGTCCAAAAAGCGCGCCCCGACTTTCTCGGAGTTTCTGATAGTTGGAACAACATTAGCAGCCTCTCGATCAAGGTTTCTCTCTCCTTAGTGCCTCACACCAAAAGCAACACTCCAGTGATCTTCAAGGTTTCTAGAAGTTTTCATCATGCTAGCTTGTCCAAGGAGTGTCTCCTGACATTTCCCTAAGTTACCGATCGTTGGAATGACGTCGGCAACGCATCCATGAAGGTCGGCCTTCTCGTTGACGACCACCTACAATAGTCCCCTTGCAAATGCCAACCATGACACTAACAGCAAGCCTCGACAGCCAGTGAGCAGCCATGAGGTTGCCACCGAAACCTCATGACATTCTTTGATTAATAAAGGTATTAGCACAATTACCACGCAAGTCTTCTACTTTTAACTTTATTACATCTAAGTCTTTTTATAATTTTTATCATATTTTCAATCCAATTTAATGTACTTTAACATGTAAACTTGCTAGGAAAATTTATATATTATAGTGGATCCTTTTTGCAGGCAACTAATCCCGTGAATCTAGAGAATCCTATCTAAAGCACATAAATAAAGTGTCATTCTTTTTATTTACAACTTTTTCTATTTATTTGAATGCTCAGATTGCTCGATTAATACCACATCATGCCATACAAATTTCTCCGTCAACAAATACAAAAGAGAACGAAGTCTGACTATCTAATTCATATCAAGGGTCAAGAAGTCATTCCTAAATCCTAATGCATTGCAATGCACATACATAAACAGGATGATGCAAGCAAGTCACAAAAATAACATTCCTACTCACATTCCTACACAGATGCAGAAACTAAACTAAATGCACAAGTGATATTAATTTGATCTTCACAAATAAAAATGCAAAATATTAACTAAAATATATGATTTGATCTTATCAAATTGTATTATACAAAGAAACAAAAAGTAAAGAAAGAATTTTAATTTAGAACGAGCTTTAATAAAAAAAATTGGCTAATAGGCTAAAGGTTACTTTAAATGTGAAAATCGGACTCACAGCTAAGCAATAAGTTCATCTATTCAATATGTAATAGACAAACACAAATAAAGAAATAATTCTAACATGTTAGAAACAAAAGAGAAGCAGATGTGTATATTAATAAGACAAACAGTAGCGAGCAAAATACAATAGGCTATAGTGGTATGACACAATATAGTAGCAAAAGGCAATAGGAAATAACAAAAAGCAATACAAAAGTTACCTAAAAACTCAAACCCTACAACTCGATCCCCTCGAATGTGCTTCAAACCGGTAGGAACATCAATCGGATATCTTCCACCTTGATGTTGTGCTGGCAAGGTCCCTCCTCTCCAGCTGTAGAAACTCTTTCGGATATTCCAAGAGATCAGGTTGAAAAGCCAATCCAATTCCCCCAAAATCACCTCAGTTTGAGTATTTATAGATTTGGATTGAATCTTAGTTCAATTTGGCACGTTGGACTGAAATTTAGATGAAATTTGATGGCCGGATTACCTACCGGTTTCAGTACGGACTGAAAAATTATGGAGATGTCCAGATTTTTCTATTTGCTTGCATACAGGTTCTTTTTTATTATCTCAAAGTCCAAATGGTTTCCAAATGAGTCCAAATCAGCTCCAAATACCTCTAAATGTTTCCCTTTTCATTTCCTAAAACTTCCCAAAACCATATATACTCTCAAAATACGTAAAAACATTACTACAAATATCATTCAAAACACTCAAAATATATCCTTACTACAAACTCACTCAACACACAAAAAAATAAAATAACTAGTAATAATATCTAAATAAAAGTTATCCAACTAGACTAGCTGGTTTGATCTCAAACTGGATCTATGATGTGGTCCAATCTCACACTGGATCCGTGATGTGCCCATCACAGGACTTGGCAATAATTCTGTTCTTCCAACCTAACAAAGCATCGCAGGGTAGTCTCGCATTTTATAGTCCCTATTCATACCTGTTAGGTCCACCCTTTTAGAAGAAACTATTAACAGTTCCAAACAAGTAAGAAGCCGGATCACAAAAAGGGTGGGGAGTAAGTAAACCTGTCGCGCAGGATGGCGATCGGGGCGAGGATGGAGAGGGCAACAATATCACGGAAGACACAGAACACCACCTGGTTTATCCCCACATTGAGCGCCAGCTTCGCGATGACGTGGTAGCCGGCAGCGATCACCTGCACGATCGCCATCGCAGCGTGTGCCTTGCGCACATCATTACTGCCGTTTCCGCCGTTCACAAAAGCGACCATCACCGATACAATCTATCTTACAACTCCTTTGATCGGCGAGGGCACAGTACAGTTTACAAGAGAGATGATGAAGGAAACGTAAAGAGGAAAGAGGTCTGTCTCTGCTTTGAGGATATTTATGTGTGCCCTTTTTTTCCAAAGATTGCGCTTTGCAACGAAATAAAAAGGGAGATCGGAAGGGATAAAGATAGCCTGGAATTCCGATTGCTGCGCCTGCGGCGAGGGTGCTGCGGCGAGGGTGCTGCGGCAAACCTCCTGTTATCTCCCCTGATTCACCAACCAGTGGGTGGCAGGATAGGTTGCCATTTTAACATCTTTGAACCTTTGTAGGGTGTCAGATTGACAGACACAACTAAAGCATTTTGGGCCGGCCTGGAGTGTGTGGGCTTGAATTTACCCTCGACATCTCTAGGGCCTTGTTTGGCATGAGCTCAAAAATGGATAAAAAAATATCTTAATAATATTTTAAATTTATTATAAATTTTAATAACTTTATTTAACATCCAACACAAATTCTAACTTTAAAAATCAACTTTATTTCACATTCAACACAAATTCCAACTTTAAAATCAACTTTATTTCACATCCTACACACCTCTCAATATTAAAAATAATTTCTTTCCCATCAACTCTATAAAATAAATTATTTTCTCTTTCCTTACCCAAATTCATCCTCCAACCAAACAAGCCCTAGGTGTGTCAACTTGAATGAAAAGTCCCATATTTTATTTCATTTGAAAAAAAACTTCTTTTCTTTATTCAAACCAACCACTTATAAAGAATTCCATTAAATTTATAACTAATTTAATATATGTAAATGTTTGTATATTTATGAGATTTTCGTAACAAATTTGCATTGTTATGTTTAAGTTGTTTTAAGCCATAATAGTGGAAAAACTAAACTAAATCAAACCAAGCCAAGCTAAGTCAAACCATACAATAACAACAACAAATTAAGTATTTATCTTATTAGGTGAGGTCAGCAGCTACAAGAATCCTTTATTTTCATTGTGCTCTGTCAAATAACAAATTCTTATTTAGCTCCAAATGTATAAGATCACTTTTTATTCTTTTTTATTATGTCTTTTTAATCTTTTTTTTCTCTTTTTATACAAGTAAGATCTAATAATCCAACATTTATTACTAAAGCTTCACCAACCTATAATTTATATGTTCATATTATCTAAATCGACCCTCTCTGAGTTCATCTTCAATTAAAACTACTCCAATCTTCTTGCATATATACTTATTTCTTATTTTATCTTATTGCATATCCAACCATCCACCATAGCATTCTTATTTCTGTGACATTTATCTTATTTATAAGTTTCTATTTTATAGGTCGACATTCAATACCATATAATACTGTTAGTCTTAATAATTCTGAAATTAGCCATCTGCATTCTCAATTTTATAGCTCGTTTCCTGTGATGTTGTCCAATTTCTGAAATTGACCGTCTTCTCAATTTTTTACTATCTTTATTAGAATTAATTAGTAAATTAATTTTAATTATTCCCAATTCACCCCCCTCCCTTGGGAAGCCTTTGGGCCAACAATCTCATCGAAAACCCGAGCTCAACTATTGCCCGATTCAGGGTAGGTCTTCGTCCAGATATTTGACGAGAGATACATACCCATCACGTCTTCACCATAAAAGTGGTTTTTCAACTTGCGTTATAACTAGAACAATATTTTAAAACATTGCAATTTCGAAAACCTCCTATCTCTTCTAGAGATGCATCTAGGCGTATCGTATCTCAAAACAACGCTACTCCTCACCAAGGGGGCCAATTAAGTACCTCCGACGTAAAAGGTAAAAGCATTTTTACAACTTCAAGTTCTAAAGTTGCACATGTGACTTGCTCTACATATGGCAAGACTAGGCATTATGCCAACTCCTGCCTCAAGAGGAGTTTAATTATTGGCAGTACGATCGAGGAAGAAGCCACGAGCGATAGTCAAAAAATTACTCTAAAAATTTACCTTTAAGTTTAAATAAATTTTTTTATTATACAATACGCTAGATATATTTCTCTACTTTATTCATCATAGTTCGATACTAATAATAATATTTATTTCACTGTTATTTTGTATGATTGATCCAAATTATCTAAATCGCTCATTTTTTCTAATGACTTGATTATTATATTTTTTCACTATAAGTATATTTATCTTGACTAAATTTATATTTTATATATTTAATTTTTGATCTATTAAAATGAAACCTTTAGATTATAATATATTTTTTATAACTCATGTTTTATCTTAACCCCTTTTTCTTGTCTTATCAACAAGGAGAATATCATACGCAAAAAGAATATCTCAAGACACTTTTCTTCAATGTGCACAAATTTTTTGATAATTAAAATAAAAAAAACTATTAGTTGAACTTTATTGTGTCCAAACACTTATATATTCTTAATAACTTGAATACAAGTAATGCAAACATCGTTCTTTCTTAAAATTCCCTAAAATATTTCTCTTTAGACTTTATTATGAGCTTTTCTAAATCAATAAAAATTAAATATAGATCTTTTTTCCTTTTTAAATATCTAAATAAATGAATAACTTTTATAGTAAATTTATCTAGTATAAAATCAAATTAACTTTGTGATACCGTAGTATTACGATATAATCTATGTTCAATTATTTTCTCTCAAAATTTTAAATTATTACTTATTAACTTAATTTTTTATAGTTAGTATAATTCTGTATATTGTCTTTATTTTTATAAACAGGTGTCAATGTACTCTTTTAATCTTCAAAATTATATCAAATAAGACCATCGAAACAGTTGAAAGTCAATTTTATTGGCCAAGTCTAAAAAATGATGTAGCATGGATCGTTGCACAGTGTCGAACTTGTGCTGTTGCAAAATAGCAAAAGCAGAACACCGGGTTATATACACCCTTACCTATTCCTAATAGACTTTGGCAGGACCTGAGTATTGACTTCGCTCTAGGTCTGCCTCGAATGGTTGCCCGGCATGACTCAATCTATGTTGTCGTGGATAGGTTTTCTAAAATGACACATTTTCTTCCCTGTTCAAAGACCTCTGACGCTTCTAGGATAGCTCGTCTCTTCTTGATAGGGTTGTTCGCTTGCATGGACTGCCTAAAAGTATGGTTTCAGATAAGGACGTAAAATTTAAAAGCTATTTTTCAAAGACTCTGTGGTATCTCATAGAAATTAAGTTAAAATTCTCAACCGCTTATCATCCTCAGACTGACGGCCAGACCGAGGTGGTCAATATGAGTCTAGAAAACCTTTTTAGGTGTCTGGTAGGAGAAAATAGTAAGAATTGGGATCTGATCATACCTATGGTTGAGTTTGCATATAATAATTTTATCAATATGTCCATAGGTATGAGTTCATTTGAGGTCGTGCATGGTTATAAGCCTAGGACCCCCACTGATCTTATTCCCTTACTACTGCACCATAAAATTTCTGAATCTGCACAATCATTTGCCGAGCATATTAGGCATTTGCATCAAGAGATCAGTAAAAGAATAAGTCTCAGCAATGAGGTCTATAAAAATTAGCGAATGCTCATAAAAGATTACAGAAATTTTCTGAAGGTGACTATATGATGATTCGGGTTAGACCTGACCGATTCCCTTTAGGGGTCGTTAAGAAGTTACAAGCTCGTGGGGCTGGTCCATTTAAAATATTAAAGAAGCTTGGATAAAATGCATATGTGGTTGATTTATCATCGAATTTTGGGATCAGTACTACATTTAACATTTCAGATCTGGTGGCTTACAAAGAACCAACAGCAATACTCAATGATCCATTTGAGCCTTCTTCTCCTATTGAGAGAGAACCTACTCTTGAGTGTCCACTTTCACATCCTTCCACAAAAAAAGAGTAAATTGAGTAGATTGTTAATGATCAGATAATCTCGACTAGAAATTGCGGATATCAGAAATATTTGATCAGGTGAAAAGGTTTGCCATCATCAGAGGATTCTTGGATCACTAGAGATGAGCTGCACCAACTTGATCCGGACTTGCTTGAGAGGTACTGCAGCAGAGTTGACCCTTACTCGACAGGGTCGAGTTCTTCGCACCCAGGGAGAGTTGGTGGGGACACGAAGACATCAGACTGTCGATTTATTCCAGGTAAAGTTTACACTCAACGTTTGAGATCTTACCACGTGGCGTCAATTTGGATGGAGGACTGATATCTGCAGAATTGGCAGCAGGCATGATTGGTGGTTGATCGGTTGATTAGAAATCTCCATTTAAATTAATTTATTGATTTGAATGAGAATATTCTAATTTTTGGGCTGATTTTATTTATTTACTTCCTTTTTTAGACTTTCGCATTTGGCATAATTGTAATCCTTGTATTCCCGTATTTATTTCAGCATTTATTTCCACATTTTGAATTTTAAATATAATAGGTGTATATAAAGGCATGGAGTAGTGTTATTTGTGCTTAATCCTTGAATGAAATTAATTTGAGTTTGAATTATTGCATATTATATTCCTGTGTAGAGAAAGGTTGGGGCATTGGGTAAAATCTCTAAATACCTTAAAGTAATTTAAAATATTTTTTCAATTTTTTTCAGATTTTAAAATAATTTAAGCTCAAAAAAATTCAGGCCCGTCATTGCAATTTTCCCACCCTAAAATTCATCTCTCTGTTTTCTTTGCTTGGCTCGAGATTCTTTGATTCCTTCGGCTAGCCGACTCCGCTCCGACCGCGCCGACCTCACCTCCTTCCGGTCGCGCCTCGCCACTGGCCGACGGGCTCGCTAGCCACCACGGAGTGCCTCCGCCCACTCAGCCCGCCGCTCAGATCCATCGAGCTGTCGTGTCGCCGCCCGCTTGCTCGCTGACCAACGACCCGCCCGCCTCCTCCTCCAAGCAGCTCCCCATTCGTCGGCGACGACCGTACTGATCCCGCTTCGACGCACAGTAGTCGCTCTCCCTGGCGCCTGCTGCGCTCCAACCCTTGCTTCCCACGCCGGCCCAGCTGTCGCGCTCGCTGCTCGGCAGCAACCACCGCTCTGACCGCGCAGCTCCACCGCCTCCACTCCAGTGCGTTGTGGTTCCGCGCCCTCGCTCGGTTAGACCTCACCGCATTAGCATCCGCCCTGTTTGCTGTCGCTGCTCCGCCACCTCCTCTCCATTGTGCTGTCACCTGCTCACTGCCAGCTCAGTTTAGGCAATTATGTCTCGCCGCTTGCCCGCCTCGGCACCATCAGTCCTGGTCGCTTTGACTAGTTCTAGGGGTAATGGAATCTCAACTTGAGGTAACTTTGAACATCAATTGAATATTTTTGAATATCTTGTGAGACCTCGTAGTGACATCTGTTATTGAGATTGTTTGATTTGCTCACTTGTGTGGTCTGAACATTACTGTGTGATTAAATTGCTGTTGGATAATATTATATTGTGAGGATGCCTATATTACTGTGTACCCTGGCTTTGACTTGTTGAAATATAGTTGCCCTAAATCATTTAGTAAATTTATTAGATATTCTTTGGGCTTGTTTCTAAATCTTTAAAATCGATTTACTTCTTAAAACTGTGATTTCTTAATTATTACATAACTATCATCAACAATATTCCTGGATAAATTTTATGTTCATCTGTTAAATTATTTACTGATCTCTAATTAGGATTGCATCACAATGTCACACCAATATTATTGGAGCCAGAGTTAGGTTCAGAAGTGACCTATTTTGTTTTTATTTTATTTTGAATGGATATGTAGTGAGTACATTTGTTGTGTGAGTGTTTATTCGTGTATGATTATGTGTATATCTGTATGAGATATAATGAGTAAACATATCAAGATGCAGTACAGGTTACAAAGAAAGGTTCAGAAAATGATCCACTATGGGCTGAAATCACCCTGCAGTTTCCTGAAATATTGATTTAAGGACAGATACTTTGGGATCAGATTTTTGGATTATATGGATTAGAACACTTGTTGAATGGATATTATATTTTGTGCACCTTTGATGCTTAGCCGGCCCTTAAACTATGCCAACATGCTTCAGCCTCCCACACCTTTATCAAATTATAAAAGGGTTTGCAAGGAGAAAAAAGACAGCTTTTGGACTGCACAACCATTTTCAGCTTAAATGTAGTTGCCCCCCTTGCAAGGAGAAATTTTTGTGTGCGCCGGTGCACGGTACACCAGCTCAATTAGCACACGACACGTCAGCACGCTTGACCATTTTTATCCACGTGTCGTGTATTAATTGGGCTGGTGTACCGTACACCGATGCACACAAAAATTTCTCCCTTTCAAGAGTGGAAGGAATCACCTTAAGGTCAAGCCCTAAGGGAGGAAAGGAGTTCGAGTCTAAAAGATTAAGGAGGGAAGGGATCCAAATCAATCATGGCAAGCTTGGGGATCAATCAGGGATTAACGTATGCAGTTTGAGTCCGCTAGCTCTGGGCCTGTAAATGGGTTAGATCTTGATCCGATCCGATCCGATCCGTTATCCGAACCGATTATCTTATGAAATGGAATAAATTTTTGACCCACACAATTATTCCGAAAAACCAACCCGGAATTTATATGTATAAAATTATTTTACGTATTTATATATTTATTATTTAATTACATATATTAATTGTTGTTTTATTTTATGAAGATTTTGAAATGTGATTGAGGCTTATAATTATTAAAGAGACTATTGCAAATTATTTTAAGTGCAGTAAACAGGAAGTGCTTGCATTGTGAGGTGGGATTAATAACTACAAATATTTTTTACTATTGAGATGAAATATTTAGTGCTAACTTTAAAAGAAATTGTGCTTTATTTTTTGTGTAATATTTTCATTCACACTGTTGGTTCTATTTTTGTAATATTATAATATAATGCTGATGTCAGTAATACGATCTTTAGATATTTATATATTATCCTTATATTTTCTACTATAATGAATTTATATTGTAAATTTTAGTGATTAAAATTTTATTTAAAAATATAAGAATATATATACAACTAATAGTTGTAATCATTAAAAAAAAGAGTTAAATTATTTAAAAAAAGTTCCGGGTCGACCCGAAATCCAATCCGAAAATCCGAACTGTGGCGGGTCATGGAATGGATCTGGGTTGACCTCGATCCGATCTGTCCGGATATATTGGAATCGGATCCAGGTTGGGGTCAATCCGATCCGTTGACAAGCCTAGTTCAGCCTAGCTCGTAATTATTATTCAATGTTTTCTCATTATCTTGTCTATCAGCATTGAACTTATAATCTTTGTTTAATCTTGTCATGAGTCTAGAGTGTACCAGCCCTCATGTAAACATTTTGGTTCTATAGCTTAAACATTTTGAGACACCAAGTCATCATCTTCATTTTGCTGTCCATTGCTTTCCTGTGTGCTGTCTATATTCATTTGCTATTTTTACATCCCTACCTTGCTAATCAATGCTTTAGAAACTTTATATTTGATCAATAATACATCATGTTAAGAACCACCCCGAAATCCATGATGAAACTGAAGCTGAAATTAACTCATTTGTTGTCCAAAATTTTCATGAATGCTTAAATTGAGCTTTAATTATATGTTATGTTGGCTACGTACAATAACCTGAGAACTACTTTTGACACTTTGATTTTAATAATTCAGCTGTTTACAAATAATTTTGAAAAAAAATTTATAAATAGCATGTTAATTCATTATAGACAACTTCAATGAATAAGCATTATAATTACTAATTATATTATAATACTAAAAGAATATTAAGCAGAATGAGCTTCTAGTAAAGCTCACAATCCCTTTTAAACAAATATATTCACAATCCTTATAAACAAGTCAAACATTAACATATTCAAACTTATTTATTTAATGATCGAGTTTTAAAAGTATATTTAAGTTTGTCTATTAAACTTGATAAATGAATATGAACGTGTTTGTTGAGCCAAATATTAAGCAGTTTGTCGGGCTCATATGACAAGTATTTATCACTATTCTTCTTAGCATTCTTATAATACTTTATCGTGACCGGCTTTTGAATTTCAATTTAATCCACTTACATGACGTACAATATATGTGAATACCAATGAGTAGATGTATCATGCATGCTTAAAAAATTTCATAAACACAAAATGGTAGAATACAATTGGGATAGTAAGCTAGATTTTAGTGAAAGTTGGCCAAAAGGTTTAGACTTAAAAAAGTTAGGATTTAAATGATGTTGTGGATTTTTTTTATACTAGTTGTGGAACTTACTAATGCCTTCAATTTGCTTTACCGCCATGTGATGAGCTTCCATTTGTGGTTAGGGATCAGGAATGAATCTATGGTGTGACAACAAACTGGATCTCAATGGTTGTCCGGCCTTAATTACCTGCTGGAGAGAAGGTGACAATGGTTGTACAGCCTCACATTCCACAAAGAATGTGATCTATTTTTTCTTCTTTAAAATAAAAATTGCCCTTAGCGATATCAACAATACTATTTTTGTCCTACTATGTGATGCTATGAAGCACGGATATAAAACGGGTAAACGACACGACACGACGGTACGATAAATTTTTAAAATATAGGACACAAACACGACAGAATACGGCAGATATATGATAACAAAACTTATATGTAAACTCAAAAAAAATAAAAAGGGATGTAGCTCAATTGGTAGAGCGCTCGAGGCATGGGGTTCGATCCTCCGCATCTCCATTGTTTTTATCTTTCAAAAAAATTTATATATTTAGTAACAACAATTCAAATTAAAATTGATAAAGTATCGATCTTAAAATTAGAATGGTCAACTCACAACTATTAATAAGAGAGTGGCCTAAAATTGCCTTCTCACAATAATATTATATACAACTAATATACACCAAAAGAAAATAAGCAAAATTATATTGAGTTTTAGTGTATTCACTAATAAAAAAAATTAAAATGTTAATTGCAAAACTACTATAAGGTAACACACCCAAATGCTAAAATAAGTAAGTGTTTGACATTACAAAATTAAAAATTCATCAATTTTCATAGTCTGATTTCCCACAAGTATATTCTTTCATCACCAATTTTTTCATCTCTCATCTTCATTATCATCTAACAGCATCACCTCAAGCTTGAGCTTATTAAGTGATAATTCAGTCACTTCAAACATACATGTATCCTCCACTAATGACATTGTGTCTGGAGCAACATCCCATATTTTAGAAGTCTCTTTCATATAATATTTGTTCCTTCTAGATAGAAGATACAAATTGTTATGGATATAAACTAAATCTTGAGCACGTTGTGGGTTCATCTTATTCCTTCTGATTGAATGTATGAATGAATAGGTGCTCCAATTTCTTTCATAATAAAAAGATGAAGGTTGACTAAATAATCTTATAGCCAATTTTTGTAAATATTGAGCATCAGCACCATAAATGGTCCGCCATGCAAAAGGATCTAATGTTTCTCTATCCGTCATACAATCCACATCACCAAATATGCCTTATTACAAAAAATATCTTGCAAATTCGGCATTGACAAGTTTTCATTTTTGATTGTCGGGGAAGAGTTTCTTTAAGCATTTGATTCTTTCTTGCTATATTTCAAGGTCAATATTGGGAGCAACTCTATTGGGAGCCTAGAAAGCATTTCTGGTTGCAGAATCTATATAAATATATAACAATGAAAATTAATGTAGTAAAGTGAATATAAAAGTTTTAATTATGACAATATAAAAACTTCAATTATTTTATTTACCTTGGGTTCAACGAATGCTCTAAACAATGTAGTGGAGTGTTGCTCTTTGTCCATCTTTCAATCAAAATATCATAAATAATATTGAAAAAAAAAGAATTCTTCGTATCACTTTTTTCTTCATGTCTAAAAATGATTGCCTTCACTTTTTCTATTATAGTGTCTCACATATCATATATTAAATGAAGACATGACACATCAGTGTCTGCAGCTCAACATCTCATATATAGGCTCAGTAAAATCAAGAATGTAATTAAGTTTATCCCACCAAATATCATCTAAGATCTTCTCTTTAATGAATATTGCTCTCTCAAAATTATGCTCCTTATAAAGACTCCACTTATCATAGGCGATATTAACTAATCCTTATTTTATTTTTTTAAATCTTTTGAGCATTATAATTATTGATGCAAAATGAGTTTCTATAATAGCTAGTATTTTCAACTTCACATGTTCATTAAATATGCTTAGTCGCATAGCATGATTCATGATGAGATTTTTTATAAAAATTGCATCATTTGTTATCTCTGTGATTCAATGGCACTCTTCATTTGTGATCTCATTGCCTTCAACATTTTTTGCAGAACAAATATTTTTCAGTACCAAATTTAGAATATGAATAATACAAGGAGTCCAAAAAAATATGAAAAAATTATTCCTCTGTTAATGCTCTAGCAACTTTACACATAAGAGCATTGTCAGTAATAATTTGAACAACTTTTTCTAGCACAACCTCCATAATAACAGATCTCATTAGAGAACCAATGAAGTGTTTGTCCTTACACACTCCTTCACAATTTACAATAGTAAGAAACATTAAAAAATCTTCACAAACTGCCATAAAATTGATTAGAAGTCTTCTTTGAATATCAGACCGCCCATCGGAGACAATTGTAACACCTTTTAAACATCATATTTCTTTAATAGGCAATAATTGTCTTTCTATATTGGCTTTCTCCTTCTGCAAAAGAGATGTCCTCAAGCTATTGTACCCAAGAGGTACATAATCTAAAATTATAGTACTTGTAGCAATTTTCAACATATCAACTCAATATGGGTTTCTTGCTAAATGAAAAGTCAAACCCGATGAATAGAAAGTTCGAGCAACAGCTTCATTCAATTGTTCTCTTGCTTGTATATTGAAGGCTTTTTAAATAGATGATTCCCCTTTTGTTTTTTTTTTTTTCGGGTCTCAAATGTCTCCATTTGTTGTGTATTAAATCCACTAGATAATGCACCAAAGCCATTGAAGTAGCTCTTGTAGATGATACACATGGAAGAGGCTTTTCTTATCTGGGCATTCTTCTTTGCTTTTTTTACTTATTCATCTAACTTTTGCATTTCAACTAGTTCATGATTTTTTACTTTAGGAATCCCCAAATCACAATCCTAATAATTTTAACAGATAAGCTTTTACTCTAGAATATATGCTCATTAGCTTAGCATAACAATAGTTACATTTAAACAACTTGTTACCACCACCATGTCCAAGACTATCAAGATTTGTTACATATTTCCACAATGGAAAAAATCATTCCCAGATGTGTTATCAGTAGCTTGGGATTCTTCAGCTTGAGATATTGTAAATTTTTCTAAGAATCAAATTAGATATAACTATAGTCATACTTATTCTTATTCATGACAAATACATGATAAATCCAGTGAATAAATCAAATAGAAAAGGATTAGTTTAACATAAAAATAGCTAATCATGAGTTCATGACAAAACCAACAATAAGCAAAACATCAACTTAGTAATAATAATAACAATAAACAATTCAGAAGCTGTGAACCTTCAGGAAAGAGCAAAACATCTAAAACAAGGCAGACAGGCAACAATGGCAAGCTAAGGGAAATAGTAGAGCAACTCAAAATTAGCTAAAGTAGAAAAAATTAAAAATCCTATGAGGGTCGACGTAGTGCGGCGTGTGCGGTTTACCTCAATGTCTCGAAGGAGAAGTGGGGATGACTGGCAACCGTCGCCAGCGACATGCGTAGGTTAGGAGGAAGGCGAGGTTGAGGGATTGCGCGTGCGAGAATAGCCGGCGAACCACGAGAGTTGATCCACACGATGCCAAAGCCGAGAGAGCTGCGGCGAGAGCACGAGGAAGAAGCCAACAAGTCACGAGAGATGATCCGCGCGAGGCGACTACGGTGAGAGCTCGAGAAAGAGGAGCCAGTGAGCAGTGAGAGCACGAGGAAGAGGAGCCAAAGAGCCCACGAGAGACGATCGACGCGAGTGTTGTCACCGGCCGACGATTCATGACGTGAGGGAGGAGCAGATTCGCAGCAATGGTCGCAGTGTTCGGGACGTCCGTGCGAAAGGAGCAGGTTTCACGATTAGATTTAGGGTTTATGTGTTTTATTTTAAATATAATTTTGTAATAAAAAATTAAAATAATTTTTTAAAATAAGTGCCCTAAAGTATCCCGCATAAGTGTCCAGCAGTGTCTGAAAGTATCCAGTAGTGTCCGAAAATATCCAGCAGTGTCCGAAAGTGTCCCGCTGTGTCCTCAAGTATCCTAGCGTGTCAGAGAAGTGTCGGATTTTTTTTAATATTATTTAATTCGTACACGCCATGTGGCACGTCCACACGGTGTCCCCCTGTCCCCCATGTCCATGTCCTAAACATCCGACATGACACTTCATGGAAAATAAAAGTGTCAGTGCTTCATAGCTGTGATGTTATTTTATTGTGCATCGTAATTCTGCCATAATATGTTGAGCTTAGGCAGTATTATTTCTTGGAGTTAAACATAAGCTTAAAAAAAAAAAAAGACATTTAGAAAAAAATTACACCTGGCCAAAGAAAATCTGTCTTTATCCTCAATTTTGTTGGAAAAACAGAATGCATGAGCCCTTGCCTTCATTTTAGGTAAATACTAAAGGACAAAGAACCCGCACAATTATTGTTTTGATGTGGTGAGGAGGAGCCCATTGTGCTCGATCCTTTGTACGTACTGAAGGCTAGCAAATTAAGACATATATTAAGAGTTGATTGATTGAACGTAGGAAAAATAAATAGACTCAATTGAGGTGGCGTCTGCCTGAGCTTGACGAGGTTGGACAGATCGCGGTCTCTTTAAAGCTTTCTGTATCCATACTGCATATCCCTGTTTATATATTTCAAATATAACATAACAAGTAATGATATATGTATAATATATAAAGAGTACTCCTCGGGCATCGACCGACCGACGGTGCACGTCGGCTTCTGTAATTCTATTAGCTTCTTGGATGCATGCCTGGATATTGATTGATGCGTGATTTGGTTTTGAATGGAATTGGATGTCAGATTTTCAATTGCTGTACATTCTGAGAGCGATCAATCTTGATGGGCAACCCATTGAGGGGCAATGCAAAAGGCCGGAACTGAATTCCGCTTCCGGATCCCGAAAGAGACCATCTAGTGAAAGGAAACAATAAGTAAATTACATAAAACTCATTCTGGAGCAAATTATTCAATGAATAATTAATATAAACAGAATAATTTTTTTAAAAAAAAAAAAAGGAAAGAAGAAGAAGAAGAAGAAGATTTTGAGAAATAGATAAAAAGTTGGAGCAAGCAGAGATGATTTGACCCGCAACCCAAAAGAAAAGTAGAAAAGTAGAAAAGTAGAAAAGAAAATTATATATTAATTGCATGCCACTGCCAATGGATGCGGCGATGTGTGTGGCAAAGGCAAAACGGGAGAAGAATAAGAGCAGGAGAACAATGAGGGGATCGGCTGACGGGTTGGGATATGCGTTGTGGGGGACCAACCTGTATTTTGTGGTGAGGTGATGGAGGAGGACGAGCATCTCCAGCTTTGCCAACTCATTTCCAGGGCAAGCGTGGGTCCCATTCCCGAAGGGCAAGTACGTGTTCGGCCTCGGCGATACCTGCGCGTTCCCAACATCGATCAAACAACAAAGAACCCTTTTTTTACTTGATGATTCATATTCAATTCTCTTCACTCAAATCAGATAGACACTACTTGATTCTCTTTATAAAATTAATCTCAATTCACTCAAATCAGATAGACACTACTTGATTCATATGCAAGTTGCCGTCCATTCATAGGCATATTAATTTCGCATCGTAAAATACAGACAACTTTGTTTAATTATCAGCTGGATTCAGCTGGCCAGAATTCAAGAAGAGAAAGAGAGAGAGACAGCACTGTCCACGCCCTTACCAGATACTCTTTTTCTCTCCCTCCCTCCCTCTGCAATCTTTAGCATGTCAAATTTATATGGGCTAATTAATTAGGAATTCGCTCATGACAATGGGGCAGGCAGCCCTTTGGGCTTTTAGGTATGGAGCGTGGATCAATAAATAAAATAAATAAATAGAGAATATATATATATATAATTAACAGATTTATGCTTACCTCGAACCTGGAAGGATCGAACTTTTCAGGGTCCGGAAAGTTTTCAGGGCTGTGGTGAATGATTCGGAACAGCGGCAGGACCTTCCATCCCTTGGGTATCAGGAACCCTGCACAAGAATCAAGATCTACTTATTTGCTTATCAACAAAAAAAAAAAAAAAAAAAAACTAGCTCATAGTTTATGTGATTCACAACGACTATGCCATTAGTGCATACAATTAAGGAGAATGATCGATTAAAACTTTGTTAATTAGCAAAATTAAATGGAAGGAAACTCACCCTCATATTCTACGCTCTGCACGGCCTCCCTGAAGGTGAAAGTGAGGATAGAAGCCACCCTCAAGGTCTCCTGGATCACCCTGCAGGTGATGGGCATGCTCCTGGTATCCGACCAATTCAAGGCCCCCATCGTTTCCCCGCGCCTCCTGATCAGCTCCTCTTGCTCCTCCTGCGCGGCAACACAAATGTAATTAATATATAGATAGCTATAGAGTGTAATTTGATCAATGAAAAAATAGTCGATCGAGCGAGCTCGGCATGCATAATCACATACCGTGACTGCTTGGAGGATGCTTGGGTTCTCGGCCAGGTACTTGAGGATCCAGGTGAGGACGCTAGCGGTGGTGTCGCGGGCGGCGAAGATTACACCAATGATGTTGTCTGCAATTTGTTCATCGGTGAGGGCCTCCTCCCCCATGAATGAGGCGAGGAGGTCGTTGTCGTCGGAATGATGATGATGATGATGAGCCCCCCTCTCTCTCCTGCGGGACATAATCCGGGCTACGATGAGGCCCAGCTGGCGCCTCGCCTTCATGGCCTTGTGGAACAGGGTACCTGGAAAATTGAAGGGCATCGAATTGTATCCCTTCTCAAGGGTGTAGTAGCACTGCTTCAGCTCCTCTACGTACGACTGCTCTTCCTTTCCAAAGATGGATAGCAGGGCCACATTCATCGCATACTGTATGTGCCATCAGCCGTATGTATATGCAATTTAGCAACCGAATTAACTAGTAATTAAAACTTTTGAAAAATTTTAAGCTATATATACGGATGCAGTGCGGTTGAAACTCTCACCGTCTTCATCTCCAGGTAGGCGTTGATGAACCGCCCTTCCCAGGAGGAGAGGTGGCGCAGGGCGATCTCCTCGATGGCCGGGATCTTTGCACGGATTGCGTCGGGCATGAAGGCGCGGAGAACAAGACGGCGGAGCTTTGCGTGGTATTCTCCCTGCTGGAAAAAGATGGCCTGGGGCCCGAGCATCCGCTCTTTGCTTTTAGGAAAGGTGGGCTTGAAGAGGTGGGCCTTGGTAATAAGCACAAACCTGGCCGCCTCCGGGCTGGAAACCATGATGCAGGGGCAACCCAGTATGCGAGTCTTGAAGATGGCACCGTATTTGCTCTGCCTCTCTTCGAAGAAGCAGCTTGGATTGTTTGAGTAAAGCTGGAACGTTTCCCCCAAGTAAGGCCATCCCATCGACCCCGGCGGCAGCTGTTTAGCAATTCTGCCGCTGACGCCGTCCCTCACGGCCTGCGGGGATATGATCCTCATCCATATCATGCGGCTGAGCAGACAGACAGCCGCCGTGACAACGAGCGCTGCCGCCAGAGCCGACATAGCCGACATCCGAAGGGTGGTGCTGGCACCTGCGGGGGAACCGCCAACAAACAGAGCCATAATATTACTACAGTATTCCATTCAATTCAAGGAAGCTACAATATTAGCGGATGGATGCTTTGAATGGATGGAGCAGAGTAGGAGGCAGCAGAGAAGCTTCAATTGGTACGGCTTGGTGTGTCTTCTGGGAGGTTTTATAGTGGGGGAAGTGCGTTGGGGTGGGGCTGTACAGCTATCAGCCACCCACGGAATCTCCGTCCAGCTCATTTTTTATCTACTATTATCCCATATTATCAGCACATACATGAACTGATACATTAATGTATTGAATAAAATTACAAATCATTCATGAATGATGGTGGCTAGATGTATGACAGGATGAAAAAAGGGTGGCCAGGGCACTTCCCCCTACACACACTATATCTGTTGATTTTATTAATATAAGAAAATGTAAAGAAACCTCGAGAGGAAAAGCTAAAACCGCGGCTAGCAGAGGCTGTCTGGCTGAGAAAGGTATTTGTTAAATAAAATCCTACGACCTAAATATATTTATATATATATTACATATGCATAGTTGATTATTATTATTATTATTATTTATCATTAATTGATCTCTAATTACGCTGCTCTCCGCTGTGCTAGCTGAAGCCTGAAGGGGTCTGAAGGAGGCCTGAAGGGGTCTGAAGGAGGCCTGAAGGGGAGAGGACTGGGGACAGCACAGCACTAGAGTTGCGCAAGTACAATAGTGAATTATGCACAGCCATCTAAACGGCAAGGAGAAAGATGGCAAAATCACAAATGTCTCCCTGTCACATATAGCAGTACTCCGAATGAAGGTTATGTTCCCTAGCGTGGGCCGTCTGTTCGACCATATCTATTTGGCATGACAGCCCATGTATTATGGGATGATCCAAAAATGAATCTGGCATAATCAGACCCTCCTCTTGTGACTTTTCCTGTGATGTATGAGTTCCTAAAAAGTACAATAGTAAATTTCTTCCAGTTTTGACGTCAGACATGAATCATGAGAAGCTTTCTCAAAATTGTTACACATTCAAATTCAAAAAAACAACATAGATTTTCTATTTAAAACAAAAACCAACATAGATAATTATACTAAAAAACTTGAAAGATTATCAAGAACACAATTATCATATCCGTATACTAGTTCTTCATCAACTGTTACATCACCCATGCATACAATAATTATAATTGAAAACCTAACATAAAACAAATATGTATTTTACAATTGCTTTTTGAAAGATTCTTGTCGGGAAGGTATGGCAAAGCTTCCTGGAGTACATGTCCAGTGAAGGCCGAGCTCTTCACGGAGGCCTTTCAGAAACTTCCTGGCCTCCAACCACTGGTAATTCTTCATTGTCCATTGTTGGGGAAACTCAGTTTTAAAACATCACTTGGATTAAATTGGCTGATGTGATGATGCTGTGCCAGTTGGTCCTAAACCTCCCACAGATGATCTGTTGTAGCCATCGGCTCATCGAGTTCATTTTGATGGTGAAGTGGCTCAAATGCGTTCCTTTTTTTTTATAGAAAACGTGTTCCTCATATCATAACAAAAGTTTGATAGAAAATGTGTTCCATTTTTTTTTTTTTTTTGATAGAAAACGTGTTCCATTTTTTTTTTTTTTTGATAGAAAACGTGTTCCTTATCTAAATATGAACTTCCACAAACAACAATCTAAACATAACATATACAAAAGATTTGAATACTTAACAGAGTCCATCACTTGGTCCTCTTCTTGGCTAATAAGTTGGGAGGGTCTCATAGGCCTTCTTCAACTGAATCCAACATTTGCTCAGGATGTATACCATTGCATGTACATTGATGTTCTTACTCACTTGTCATCCCATTCAGATGTGTTATTAAGCTAGCACACTGAACCCACAAGATCCTCGTTTCTTGATGCTCCCAGTGCCATTTTGTATCAGCTTTATTTTAGCATCCTTATTTTTAAGTTTGATATCCTATGAATGTCGACACCTGGAATGAGACCAACTGTCGTGATACTCTTCTGAGGAGATGCTGCTCAACTCTAATCCATGCATCGTTCGGTTTAACGGAGCCGTCGAAAGTCACCTTAATCCACCGAAGGGGTGGGGGATCCCAATGGGATGCAGAGGGGTTGCTACAGTCGTGAAGGCTGATGGGATCCCAGTTCCCCACGTTTGATAAAGAAGGGATCTAAGCTCCTTTGGTTAGCCACTTCTCCTCCAAATGGTGAGAAAATTACAGACAAAGAAGAGATCCAAGCTGCTTTGGTTAGCCACTTCTCCTCCAAATAGAGACCCCTTATTCTCCCTTTGCCTGAGTTGAGCATTCCCCCACCCAGAGCCACAGTCTCTCAAGAGGATGCACTCAGAATCAGTTCACCTATCAACAATGAGGACATTGTAGCTGCTATCAACTCTTTTGGCAACAACAAGACCCCTGGAATTGATGGCGCTCACTGGTATTTCAGGAATGAGACCACCAAACTGACATCTGCATATGTATACCAAAGGTTCACAGCAAACAACACATCTGAATGCATGTTTTGACTCATGGCTTGTTCCGGTTGTAAATGTAGTAGTCTCAGAAGAATTAAACAGATTACGTATAACAGCGTTGGCCACATTACACATCTGTGGATAAGTATCCCAACGACAACCGCAACCCGCATTTCTCAGCAATCATTGGCATGCCATATATTTGTATTATATTATCCATGTCCTATAACATTATTTCACCTCTCCAACTAGCAAATGGAATGAATTGGTAAGTGGCGACCATCTTTCTACCCTAAATGAAGTGATGAGATACTGGTCAACAGGAAACCACTACATATGCATAACGGTGTAAGATACTATAATCCAACCCTCTCCAGTTGCTGGTGAAAGAGACTGCTCAGGGACTGGCCAATCACGGCTTGTGGCCACATGACTGCAGGGTGTCAATAATAAAGGTTGTCAGAAACACTGAAAAATACAATAGCATTGAGACAAGAACACAATATATAATGAGCAAAACTCTTGAGCTATTGCTTGCGCCATCTTAATTATCAGGCCTAGCACATACTGTTAGCCAATGGCCTTTGTTGTCGACATGATTACCATGAGAATTTTAATAATGCCATGTGAGAAAAAATGATAAATCATAATAAGAAATAAGATGTATGTATAAATTTTCTCTGTATATTCAAAGGGCATTGAAGACTTGTTTTGCAACAATAACACCATCTTTTCTAGATCAAGCACCTCCTTTCATATGAATCCTAAAAATGTTCTTGGATGATCTATTCCTGGAACCACTGGCAGAGGAGTTAGTTCAATGACTACTTTGGTCTCACCAAATGGTGGCCAATCGGAGCTACCGGGCACAATATCAAAACTGGCTGAGTAGAATTGATGGTATCACGTCAAGCTATAATACTAATATAAGAAGTCCTTATGGATCCCACTGAAGAACACCCATCAATCTGAAAGCATATACTCATGGCTGATGATAAAATTGTGGCCTCGAACATATAAAATTGAGGATTTAAAATCACCTTGAATAATATGTGATCAATGTAATCTGTCATTCATGCTGATTAACTTGTATAATAAGTGGATAATATCTTGAAGTTCCTTCACTGTAATCTGCCGTTAACTTGTCAGAATCTAACTTAGCAATCATATCACCGTGGTCTGTTTGCCGCTTAAAGAAATGCCCAGCCAGGTAATAAAGTTTACCACAAACCAAAGCTTGAATGGCAAGCCTCTTTATCATCTCAAAATGAAATCTATGCACTCAGAAATGGCCGTTGTCATAGTACCTTATATGACAACGGATCCCGTGCTATCCCGTTGCTCACTATTATAACATAGTTGGCTATATCAGACATAGACCCAACTTGATACATCATTACACAAATGCTTCACCAGACTAACTCTATTGAAAATTTTCTTAAAATTTCTACACTGAAGCCTCAAGCAATATCTACGTGAAACCCAAGAAAAAAGTTTGGAAACACCCTGCAATAGACTTTGATGATAATCTGAAACATGATATAGTCTTCCATCGTTAAGTCTAACTACATCTAATGGTCATGGCAAACATTGCAAAAACCATTCCCAGGAATCAACACATCCTATTTGACAGCAGGAGACGTTGGGTCTAACTACATCTATATGGGGGCAAACATTGCACAAACCATTCTAGGAATCAACGAATCCTATTTGACAATGCAAATGGCAACAAGGAAAATTCTATTATTTGCATCACAATATCAGTAGCGGTTTTTCCCAAACAGAAAAGTACCATCAAGTGAAATGATAGATCAACAATGCACCCAGCAAACAATGCATGGATTGAAGACCTAACAAAAAGGTTCAGGCGATTTGAGTAAGGATATGTACTGATCATCAACTACAAAACAATATGCACAACGCCATCCATATGGCGTCCCATGCTTTGTAGTAAGCCCACATCAATATTAAATTGAGCACTAATCCTAGCCATTATTTTTCAAGTGTCTGAGGATTCCCTCAAAGCTGAAACAATGAATCCACAAACAAATCTGTTGTCGACGAATCTTTTTGACCTTACCTTTTTGACACCTTGTCAAACTTCCTCCTACGACTTATGAGGGATGTTCAAGTCTGGCTTCTCTCCTATAGACCTCCAAATTGAACTTGATTATTAACTTGGTGAGCATGTCCGAAGAATTTTCATCCATGTGCACTTTTTTGAGCCAATGTCTTCTTCCTAGTACCACCATTATCCAATGAAAATGCACCTCTATGTGCTTTGACTTGGAGTGGAATCAAGGATTCTTTGTCAATTGATTGGCACTTTGGCTATCACAATACAAGTTATAGATTTCCTAGCTGTCCCAACTATTCAATAAATTTCCACAACAGTTATTCACAATATTATGACATAGCAATAAGTTGTCTTCATTGACGATCGGGCTATACACTTCTACAGATTGGATTGTGAGAAGACTGCTCCAACATACCCTGAAGGAACTCCCGTGAGTTAAGTCTCCATCTAGAACTACATCAAGATAGCCAACCAATTTTGACTCGTACCTCCCGAAACATAAAACCACTTCACTGTCCCCAAATGTCCCTTGCCTAGATTCGCTAAACATCTGCTCACAACTCCCATAGCTTGTGCAATGCCTAGCCTCATATAGATCATTGCGTACGTAAGGCCTCCAACTGCAGATGACTATTGAATCTTCAACATTTCTTTTTTTTAATCTTCAAAGCAAGGGAATTGATTCATCTATAATTAAAAATGTCCTCCAAAAGGGGTGTACAAGCTTCAACTTGTACATGCTAAACCTTTGCAACACTTTTAAAAGTAACTTTCTTACAACAGATATACGTTTCTTATCTCACTATCCCTCGATGATACTCATCCTTAGATTTTGTTTGGAAGGATTCAACTCTTTGCCTTTAAAATTTTTACCTTTTCAACATCCTTGCAAACAACTAGCATGTCATCAACATAGAGCAAAAGAGCAATGAAGTCATCACCTCCAAACTTTTTCATGCACATTAAATAGTCTAAAGTGGTTCTTTGAAACTTACGTTGGGCCATGAATGCGTCAAACATCTTGTAATACTGTTATGGAGCTTATTTCAAACCATACAAACTCTACCTCAATCGACGAACCAAATGTTCCACTTCTTTCCGAAGCCTATAGGTTGCTTCATGGATATCATTTCGCTTAACCCTTGGGGAAGAAATGACGCCTTCATGTCCAATTATTCTACTTTAAAATCCTGACTTAAGGTTAGAGTAAGTGCAAAGTGAATTGACATCATCTTCAAAACTATTGAAATATCTCCACAAAGTCAATTATCACTTCTACTCAAAGCATTTCACAAATAATCTAATATTGTATCTTAGTCAGGAGTTCTCCATCTTTAGCTTGAAGAACCACTCATTTTAAGGTTTTCCTCCCCTTGGCCAGCTTGTGCAGGGATGTTAACTCCTCTTACAATGCTCTTCACCATCGACACACATCGTTTCCCTTCAAGACTTCTTTGATTCACCCAAGTTCATCTATATCAGTTAACAACACAGGCCATGTTTGTTTAGGAGTTTAAAATTAATCTGATTTAATTTTAATTAAACATATCACATCACATATAAAATTTAATATTAAAAATTAAATTTATTTCACATCCTACACATATTACTAAAATAATAACCAACTTATATCACACCCCTCATATATTCCAACATAATAACTAACTTTATATCACATCCATCACATATTCCAACATAATAACTAACTTTATTTCACATCATTCACAATTTTCAATAAAAAATATTTTTATTTAAATTTAATTTTAACTTTCTTAAATTTAACTTTACAAACAAACACACCCTAATGGGTTAAAAATTATAACTAAAATTAGTCAGGATTAAAATCTTAAATTTATTTTTAAAAAATTTTAAAAATTATTTTATATCTCATCCCACATAAATTTTAATATTAAACAATCATTTTATTTCACATTTAATATAATTCTCAATAAATCAATCAACTTTATTTCACATCCTACATAGTTTTTAATATAATCAACTCACTTTATTTCATATCATACTCATTTTTCAAAAATAGCTAAAAATTTCAACCAAATTTTTTTTTCCTTATTACCAAATAGAGCTTAAGAAAAAATTCATTTTAATCTTATTATGTAAAATACAAATAAATTTTTATTGAGAATTATATTTTTTATTTAATTTTAGCAGCATAATTTCTCAAAATCAACTTAAAATTTATGATAATAATATAGTTTAAATTTGAGAGACTCTCTGGTACTCAAATATGTTAGCCAAGTATTTCCCAAAAGCAAAGTAAATTGAGAATCTTAAAAATTAATTAAATTTATTTTAACACTAATAATTTTTTAGTATGATATTTAGATTTATATCAATCTAAATTTTATAAACTAATGATAAATAAGGTGATTCCAAAATGAGACCAGCAGAAATGACAATTAATAAATAAAGTCAACTGAAACAATTGAGCTTACAGAGAGAATCAATTAACCACAACGAAAACGATTAAACTCAAAATACTTGGCTATTAAGATTAATATTATTATAGTAATTTTAATATGTAAATAATAAGTTTTCGAGAGAAACTTAAATCCAATTTAGTATATAATATATCGATTTAGTTGAAAACCGGGATGAACGAAAAATAGAAATGCTCAAGAGATTTATAATAGTTCGGCTCCCAGCCTAGTCCAGTTCCCATGCTCTTTAAGTAGGAAATTACACTAAATCACACCGGCTTTTTAAGGGAATCATTTCTTGCTTTACTGCAGCATGAATTCAATTACTTCCTCACAAATCACTACATAACTCTACTATTATAATTCATCTTCGTGACCAAAAATCTTTTACTATCATTATACTTGATAACTCAGTCTATAAAGGACACGTGATGTATACATATAAACTCTTCAACATTTGATTGTCAGAGCATCACTTTCATTACAATATAACTACTTTATAATCTTCATAATCTCTCAACAGATACAAAAGACTATTCAATTGATTCTCCTCAACAAGAATCCTAGCGGCATATAAATATTTCCCTTCTATAATGTTGAAGGCGGGGCAAACAAATCTTCTTTCTTCTTGTTGTGCTTGATAGAAGGATTCTGTAACTCTCCTTTGTAGAATTCATTGGAAAGGCTGATTGGTAAACATACATTGTAACCTGATTAAAGTATCAATGTAATATTTAGGTTTTAATTTCAAATTTAATATTGATTTTTAGTTAAATATTGTATTGCAAGTATTAATTTAAAGAAAATTTACATGTTAAATTATAATATAAATAATTTTTATAGCTTAATATAACTTAAAATATGATGCAAAATTTGTTAAAATTGAGTTGAATTTTATATGAAAAAAATTGAATTTAAAAGTAATAATATTAGATCTATTTATAAGAAGGTAGAAATAAGAGGATCAAAATGCAATAGAACAGGAGCTTAGTTTCTTCGTTGGGAAGAAGAAGGAGAAGAACAAGAAGGAGGCGGTGGAGAAGACAAGGTGGGAAATTTGTTTTATATATTTAATTTAATATGATAGTGGTGATTTGCTAAATATAAGATATAATTTTGGTGAGTAGTTATGAATGAATCTCATAATATAGATTTAATTAAAAGTATATTTGTGTACAGAGAATTATAAGGGGTGTGAAAATTTTCCATATGAGGGCTAAAATTAATTAAAATTTTTTTAAATTTATTTTTGTTTTTATTTTTCAGAGTGTATACATAAAAATTGGTTATTAGACAGCCAAAAAGATAGATGAATCTACTCTAATGTATTTATAAATTAATTTACTTAGAGATAAAATATTATATTTTGAGTTATATATTGCATGCTCTATAATTATTATGTGTTCCTCATGTCTGGATGATTTATTTACTATTCAACTGTGTTCCTATATGTGGTGGATGATTGTAATAAATTAATTATGATACTTTTAAGTTCATTTGAGTTATATGATAAATGTAATCAATTGATGTTAAATTTTATAACATACAATAATGATATAATGAGATTGATATATATATATATATATATATATATATTGTGTTAAGAAAAAGTTAATTTATTTGATGTGACAACATCAAGCGGTAATTTCCAGTTACTCGAGGTGATGATGATCTCCGAAGGTGACTGTGTGTGTGTCACCTATTGTGATGAGATACTTGTGGATTTAGGTG
Source organism: Apostasia shenzhenica (assembly GCA_002786265.1). Classification (NCBI taxonomy): domain Eukaryota; kingdom Viridiplantae; phylum Streptophyta; class Magnoliopsida; order Asparagales; family Orchidaceae; genus Apostasia; species Apostasia shenzhenica. The sequence continues at coordinate 4,827,704 of KZ451906.1, forward strand.
TGACGGTATTCGGCGGTAATATACGGAGGGTTATCTGGTTGAGGTGACATGCGGCCTCATGGTGACTATGTGTAAGTCACCGTGGATGTGATGGTATAGATATAGTTGACTGAGAAACAAGAAACAAATTGCATGTGATAAAAGATTCAAATATTTTTTTTAATATATTGTAATGTGTGTGACTATTTTATTAAACATATTGAATTAAATTTACCTACTGAGTCAATTAATGACTCTCATCTTTTTAACAAGTGCAAATTAATCATAAGGACACAGGTAAGACGATACGTTAAAACTTTATTAAATAAACTGATGTTTTTTTGTATAGATTTTGATTATTTATAAGGTGTTATAATTCGCAATAAATTTGTGGCGATCTAATCAGTCGTAATTCGAATGCAGATGGATGATAAATAAGGATTACGATGGTCGGATCATGACATTCAAACTTCAGTAAAGAGAGTTGAGTTATTAAATATTAATAATGCAAAAAGAGGAGAGAAAAACTAAATAAAATATAAACAAAAATTATCAGAAATAATCTTACATACTTAGAGATAAATTAAAATTTATTATTTAATAAGATGTAATAGAAATAATAACCAAGTTCACTTAAAAAATATAAACATTAAAATTTAAAGTATTTTACATACTTTTTAATATTAAAAATAAATTTTTCTTCTATTAAATTTTAAAAATAAAATATTTTTTTTCTTGTCTAAAAAAAAGCTCAAATCAAGCGAGATAGGGAAAACTCCACTGCAATCAAGCCTCTACATGGCTCCCATCCAACAATCAAATATCAGCTATTGTACAAGTGGTTTGGTCCTAAGGCTGCTTCAAATTTGAGCTCGTATTTAACACTATTTCAGCTCTACATTTTCCTCCTCGTATGCACTTGAAAAAAATTCTAATTCCTTAGCTGCTCTTCACCTCTCTTGTGTTATCTATGTTCTTTCTCTGCTCCAGGCCTTCATTTGAAAATGTATATTGCAAAAGAGATCAACCAAGACAAGTAGATCTGGTACTCTTTAAAACCTTCAAGTGCTATCAAATTTTCCACCATATATTTCTTTCACAACATCCACTTCTTAACTATTACATATTTTTATTTCTACTTCTTGCTTCAGTTCTTAGTCTTTTAGAGTAATAGAATATATTTCTGCTTTAGGCAAAATATTAGAGTTTTACCTTATTTTCAATATATATATATATATATTAATTAAGTATGTTATATCAATTAAATTCAAGAAAAGTAAAGAGCAAAAGGGAGAAGTACACAAAAATTTATACTAGTTCGGCTCTCAACCTACTCCACTCACCATGCACTTCGAATAAGAATTTTTCACTAAATCTCTTTGACTTTTTACTACAACTAAAGCTGAATAAACCTACTTACAATACACTCTTTTAAGGACAGAGGAGCAAATCATCTGATCTTTTATGGAGAAAAATCTAATTTGCCTAAACATTCATGAAAGAAGATAAAATTATAATAATGAGCTCTATATAGGTGACTACGGACAAGAAGCTCTGCAAAAAATCTGAGGACAACACTAAAAGCCTATAATTAACTTTGCACATAACTATTGAATTTAATATCATTGACAATATCATTACATTTAGAACTAGAAGGGGCAGAAAATCATGTCTAATAATAATAGTTAAAAACTAATTGGTTCATAAGTGACACGAAGATAGAGGTGCTCAGCCAGTCATGATGAGCATGTATATTTTCCTTCAATATATTTTTGAGATATTTACATACGTGCCATAAAATTTTTTATATATTACTTATGCCACAATTAAGTTTGCTACAATTAAATTTGCTAAAAGTAAAACCAGAAGATGAAATTATTTTAGACAAAATTAAATGCCTAAATAAGCTTAAAAAATAAGAAAAGACTTTGAAAATAAAATCTAGGTAAAGACCAATATAAAATTTTACCCATTGGACATGATGAAATAAGTTGAAAATTTTTCAAAAAGCAAATATTATTTTAGATCTGCACTCACTAGAAAGCTAAAACACTTAATTTTTCACCTAAAAGTATGGAAATAGGAAATTGTGCCACCGATGATAACATTTTAGTGGGCTTAGATAGACAAAAACATCCATCACAAAGCTCAAGGACTGCTTGGAAAAAGGACAAGCCTGATATAAATATTATTATATTTTCTTTTTAAATAAACAAAAATCAGAAAATATCTTTCAAAAAAATATGCAAATAATAAAGTAGATAAAAAGACTTCTAAGGTGAGCTACAAATAACAAGGTAAAGATAATAAAATATGCATGAAATCTAAAAACCTAGAGGAGCCTAATAGTCAACTAGATTGTTTGGGCTGAACCCAAAACTAAGAAATTCAGTTGATTCTTGAAATCAACTAATTTCTGTAAGTTTTGCAGCAAAAATTATTAAGTAATGAGTAGTCCTATATATGACTAACTAAACGTGAAAAAGCATTTAGATAAATGTAAGTAAAATTTTTGGTAAAAATATGTATATTTACAATCATATCCAAAAAAAAAAGAAATAAAATGAACAATAAGGTGCACTTCTTTTCTTGTACTTGAATGTAGACATCTGCCTTAACATAACATAATCTGATTACAGTACACTTAGCAAGAGAATTAGCTGATAATACTAAATTAATTTTAATCATCAAAATCAAAGAGTTCAATAAAATATATCTATACTCTTAAAGATCACACAAATTAATAAATTTTTATAAATCAATTAAAGTTAATTATAAATTTTTATTGTTTTCAATTCATGCTCTTTTCGAAGGACCTGAGGCCAACAAATATATTGGTTATATAAATATTAAAAAAAATCAACATGATTAATCACAGGGAAAAAACTAGCACTTGTTTATCTTGAGACCTCAGCCATCGATGCTTTGGTTATATTTATAATTTTTTGTTATACAAGTAGGTGAAGCTGTGTGAGAGCTTATTTGATATTTGAGATAAAACTCATCTACTTTTAATAATTTTTCTATTGATTATCACTCACAGCTTTAAATAATGACTTTAAATTAATTAGTAATGTCTAGGTGTTTGCACTATCAGAGAAAAAAAAGTTAATCAATAATTTTAATAAAAACAGATTAATGACAAGAAAAAATACTGAACAAATATAATTGATAGTTAATATTTTAAACTAATTTTTAATTCTTGACGGCCAGTTCAGATAAGTACTGTTGATGCTCATTATTTTTTTAGGCATGAGCTCAAAGACATGATCAGCTCTCCTAAGATAATTTATAAGCATATTTCTGGAAACTCAGGCACATTTAAATACCTATCAAGCAAATTTTTTAGTACTAATTAATCTATCAGGCCCGTTGATTTTTAAGACTTGCATCCAATTAATTTTTGTTTAATATTAATATGATATTATTTCACTGTTTGAGGAAATAATTAATTTATATGTTAACAAAGTCAACCGACTCGATCGATCGATCGATCGATCTGCTCCTCTCCTGGGACCTATCTCGCGTTGACCCACTGTTTTGCTAAGTCAAGGATACATTATTGGTTGACTTTTTGGGGAAATGAAAATGATGCACTTACGCGCTGCTTATTTCTAATTAATTAAAGTTCCCTTTTTTTTTCTTTTTATCAGAATTCAATGAATCTCCAGAATTCCTGACTCTCTTGTTCTGAAAGTTAATATAAGACAAAAAAATGCAGACTGTAGGGTAACGGCATGCATGGTGACGATCGATTAATTAGAAGTTTGATGAGTGAATTATTAGATCAACTTACTGCTTCTTATATTATATATATTCATTGACTTCTGAATTTAAAACAAAAACGACGGCATTGACTTAGAAGGTGCGGATGAACCTAACGAGCCATTAATTAGCCCAAACATTAATCAGTGATTGAAAGTTCACAGCAGTACGTGTTATAAAAAAAACAAAAAAAAAAGTTCGCAGCAGGAGAGTTATGATTATTTATATATGATCAATTTTTTTTCCTCTAGATCTTTTGCATTTATTGAATGTGAAAGTATCAAGCCCAAAGTTAATCCTGGCGTCTTCTTCCCAAAAATTGGGCTTAATTAATTTCAGGGACATAATCTTAATTATATTTTTAAGATAAATAGTTAATCAAATGAATTAAAAAGTTTTTATTTTGGTCTTTAAACTAATATAAACTTCCTAATATATTTTAAAAAGTTTTTTTGATCAAGATCCTCGCACACTAACGTCATGACAACATAGTCTCTGCAATTAAAAAATTCTAATTAATTTTAATATTATATAAAAAAATAAATTAAATAAAAATATGATAATGTATATAAATAAAATAGTATGATATATAATATAAAAATATAAAAATAATTGAATCATATATAGTTAGAATAATTAATCAAACTAACGTTTTTATAATTTTCCTTTTCACTCAAAAACTTAAATGATCATTTATATATAATATGTGAAATCCATTGATAACTTATTTGGTTTTGGAAAAGTATAATTCATAGATTTGACCACTCCCTAAATTTTTCTATTGAAATATTAGGATTAATTGAGCACAAAAATTAGAAGAGTGTAAAAATAGTTACAATTTGTAATAAGTGGCTCACTCAATGGAAACTGAATTAATTATTATTATTATTATTATATGTAAGGCCTGTTTAATTTTATGACAAGAAGTTCTTTTTATTGTACTTTTTTACAAGAAGTTACTTTGCAAAAAATGTCTTTGTAAAAAAGGTATGACTTTTTCTTTGAATAATAGTGAATAAAGATTGATATATTTATTTATAATATTAGATTAATAAGGATACTGTGTATTTATATGAGATAGTATATGATAGTTATATGATAGTTATATGATAGTTTAACTCACACAACAAATAGATTCTTGTAATTTTTTGATATATAAATATAATTAATGGCCAAAATTAACTGAAATCATTAAGAACGGCTTACTTTATTGAATGACATAAACTTTAGTCTCTGTTTGGTTCATGTCCAACTTAGGTAAAACTATTAATTTATATAATTTTCAATATATCAACCAATTTTATTTAATATTTTACAATTAACTAACTTTATTTTTTATCATATATATATATCTCAAAAATAGATTAATATTTTTAAAATAGCTTGGGCATGAAGGGACTTAAATCTCTAAATATAAGTTTTTAAATTTATTGATTTTATTTATAATTATGATATAGGACCTCATAAGACTTTGCTTTTAAAAAAAAAAGATTTTCTGGAGTTATACTGATTGTTTTTCTGGTCTTTACTTTGAATTAATGTTGGATTGCTTGTGCTTGTATTGACAAAGAGTTGGGCCAAGATTCTTTAACAAGGCCCATAAATACTCGCCTGACTCCTCAGGAAGCATCAATAAATAGATGTTAATTAAGTTTGTTTAAAAAAAAAAATTCAAAAAAATAAATAGATGTTAATTAAGTTTGTGCTTGTATTCTGGCAAAACTGACTATAAATTCAAAGGAGCAATCATGGAAATGCTCTTCTTTGATTTTATACTAACCTTAAGAAGGGCTTCAACATGATTAATATGGGAAATTTAGAAATCCATAGTTGCTAAAACCTTGATAATTAGATGATAATATTTGGTTTGAGTAGCTTTTTTTGTCTGCTATTTGAAGACTTATAGAAGTTTTCACTTAAATTTACTTAGGTAAAAATAGAGTCCTCTCTTTCTTCTCCTTCATCTTCTTCTTTGGTGACAATAATTATGATAGAATTTTGAAAGTTAGATAATATTTAGTTCAAATCTTTATGGTTAGAATTAATCTCTCGATTAAGATTTGCTTAATGCTATTGGATTTCACTTCAATAGACTCCCTTCTTTATAGTAGTGTTAACTACATGATGTCCTCACACAACCACTCTCTTTATGGTTGGAGAAAGGAATTTAAGCATGATCTAAGAAGATCTCCATATGTTGTTATCCTATGTAGACACGCCTACCGACATTGTGATTGGTCTCTAATAAAGTCCTTACTCCATAACCATTTGATAGGACTATATGACCAATTCACATAATTGTCTTTGTTCCCTGTGCCTCTCAAATTATATATTCTATTTAATGAGAAAGGCTTCTCGATGAACGTCGAAGAAGCAATTCCTTTGAATTAGAGGATCTATATGACATCTAGTGTTACTCTATCATGATTGTTTCTTTAAAAACTTTCCCAGATGGAGCTCGTTAAAGCCTAACTTGAATTTTAAAGTTTTTCTTCATCTAGGTTTCTTATAATATATGATTAAACCTTAGCTTGAAGTTTTCATTCGTGGAATATCTTTGTATAAGGTTTCCAAATCTTGTATTGAGCCATAGACTTGAATCTTCAATTGATTTTACTAAATGCTCATATCAAACCTTGTGGATGAGGTTTATATTTAATGAAATTCTCATCAAATCTATCCTCAATAGTGACATTCTTCAAGGAATTTTCTTTAATGAATATTATTGACTTCCTCTACATCTTCAAAAAGAGAGATCTCCAATAAACTCTCCCTCCCTAATTATGTGATAGGTTCCACACAAGGTTTTGAAAATCAAACTTATTATAGAATCGATAGAATAAATGGTTTAGAGTATTAAGGTCAAACTAAAGTCGAATTATTGCAATATAATAATATCACAAAAGATTACTTGTAAAATACAAAAAATAATAATAGATCTTCAGAAGTAAAATTCAAAGATAATATTTATTAAATATAAATGATGCACATATTTTATAAAATAGATTTCTAGCTTAATTGGTTAACATCTTTATTTTTAATAAAGAAGATTAGATTAGAACTTTAACAATAGAGAATTTAATAAGTTTTTCTTTAAAAAATATTGAAGTCCTTAAAAATTACTTATAATTTGTACACATACTCCTACACGACTTATATTTTTCACTTTGACCTAAAAAAATAATAGTATTGTAGATATTTATATTGCTTTTATAGAAAACAATGAAAAATATGTGTAAGCAATAGGCATGTAAGGAGCTGCTTTAATACATTTAATCTCACATTACAATAAAGGAACAATATCTAGATGTTTATATTACTCTTACAGAAACAACTTTGTGTTGCGTGTAAATGTGATGCATTGGTTTTGACATTTATTTGATTCAACAAATTAGTTCACTGGGTTGATGCTTAACCCTAGTTAGTCTGGTTCTATGCAAACAATCGTTTTAAAACTAAACTAAAATGTTTTTTCAAGCAGTTTGCAGCTGAATCGTTCGATCTAAACTAGAAGGTCTTTTCAAGTACTTCGCAGTTGAATCGTTTGATCTGGTTCGATTTTTAAAATCTAGGTTCCTAGTATATTGTAGTTTGTAAATTTTGCTCTTGTCTCTGATTATGGCATATGTAATTATATTCAGTGAATTTTCATAATTGTGATTCTTTTCTAACAACATTGTTTTCTTCTCACGCACATCTCTAAATTAATGACTATTGCGAAATGCAAAAACATATGCTATCCCTCAATCTATTTGATCACACGAGCTCATACATATATAACAATATTCACCTATATTTTAAATGTTTGTAAAATTTTTGTATTAATAATAAAGTTTGTTCGATTGCTTTGAACAATGAATAAGGTTGATTGAACACTATTTAATACAAACTTCAAACCGTAGAAGGTAATTTGTACTACATCCATAAATTCAGAATTATATTTCATAAATGTTTTATGAATGATATATCAAGATAGTAGCTTACAAGGCTGGCATTCTCTTAATCAAGCAAAATAAAAAGCTCGTTGATAATTTTCTGGCTCACTGAAGTTCAAAAATTAAACTAGAATAAGACCATTACAAATTATTATTATTATTATTATTATTATTATTATTATTATTATTAATAAAAGGGCATTTTGGTGTCCTCAAGTTAAGTATCTCCCTCCTAGTTAGGATAATTAACAAGTAACTAATGTTATTTGTTAGTAACTATTACAGTAGTATTATTATGTTACACTACTACAGAAAACCTGTTTTACGGCGGTTTAAAACCGCCTTAAAATATTTATCGCAACCCGTCGCTTATTCGAATGCCGTAGAAGATTATAGGCTTTTTACGGCGGTTGGTAACCGCCATAATAAAGATACTGTATAGACGGCGGTTCTCCAAAGAGAACCGCCGTCTATATGTTCAACCGCCGCTATAGAGGGCGATTGACTGTAGTATTTTTTTTAAAATAAAAAGGTGAGGATAAATTAAAAATTTACCTATAATAAACAATAACAACATTTAACAATAGAATCACAATGTATATCATTAATTCATATTGATGATCAGCTCACATATATAAGAGAATCACAATATATGATTACATTAATGTGTATATATCAGCTCACATATATAAGAGAATCACAATGTATATCATTAATTCATCTAATATTCTAACTAGCATTTGGTGCTAAATTAAAAAAATTTGTAGACATCTGGCTTTAAAATGAAAACCATTATTATGATAAGAATTTGTTTCTGAAAGAAGAAAAAATAACAAAATTACACATAAATATAATAAATAAGATTTCAATTACTCTCTACAAATTTGACTCAAAAAATTGTATTTTTATCATTATTTTTTCATGTTCCGTGGTGTACACCTACAAATTAAATTAATAATTATGAATTTTCAATTATTATATAAATAATTAAAGAATTAGAGTGTAATTTGAAATATTATATTATCCCTCAGTTTTCATTCATTCCATATATATGTTGCCAATGATTCATGAATATTATTATCCAATTCGTTATTACTGAACTTGGTCTTATTTTCTATCAACTACAGATCAAAAAATAATTATTATAACAAAAAATTTAATTTTTAAATAAATGTACTAGACCACGTACAGTAGGAGGAATTTCTGATAAGCCTGCAGTTACAATGTGACGTATATACATAAGTATATAATATCCACACTTAATATCATCGTCTTGCCTTGGACACTAATTAAACACACTTAACTCGGCCGGCATCGGTGAGAGTGTAGGGCCGCGAATGCGGCTAGATCCGTGCTAGATCCGGCGTCGGCGTGCTAAATACGGCGTCGGCGTGCTAGATACGGCGTCGGCGAAGGTATAAAGCTGAGAATGACTGCCAAGGAAGAAGAAGATGGAGGAGGAAATCGATGCGCGGCTTGATTCGGCGACGTGAGGTCCCCTGACGACGAGCAACCCTCGCGTCGCGACGTTCAAACAAATGAGATCGAGCAAGCTTGTAGAGATCTAGGTTTTTCTGTAAAGTACTGCAAGCAATGAGATTGATCATATATCAGGGAATATGAAGTTATTTAGACGACGGTTTACTTAACCAACTGCCGTCTAAAGGTAAGTTTTTAGACGGCGGTTGTGCCGTTTAAAGGCAATCTTTTAGACGGCAGTTTATGGCGTCAACCACCGTCTAAAACTAAACTATAATGATTGACTTTTGTCAACCGCCGTATAAGGTTTTATCAGAAAATTTGTGCAACGGTCTCTCTTGTTAACCGTTTTTATAAAGATGTCGTAAAATGCATATATTGTACTAGTGTTATATGACCCTTTCTGTTACTGAGTATGGTTATTATTATTATTATTATTATTTTGATAGTAACTGAAAAGATGATTATTACGTGACACCTAACACATTATTTGGTCCCCAAAAAATGTAGCAAGCAGACTCAGCCGATTCTCGGACTCAATGAAATAGGACGACACCTTTTTCCAGTTGTTCTTAGCCAAGCACAAGGCCGAAGGGGAAGGCTCTGATCGCACCTGATCCGACGGACGAAAGGAGAGATTTCTTGATAAAAACCTACCGAGTTCTCATGACTCTTATTAGAGTGATGGCCCATCACAGTTGGCTACCAAAATATATATATATATATATATATAATAATTAGAAAAAAAAAACAAAAGGATCAAGTAACAATAATAAATGACAGTAGGTAAAGCTTGCAGACTCAACGCGGCCGAGCCCCAAAAATCCTCTGGATCCGACTGACAGTGAATACTCTACACCTCTCTTCTTCTAATCTACTCACTTCCCTTCCCTTCCCTTCTCTTCTACTAGTGCGACGCTAGCTGCTCATCTTCTTCACTTTTCACTCTCGCTTTCACCTGCAGTTTCGCTCATTCTATTTCTGAGCCGGATCTTGCCCCTCTGAAATTCTTGAAATGCTGGACCGAAGTAGCTATGGTAGATTCGGAAGGTGAGAATGAGGCATGCAATAAAGACTGCCTTCTTTTTTTTTTTTTTCTTTTAAGGTTTAATATTATTGTTGTTTCTCCCTCGATTGTTACTTCTTTCCAATTATCTGTCAGTACTATTTTTCCTATGATCTCACGCCCTCCAGGCAGAACAAGGAGATCCTCGAAAGGAGCCTATTAATCATTATCATTCCCTGTGCAAATCTGATCATTGTTAGTAAATATCCTCCACCCCATACTTCAGCTAGTAGACAAAAATTTCCTTCGATAATGGTGTTTTCCTTTACATGATCGCATTGCCTTTTATTGTATTATTGGCTGCGATTAGTGTTTATTTCCATAATCATGGACCTCTTCTTCTTCTTTTTTTTTTTTTTTTTTTTTTGAGTGTTTGTTTCTCTCCAAGGCTACTGATCTGGCGATCCGTCTGGTCCGAACAATTTAAGTAGGACTTGGAAAGAATCGTTTGAGTGCAGCATCTTTTAACCTTGCTGCAAAAAGTTCAGGTACCTTTTAATACCTTTTTTTTTACCTTTTTTTAAAAGGAATCCTCGCATAGCCTCACTAGTCAAATTGAGTTGTCATTTCCAATAGCAGACGTGTCTCCAATATTTTAAATGTTCAAAAGCCGATTTTTGAATTTGGTCTCTGAAAATCGAAAAAAAACAACACTGTTGCGGTGATAGACGACTCTGAGGCGTTGCTGCATTAATATAATCTGTTATGCATTCATTTGGTTGGTGGTTGCTGCGACTCTTTCCTCTTTGCTATTCATTTTTTTCTACTGATAAAGCCAGAGAGTGCTTTGCACAGAATGCTTCAGGTTAAATGATCGACAACTTATTGGAGGTTTGTTATCACTATTAATTAGGTAAGTGAATATTTTGTAAATCTGTTTGCTCCTATATATATATATATATATTATGGCTCATTGGTTATTTTCCTTTTCCCACCGTGCAGAGTACTTAAGGAGCCCTCTACGATGAAAAGGCTGGCTTGTTGTCGTTGCCCAACCAAAAACTTGAGCATAGATCTCGACGAACACGATAGTAAGTGCTTGCAGCTCTCTCTTTCTCTCTCTCTCTGAGGACTTCCATGGGTTTTTTTGTAGACTAGATCCTGTTGCTATCATTAATCTGGAAATGCTCTAATCCTCGGTGTCCATCAAGTTAAACCGCATTGTGATTCGTGATCAGCGCCCCTTCCATGCAATTAGGTTGTTAATTAATGGTGCCTAAAGTGGAACCTGAATTTCTGGAGAGCCAAGTTAGCAGCAATTAACTTACAAGCTTTTGCTTGCATTCTTCTTACCCATTAGTTCGTGAAACAGCTAACCAAGACTATTCACCGCTCCACTCGTCGGCAAAGATGACGTTTGTTGAATTTGGGGCCTTGCGCATGTTCGTCAGACGAGAAGGTACCCAAGAAAACGTCTCGGGCATAATAAATGCGGTATGTTGAGGCCCACAGGTCGCAATATATGGGCTTCACGAGGATGTGTACGATTCGTCAAATTGGTTACTACTTTTACTCATCCTGTAATTCTACAGCAGTCCTTGTTTCTGCTGCGATTAAGTTCCAAAATAATTAATTAAAAGGCTTTAAGATCAGTGAACAAAAACTTTGTTAATAAACACTTGTAACCATTTTGGGTTGTTTTTCAAGTTGTATAACATTTTCCTTTTTAAAAGGATTTTCAGATTATCACCTTGAAAGGGGAAAATGCAGTAAGTGAAAAGTTGTAAAGAAATTCTAGAATATGACAAGGTGGTAGGATCAATCTCCAAACTATAACCTCACAAATTGTGTATTATGTATATTAAGCTGCTCCCTCGTCACTTGAGATCTATCGCAAAGAAGTTAATCTAATTTCAACTTGCTATGTATGGTGACAGTGTGAAGCCTATTTAAATATTAACCAATTTTTGAAATTCATTAGCCAATTAGGGAATGATGGTAGTATTCCCACTTGTACATGTTGTAAAATTCTTGAGCCCTCAGTTTGATGTTGTTTGATGGAGGAGAGAAATTCATGTAGTCAACACTAAATAGTTTGGTATTGAGATTTTGTTGTTTTTGCTACTTGATGTGTTTAAGCAGTCACATGCTTTCAACATGCAATCATACTTTAGGTAAATCTCCATTCCTTTGCAAAATTTTATTCAAAGTTGCCAAGTCTGCTTGCCAGTATTTGTTTGTATCTAATTGATATTTATGCAACATTAGTGGTCTGCTACATGATATAGTGATCAGCGAACAACCGAATTATTCTTAGATAAAATTTCCACCATTTCCAACATTAGTGGTCTGCTAGCATTAGTGGTCTGCTACACTTGTACGTGGGTGTGCACGAGCATGCGAAATTAGCCTTAGAGCAGATGGTGAGGATAGACCAACCATTCCAGCACTCTGCTCATAGAGTTGTGGCCCGACTAAACAAACTACGTGGGAAGTTGATAGGATGCTGATGCAATCACAGCAAACAATCCCTAATATGTTTGATGGAAGTTGATGGGATATACAAAGTGGTAAATTACTAACCGGTCCCTACAGTTGACTCATTATTACAATTAAGTTTATGATTTTCTAAATCCTTCATTTAAGTCCCTACAATTATATTCTAGGAACCTTCTTTTTAGGTCCCTACAATTACATTACAGTGTTATGAATGGTCCACATAGCCCGTTACTTAGCATGCCATCATGGTAGGTATGCTCTCAACTAGCTTTTAGCTTTTGGCATTTTTATTCATGTTTAATTCTTCCTTAATCAAGGCCAAACTATGAACTCTTTCGTAACTGGCCCAGTGGCCTCCAAGTGAGGTTCAAGCTGGGATGCTGCCAACAGCTCTGGCGTTTTTGAGCTCTAAATAAGAATGGAAATAATGGATATGTGCAGAGATAATGACATACAGTGGACTTGAGAGCTGTATCCTTAACAGCTACTCTTGTGACAATGAGAGCGGCGGCAGTGGCATGAGCAGAAGTGATGGCTGTGTGTTGACCGATTCTCCAGAGGAGGAGACTAGTAGTTCCTCTAGCAAAGAAGTATCAGAGTCTTCTAATCACTCCACTCAATGTATTGGGTTGAGAAAGCAGGAGGAAGAGCATTTGCTTAACGATTGGGACACCACCCATGCCCCTGGTGAACATCATATCTGCAGCAAAGGCAAATTGCCAATCATTGAAGCCATGCATCCTCTGGATGTTCAGACAATGAAAGAGAGGTTTTCATATCTGTTGCTTGGTGAAGATCTTTCCGGGGGCACCAAGGGGTTCTGCACTGCTCTTGCTCTCTCCAATGCTATCACAAGCCTATCAGGTAAACCATCTGCATTGTTCTTCTTCTCCATATTTCGCTCAGTCTGATAGGAGGTCAGGCTTTAGTAGCTTTTATGAATTTCTGAATTTTGCCCCCATTCATCTACTGTCCTTATCTTGTATTTGTTGCCACTTGCGTCTCTTGTTCAGTATCTGTGTTTGGAGAGCTCTGGAAACTAGAGCCCTTGTATGAGGAAAGAAAGAACAGATGGCGAAGAGAAATGAATTGGTTACTTTCCCCAACGAACTACATGGTGGAACTGGTGCCTGCAAAGCAAAATGGGTCTAATGGCAACATGCTAGAGGTATTGGGGAATATACTCACCAACTGCTGCATTTGTTTTCTATTACTTGTGATTATTTTTTTTTTTTTTCGGTTCTGGTGCAGATTATGATCCCCAAAGCGCGATCGGATGTCCATGTCAATCTTCCTGCTCTTCAAAAGCTAGATACCATGCTAATTGTGAGTTCTGTTTTTCCATTTCATATTTTGCTGAAAAGTACAGTGAAAACTCAAAAGTTCTTCCTTGATGATGGTCTTCTCACTTCATTTTCTTGAACCTCCACTGGTCAGGAAATTTTGGATTCGATGGTAGACACGGAGTTTTGGTATGTGGAAGGAGGCAGCAGAGATGATGGCCGAAGCTGGAGCAGTGGCATCAGACCCAGCAAGAAATGCTGGCTCCCATCCCCCAGGGTTCCTGATACTGGAATGTCTACCTGTCAGCGTAGAAGGCTTGGTCTACAAGCTAAAATTGTGCATCAGATTCTCAAAGCCTCCAAATCCATCAATGAACAAGTGTTACTCCAAATGCTAATACCTCTAACTGTTAAAGATGCCTTTCCTAAGGTAACCTCTTTACTTGGGTCCTTAATCAATCACAAGTCAAGAAAGTACTGACAAATGGCACTTATACTTGAACATAAGCGGGTAATAAATCTGTTGTTTGCAGTCAGGGAAGGCAAGCTTAGGGGAACACATATACCAACTGATTACCACAGAACCCTGGTCTGTTGAGGAAACCTTGCTTTCGCTAAACGTAAAAAGTGAACATACGGTCCTTGAAAGCATAAACAGGTTAGAGGGGGCTCTGTTTGCCTGGAAGCAGAGAATTTCTGAGCGTGGAATAAGAAGATCGCCAATCCATTACCGATGGAATTTTGCAAGGGATCCTGAGTCCGAGGTTAGAAGAATGGAGGTGTGGCTTGAAAGAGCTGACATGCTTGTCCGACTGCTGAAGAACAGATTCCCTAACCTACCACAGACCTTTATAGATATCACCAAGATTAAATACAACAAGGTTAGTGTTTATGTTGCCTTCAAGATTATTGCTTCTCCAAACCATCAAAGTGCCTAATAATGAAAAAAATTATTGTCTTCTATGAATTTTATTTGGTGAAGGACGTGGGTCATTCCATCATCGAGGCCTATTCAAGGGTTCTTGTGAACCTAGCATTCAGCATACTGTCGAGGATAGGAGATCTCCTGCAGGTGGATGAACTGAAGAAGCCAAGCACTCCCATTGCAAATCTCAAGTTTGATTTCTTCTCGGAAGTGTATCTCGCTGGAATCACTGAGACGCCGCCAGGCCACATCCGGCGATCCCTCATTGATCAGATGAACAGTGCAGATGGACGGAGCTTTGGGAACATGAAGACAGTCAAAGACGTGGAAGCTTCTTAAGCGATCCATGTGCCTGGTGTTCCTCCCTTTCTCCCTGTGCTGACAAATTAATCTGAGCCTACGGCGGGATTTTTGATAATTAGAACTGCTATGTATTTGTACTCGTGTAATTAACATAGTTTTTTGTATTTAATTTATGCACCAACTCATACAAATTTATCTCCCATACCACAAGATATTTACTTCAAAGCGTTAATACATAGATGCAACACAAATACTCCAGTTTTCTTCAAATTCATAAAAAAATTCTGGCACTTATGAAAGAAAAGTAAAAATAATGAACAGATCCCTTAATATCATTTACGAACTTAGCAACTAAGACCTTAGGTTTTTAGTAAGTCAATGTCTACTGCAGTACATTTACTACATTCTGGTGATGAACAAAAGCATTTTCAGTTGAATGCTTTACAGACTGGGGGAGTTTTACATAGAAAGGATGGCTGAACAACTCACTAACACCGGGGAACTGGTTTGAGAACCAGAAATGCAGCCATCTCAAAGAGTTAAATAACCTAAAGAGGAAGCAGACTAATTCACACATAGACAACTAAGCTGCAGACATATAGATGAAGCAAAACTTCTGTGCGCATTATACTCTCCCTGCACTGCCATGCCGTTGGTTCCGGAAGTAGCTAAGAAGAGCCTGAGCCTGCAGGAAATAGCTCTACTTTAGTTACAGAATCTCTTTAAAAAACAGAACTTCGCACAGAAGGTTATCATTACCAAGGAAGTGTGTCATCACTCTCCATTTAACCTTGGCCAAAGTTAAGAGATATATGGTCTACTTTTCTAGGTATCCAAGATATTAAGTCCTTTTTGGCGCAAGGATTAAAATCAGAATCAAAATGTTATTAGTTTAAAAAAAACAATAATAATAAATAAATAAATTTTTTAGTCTATAATCTAGTATTTTGATGTAAGATTTGAAATAAAATTGACATTTTTATTAAAAATAATTAAATATGTGAAATAAAATAATATTTTTTTATATTAGAATTTGTGTAAAATGATTAAAAAATTTATTTATTTATTTATTTATTATTATTATTATTATTATTATTTAAACTAATATCATTTTGATTCTCACACCAAATAGGGTCATAAAACTTGAACATCCACTCAAAAGCTCAGATTACAAAACAAACCTCACTGAAAGACCAATACATGAACAAACGAGGCTTCAAGACAACAACAACAATAAAAGAGTATACACAAGCTCAAACCCTCAGTTCTGAGCCTGACAAGATACTCAAAACCTTGAGCCTAGAAGACAGTTCAAGGAAGACAACCATTTTTATTAGAATTTTTGAAATATGATATTTCACAAATTTCATGAAAAGAACATTCATAAAATATGACATCTCGTAATGCTCGAGACTCGCCTCGGCGTCGAGGTATCAGTCGGGTCAATAGAAGAAGGCATGAGAACCTCCAAGTTAATCTTAAAACATTCGAGAGAAAACCAGACTTGGCACGGAAGTATCACTCGAGTTGAGAAAAAGCTTTGACATAGCCGCTTGATAGGAGCCATCAAGAGAAAACCCCAAAGAAAGCACAATGGCTAAATGATATCTTGGGCCTGGACATCTCGAACAAAGCCATCCAGCTCTCACTCACTCTTACCTGACCAAGCAATATGCGGTCAATCGCAAGCTGCTAGGCGAGGCCAATAAGGCATAAAAAACACTACAAAGTGGTTGTTCACTGTACATGAGGTAAGGTGTTAATTGGGAAATGAGACAAACAAGTGAAGGATATATGAGATATCAATGTAAAGCCCAAGGCTAGTTTATAGGATTCAAGAAGTTTTCCACACTCCTCTGTTGTTCATCTTACTTTTGACATCTTCCTAATCTATGGCAAATGTGAGAGATTGAGAGAGTAGAACTCACAATCAACTCCATAGATAGGATGTGAGAGATTCTGGCAAGCTGAGCCATCGAGAAGATGAAGGGAGAACTTCTAAAATTTAGATCCACTAATCGTTTCCCATCGACAACCAAGTAGAAGAATCAAGTTAGTATTGGAGCACAAATCCCTTACCTATGGTCTAAATGAAAAGCATCTATAAAACCACTAGTGAATTACTCGTATCCTCGAAAGAAACTACCAGAGGACTTAGCTGCTAAAATCACCGTTCTTAAACAACAGATGACCACAAGAACGAAGATGTGCAGTCAATTCTCTAGTTGTCAATGAAATGAGTAAGGCAAAAAGAATTTCCTCAAAGCTAACCAGTTGCCTATAAGTTGCTCATCAGGGAATTAGTTCAAGGCTCGAACAAAGCAAAGAATCTTTGGGGAATACCATCAATCTCTCTAACAAACCCCATAGAAACAAGATGTCTTGAGTATCACGTGAAAACTCAAAGACATCTTGGATGTCCAAAGAAGCAAATAATACATTGGACGACATCGAGGAAGCAAATCCGAGTATAAGGAAGCCCTATGAAGTCTTGAGATGAAGGCTTGACTGAAAAGGGAATGTCTTGGAAGAATATTATGAAACCAAAAAAGGCCCGATTGACTCTTTAGAGAGGACTGTGGCTAACTTTGAGGTGATAACAATCTTCTAAGTGCCACATAAGCACTAGCCACAATTGGTGCAAGTAGTTGTGCACAGAATTATGGAGCCAACCGTGCCACAGTGTTACATCAAAAAGAAAAAAAGAAAAAACTATACCACAGTGCAGGAATAACCACCTTTATAGAGGAACGGTTACAAAAAGGGATACCTATGACTCTTTCTCTGAAGGCCAAGGCTACATGTCGGTTTTTAATGAGTCAGCTTGGCAAGTCAAGGAACTAGTCAATGTTTGACAAAAGCTAACCTCATGCTGAAGATAAGGTCCAAATAAAAACCGGACAAGATTCTTGACAAAAGGAAGAAACGAAGGAGAACGACATGATCTTCAAATATGGCATGCTTGATATGAAATATCAAGCTAGAGCATCTAGTCGATATCTTGAATCACAAAACCATCCCTCCTGCAATACCAACACATCAATAATATGTGCCTCAAGATAGCAGGGAATAATAAGTGAATGCAAGCTTGAACACCGGGCCAGAGCTTGACAAGTCGAGACAACAACTCAGATGGAAAGAAACCTAAGAACTGAAATAACGGGATGGGAGGGTTCAAGCCTCTAATTTGATAGTACGTTAAGTCCAAAGAACCCATAACCCATGGCTCAAAAAATATTCAAATAGTCTGAGATAAAAACCCTTGAGAAAAAATCATGAGGTCTGACACATCTTATAAAATCGAGAGAAGTACCTTGCTTAGGTACTAAGGTAAATCTCGGGCCATGAGAAGAAGCTCCAAGATAAGGAGCTCTTAGATACAACATCCACTAATACAAGGGAGAAGAATCCACCCTTGGCACCGAGGTATCAATTGGGTTAATAGAAGAAGTCCTGGAATAACCCTTTGAGAGGATACTCCTTGAGGAAACCACAAGAAACATTGAGAGTCACTCTTAATAGACCGGGCAAAAGAATAGAAACAGTTGTAAAGCAATCATATAATATATGGGGCAAGGTGTAAATGAGAAAATGAGACAAACAAGTAAATGGATCCAATATGAAAATCCAACAAGATAAATGAATCATTTTAAGTAGAAGAGAACCAATGTAAATCCCAATACTAAATTAGTAGGATTCAAGAAGTTTTTTGCACTTCTCTATTGTTCATCCTCCTCCTTGCCCCCTTTTCTCTATTGAATCTCTGGTAAAGGTGAGAGGGAGAGTAAACAACAAGGCCAAACCCACAAATAGCTATTGAGTGATTCAAGCAAGCAACTGAGATAATGAAAGGGAGAACCTAACTTGTCCGATCCGCCCATTGTTTCCCATCAAGGGAGAAACAAACAAATCACTAGTTTTAGGATCAGACCTCTAACTAAATAACATATTTATTTTCAATCCAACAACTGAATGAGACATTTCACAAGGTAGTCCATGGCAATAGAACTCTCCCGATCTGACAAAGTTATCCAATTCAATGCATTAAAATTGATGAAGTTCTTTTGCTGAAATTCTACTTTAAATTATATGCCTTACACTAATGATGCACTCATTACTTAGATATATAAGCTCATAAAATATTAAAAATATGCTGGTTCAACGTGCAAAACACTGGAAAACAACCATACCTTCTCTTTAGCTCGTGGTGTTCCTGACTGTGATAAGGCCACTAATGGTGGCACTGCCCCTTCTTGCAGAACTAGGCTACAAAATCTGTTGCTATTTGTACAGAGCTGGAGTAATGCTGCTGCAGCATTTTCCTTCCCTCTCGAAGATCCTAATTCAACAACTTCCACAAGTACAGGGATTCCACCCTCATGTCCAATTGCAGTCCTTCCTTCTGGTATGGTAGCAAGGTTAGCTAAAACAGCCACAGCCTTATCAACCATGCCAGCAGCTGGATCCATCAGCTCAACTAAATGTCTGACAGCACCAGCCTGAACAATTCTTGCTTTGTTCTCATGAAATATAGACAGATTGAACAAAGCCGTAGCTGCATCTTTTTTTCCTCGAGGAGTCCCATTTCCTAATAAATCAACCAATGGTTTGATAGCACCAGAACGTCCAATCCTAACCTTGTTTTCTTCAATAACTGAGAGGCTGAACAGTGTCGCAGCTGAATTTTCTTTTGCTTCAGGGTTTCCTGTTTCAAGCACATGAATGAGAGGATCGATGGCATCAGCATTCGCTATGGCTGTCTTGTTGTTGTCATTTATTGATAAATTTAAAAGAGCAGTTACAGCATTCTCTTGTGCTTTTGAATCAGCTGAATGGAGGAGACGAACTAACAGGGGTATAGCTCCACAATTTGCAATTACTATCCTGTTTTCCATGTTATGCCTAGCAAGAAGGCGAAGCTCTGCTGTTGCAGCTCTCTGCTCATCCACAGAATCACTCCTCAGATCCTCAACCAGCTTTTGCACTTGGTTCTCAACACCAGATAGATTGGGTCTGCAATCCATGGAGGATGAAGATATGATCCTTGGGACAAATCTCTCAGATGGACGGCGCCAAATAGGTTGACTTCTAGACCGAGCTTCCAACTTGATAGGAAATTCAGGTTCTTCCTCTGGAGAAGATGAAGTCAGAGCCTCCTGCATAACATCACTTGAAGCAGCAATGCTATCATGAGTAAGGTCAGTATGAATGTGAGAACCCATAATTGCATTTTCTAATGTTTGACTATAATCATGAGTTGAAGCAGTATCTGACGCAAAAACATTATGGCTCTCCTCCTGAATTTGATCATCTTGAGAAATACACTGATTGGATTTAGTTGAAATTTCAATGCCAGAGCTAACACCCCTCTCTTTAGAACCCAAATCCTTGTCTTCAGAACCTGATATTGTTATCCTAGTATTATCTGCACCAATTCCATTTATAGCCTCACCCATTAAAGTTGAATTATGATGTGGAGATGGAGGCTTCTCAAGTGGGTAACTTTCCTGATAGATACTTTTGGATGAAGGTCGATCATTATACATATTCATGGTTGATATATTTGGCTCTAGAGATTTGGCATAATATGAGCTCTTTGGAGAGACAGAATAGGAAACCCTAACATCATTTGCCTTGGTATCCACAACACTACTCAGAGCAGAGGGTAGGCTCAGATTCAATGACCTTAGCGGATCAGGTAACTTGATGTTGTTTGACTCACACCAGTTGGCAATAAGTGCCTTAACAGTGAAATTGGGAATCAGATTCGTATGTGCCAGTGTCTGCCGTGTCTTGGGACAAACATTAAACCCTTGATCAAGCCATTTTTTGATATAAGCTCGTTCATATGTTTGTCCAGAAGCAACAATCACAGGGTCAGACATCAATTCAAGTGAGAGTGGGCAACAGAAATCAGTAGGAATTGGCACCCCATCGATGCTGTGCAACTGTTTCATTTTAACAAGACAATCATGCATATATGTGATAAGTCCTGTTATCTGGTCGATGTACTCCAGTTCAGTACGATCCTCAGTACGGACAACCTTAAATTTAAGCTTATCAAGGCCAACAGCCTCCATAAGTAATTCTTGATTAGTTGACAACTTCAAAAAGTTCATAATTTTCTCTAGATGATCAGACCTGAGCATCCTTTTATCAATCTGACACCTTATCACTTCTCTTATAGTATCAGAGATATATTCATTATGCATTTGCTGAATAATTTTCATAGAAGTCTGAGATGAATTGCAAAACAAATGTTAGCAGGAACGTAAGAACAAAGGAGGAAATTTACTGAAACGTGTGATGAAGGAATAAATCCAAATATAGTATCATTACCTGGATACTCTCTGAGGTAGCATTAGCCGCAGTAGACGGGCATAAAGAAGCCATTAGTTGGCAAATGACCACTGCTGATGCCCGTATTTTAATTGTCACTGGCTCAATTTGCAATACCTGAATCACACTCTAGTTAGTCATGAAGAGTGAATACCTTTATCAGTACACAAATATGAATGAATATTAACTGGTCTAATCATGCAGAAGTAATAGGAGAAACAGGCCACAAGCAAGCTGAAGTAAAAATAATTTCCTGGAACCAGATTTATGGATGAAAAGTACTACTAGCAAAGCACAAGCACAATCCCCCATCAACCAACTAAATTGAATCCTAATGTGGCCATTAGTGATCCGGGCTATAGAATCAGGGAGTACAAACTATCAAGAAGATTAGTACAATAAATGTCACAAAAATCAGAATGCTAAGATGGATGAGTGGATATACATGAAAAAATAAGATAAGAAATTAGTATATTCATAAAAAAATTGGAGAAACTTCAATTAAAGATAAGCTTCAAGAAAGACAACTTAAATGATTTGAGCATATAAACCACAGTTCGTAGGCTGATAAATGCTTCAATAAAGAGAATTGAGTTATTCGACCTTGCCTATGTAAAAAAAAAAAAAGGAATATCAAAAATACATGGTAAGAAACTATAAAGAACGATCAAACATAGCTGGAGCTAAATGAAAAGCTGTTATTGATAGAATGCAATGAAAAACAAAAAATTTATGTAACCGACCTCACCTAGTAAGATTAAGGCTTGGTGGTGGTGGTGGTGGTTATAAGAGATGTAAATTTGACGCAATAGGTTTCTTTTATAAATATAAGAGAAATCAATGTAAAAAGGGTTCAAAGACTACTTTCAAACACTTCTTCCATTATCTTAGCTTCTGACCCTTCATTTACCTGCCCCAACAGTTAGCTAGAAAGAGAAAGAGAAACCCAACTAAACCTATGGAAGAGAGTTAAGAGATTCCAATGAGCTATATGTTGCCACTGAAAAGCGAGAGCACCACAATCTCGCTGATCCACTTGCTTCACCTTTCACCCTTATGTATAGACCACAAGATTCCTTTAAAATTTATTACATACTTTTTTGGATGGGCGATAGAGAGGTTACATTGAAGGGGGCAACCACTCTATCCATCAATTGCGATAGATGATGAGGCAACCAGTCCCTGACGCTTGCACGCTCCCTCAATCCACTCAAAGATAATGTTGATAATGGGATGGTAACTAACCACCTCCTCTCTCTCCTTGTTGTCGTTCTCCAGTCATCCAAATATGAGTTGGTTATCATGGTGGTTTTTGAAAAATTCCCTTGACCTCCCACCACAGTCTTCCAATCTTCATACCCTTCCCTAACTACCAACGTCACGCTCATTTTCCCATTTTTTTCTTACTTCCCTCACCATTGCATTACATTTTTTGATGCAGCTTGTGCTACAATTTGCTGGATTCAAAGATGAAAGAGGCATACACCAATTACACAAAATGTGGAAGCCAAAAAGTTCCCATTATAATGATATTTAGGGCTTTTATAGGAAAATCTTAAAAATCAATCGAAAATGAAAATACATAATTTTCAACCTGCTAATAACCTAAATCATGCCAAATTGATAGCCCGACATCTGGTCTGATTCGAGTTTATTTGGATTACTAAAACCTATGAAGCACAAATACAATACGACAATCCGAATATGATACGATACAGATATGATGATATAATAAACTTAAAAAAGTAGAATACAGATATGTCAGGATACGCCTGTTATATATGTGTATAATACGTCATATTATACATCTTACAACAACAACAACAACCAAACCTTAATTCCACTAGGTGGGGTCGGCTACATGAATCCTTTGTTTTCATTGCGTCCTATCAGTTACCAAATTCTTACCTAAGTCCAAGTAACTAAGATCACTCCTTATAGTTTTTTGCCATATCTTCTTTGGTCTCCCTCTTCCTCTTTGTACATGGGCAAAATCCAATCACTCAATTTTTCTAACTAGAGCTTCAATCGGCCTACGATTTAGAAGTCCAAACCATCTAAGTCGACTTTCTCTAAGTTTATCCTCAATTGGTGCAACACCAATTTTCTTTCGGATATACTCATTTCTCATTCTATCATTTCGTGTATATCCACACATCCACCTTAACATCTCCATTTCTGCAACATTTATTTTATTTGTATGTTTCCTCTTTACAGGCCAGCATTCTGCACCATATATCATCGCTGGTCTTACTACAGTTTTATAAAATTTACCCTTAATTCTGGATGGGATGTTTCTATCGCACAATACACCAGAAGCATTTCTCCATTTTACCCATCCTGCTTGAATCCAGTTAATAACATCATTATCTATTTCACCATCATTTTGTATGATTGATCCAAGGTATCTAAAGCGCTCACTCTTCTTGACAATTTGATCACCAATTGTCACATCTCCAATATAAGTATTTCTTTATTGACTAAATGTGCACTCCATATATTCAGTTTTTGATCTACTGAGATGAAAACCTTTAGATTCTAGAGCATTTCTCCAAAGCTCTAATTTCGCTTTAGCTCCCTCTTTAGTTTTCTCAACAAGGATAATATCATCTGCGAAGAGCATACACTAAGGCACTTCATCTTAGATATGTCCAGTCATGACTTCCATATTCAAAGCGAAAAGGCATGGACTTAAAGCCGAGCCTTGGTGTAATCCAACTGTAATAGGAAAATCTTTAGTCAAACCTCCTTGTGTCCGAACACAGGTAACAACTCCATCATACATGTCTTTAATAACTTGAATATAAACAGTGCAAATCTCTTTCTTTTCTAAAACTTTCCAAAGTACTTCTCTTGAGACTTTATCATAAGCTTTTTCTAAATCAATAAAACCCAAATGTAAGTTTTCCTTTCTCTCCTTAAATTTCTCCATTAAACTTCTTAATAAATGAATGACTTTTATAGTAGATCTACCTGGCATAAAACCAAATTGATTCTCTGATACCTTAGTATTATAGCGTAACCTTTTTTCGATCACCCTCTCCCAAAATTTTAAAGTATGCCTCATTAATTTAATTCCTCTATAATTGGCACAATTTTGTACATCGCCGTTATTTTTATAAATAGGTACTAATATACTCTTTTTTCATTCATTTGACAACCTTTTAGTCTTTAAAATCATATTAAACAATCTAATGAGCCAAGAAACTCCTTCATCTCCTAAGCACTATCAAACATCTATTGGGATGTTATCTGGTCTTACTGCTTTTTTATGCTTCATCTTCTTTAAAGCTTTCCAGACTTCAGCTTTACTAATACGTCGGATGTAAGAGTAATTTTTACTTTTTTTAGGGTGCTGAATTCTGTAAGATTAATTGAATTTTCACAACCTTCATTGAAAAACTGTTGAAAGTAACTCATCCATCTATCTTTGATATCTTCTTCCATGAAAAGTACTCTTTGATCTTCATCTTTAATACATTTTGCTTCAATTAAATCTTTAGTTTTTCTATCTCTTGCCTTGACAATCCTATAAAATTGTCTTTCTCTTTCTTTAGTGTCTAGCTTCTAATATAAATCCTCAAGAGCCATATTTCTTGCATTGCCTACTGCTTTCTTAGATTCTCAACGAGTCACTTTATATTTCTTCCACTTATCCTTATTTTTATTTTTAAATCAATCTCTATAACAAATCTTCTTCTTCTTAATTTTTTCTTGTACATTATCTTTCCACCACCAAGTATCTTTATTATTTGAAATCATTCCTTTGGATTCTCCCAGCACATCCTTCATCACCTTACGGATACAGTTAGCAACTGTCAACCACATAAGATCAGTGTCCCCGTTAATATTTTATTGCTCAAGTTCTAAAACCTTCTTCTTAAATATACATTTGTTCTCATTCTTTAGATTCCACCATCGAATCCAATGATAGGATTTTGACTTATTATTTCTTCTCCAATACTTTATCTTGGAATCTAAAACTATTAATCAATGTTGGGTAGTCAAACATTCACTTGGAATGACTTTACAATCTTTACAATCCAAGCGATCTTGTTTCCTTATAAGAAAATAATCAATCTGAGTTCTTGAAGTTCTATTCTTGTACGTGATAACATGTTCATCTCTCTTCTTAAATAAAGTATTAGCAATTACAAGATCATTTGCTGAAGAAAACTCTAAAATAGTTTTACTCTCCTCATTTATCTCTCCAAAATCATATCCACCATGAATAGTACTAAATTCCTCAGCAACACTTCCAACATGTCCATTTAAATCTCCTCCAATAAATAATATTTTCTCCTGAGGTATCTCTTGTATTAACTCTTCCAAATCATTCCAAAAATTTTCCTTTATGCTTGCATTCAAGCCTACTTGGGGAGCATACACACTTACAATGTTAATAATTATTCTATTGATTATAATTTTTAAAGCCATAATTCTATCACAATTTCTCTTGACTTCCACTACGTGATCCTTCAAGCTCTTATTCAGAATTATACCAACTCCATTCTTGCTTTTATTCTTACCAGAGTACCAAAGTTTAAAACCTAAGTCATCAATTTCCTTAGCTTTCTCTTCAACCCATTTTGTTTCCTGTAGGCATAAAATATTAATCTTTCTATTAATCATAATATCCACCAACTCCATTAGCTTGCCCGTCAGGCTGCCTATATTCCAAGTTCATAATCTAATCCTACTGACTTGAGTTCTAGTATGATGGACTAGCTTCTTTATCTGCATTCGTCCATGATGTGGGGACCCTTGCTCACTTTTCACTACACCCGGGCGCCGATGCAGCGGCCCTTGCTCATTTTTCACTGTATTCAGGCAATACAGCGCGTCGCTTCCAGGAAACGCCCTGGCTTTAGCGCAATTTTCTGAAGGATTCATATCATAATTGATTCGATAAATTTTATGCTCGCTGTCGACTGCCTAACGCAACCCTCCGTATTTCTCATCCGGGACTTGAGACCCGGCAACGGCGCGTTGTCATATTATACATCTTGTTGCCATAAATTTCAAAAATATCTTTAAAGTTTTCTTCAAATTAATTACATCTTTTCAAATGTATTTGATGTCACTATAAGCAATATTATCAACAATTCAATTTGAAAAAATAAACATATCACTCAACAACTATTAAATTTTAAAAAAATTAAAATTTAAAATAATATCATAAAGTTTATTTAATTGCTTCCCAATTTGACAAATTATCTAAATAAAATAAAAGTTTAAATATATATCAGCAAATTAGTTTCAAATTTAATTTAAACCCGACTCAAATCAATTAGCTCAATACAAAAAAGATATAGTTAATAATAATATAAATGCTGTGACATAAACCCAGATATATTGACCTAATAAAAGTAGATATATATTCTCTCTCTGAGTCTTTGATTAAATAAATACATAAAATAAAAAGATCAAAATCTTATCACTTTGGCAATATGAGTTTGATTAAGTTAAAAAAAATGTGATCAACGTCTAATAGAAAAGACGGTATCGGTTAAGGTAGAATAAGTAGAAACGTTACTAATATCTGTAAGATCGTGAAAAAAGATCAGTTAGAGTAGATAGCATAGCTGTTTGCAAATATCAAATCTTTTTTTACTGCCAAATCACTAATATGTGTAAATTTTTTTATAATCCTAATTGTGTAGCCCAATATATCTCTCTCAATTTTAATATTCAAGTCTATACATGAGTTATATTTTATGCATGAAATATTTTTTTATTTTAATCGTGTGAGCCAAACTAAATGTTCTAATTTTTTTGAATTAAAAGTATCGAATAAGTATCGGATAAATATCGGACAAGTATTAGATTTAAAAAAAAAATAAAAAAATAATGAGCTACATGACATATCAGATACGTACCAATGGAGTATTAGAGAGTATCGGAATCTGATACGGATATGATTTAAATACGTTAAGCTTCACGAAGTATCGGTGCTTTATAAACTAAAACTAATTGCCTATGCTTACCACCAAAAATAGAAAGAAATTATAAAATTTTCAATTTTAATGGACTAAATGGTGAAGTTTCTGGTCAAAAACGCAGTCAACCAACAAAAGGCAGGTTAATGATGGATCTGTCTCCTAAAGAGCTTTCTGAATTGGGGTTGAACGCTGAAACAGACACCTATAGTAAAAATTATGACCATTTTAGCGAACATGTATCGAAATCTCCCACGAAATGGGTCAATTGAGTTGATTCATCCCGGACTTGATCTAGTCAACTTTATCCAAGTATTCTAGTACCATGATATCCTCATCACCTTCCCTCCCTCCTTCCTATCATAATATCGTTCCCTCCAACTACCTTCCTAACCTAGTACCATCCCCCCTCCTCCTTCGCTCCACCTTCCTAATTATGTTCATCCTTTCACTCCCACGAACTTCCTATCTTAATACTCTTCCCTTCTTCTCTTTCCTTCCCTCTCTCCCTTCCCTTCATATCTTGATACACTTCCCTCCCTCGCTTCCTCCCTCACTCACACTACCTATCTACGTACCTTTACTTCCCTCCCAGCCAACCAACCTTTCATCCATCTTTCACATTCCCTCACTACTTGAGTGCAGGATTTTGTATGGGTTCACATGGTATGGTTACAAATGGAACCTAGATTCAAAAGTTTTACATCATGGATCTATGTTATATAGTCCACCAACATCAGGAAAGTTAAATACAATTTTCTAAAACTATCTCAAGTTGTTAATCTTATGCGTTTCACACATATATTACATTAAACAAAAGTAATCAAATGAAAAGCAAAAACAGAATGGCCTTAGGTTGTTTTATTTAGCAAAAGTTAGCACAAGATGCTTATTTGATATT
Source organism: Apostasia shenzhenica (assembly GCA_002786265.1). Classification (NCBI taxonomy): domain Eukaryota; kingdom Viridiplantae; phylum Streptophyta; class Magnoliopsida; order Asparagales; family Orchidaceae; genus Apostasia; species Apostasia shenzhenica. The sequence continues at coordinate 4,856,057 of KZ451906.1, forward strand.
GTTTTGTAGGCTGCAGATGAAATATTATCCCTATCGATAATAAAATGTGTTAATCATAGAGATAAAGGAAATAGAAGGGTTACAAAACATACAAAGTACACTTTACTCATCATCTGATGCCAACTACCAATAAGTTTACTGGCTTTATCGACAAGACCATCTAGCTCTACAAGCACCTCTTTTAGTTTCTCATCAGGAGTCATCGGAGAGATAATAGCCTCTTCCAATGCAGGCTTCAAAAGGACCAATATCTCATCAATTCTTTGATAGTAGCTATAAACTAGCTCAGATTTTATTGTGTTGCTAGAAGATAAATGACCAAAGCATGACATGCTTTTAAGAAGTGCCTTTACAATAGATATCTCCAGTTTACCTGTGACAAGAGATCGCACAATTCAGATAACAAGGTATTCTCAACATAATCTTTTTCGCAATATATATACTCCACCATCTCGTAAGTTGTAAGTTAAGTTGCAAAAGAACTTTACCAGTTAAAAAAAATATCAGAATTTTTGATAAGAAAAGTAGCTATAGAAAGCTTACAGGATTAAAAGTAGTCAACGGAATGCAAAAAATCTGATATAATCAAACGACCATGAGAATGCCATTCTATAGCTTAATTATACGACAACAAAAGAATCAGCACAAGGATATATATAAAATCATCATTGTTTCAACTTTAATACATATTAAAAAAACTATTAAACTGCAATAAAACCTAAATGTACAACCAGGATGTTTTGCCAAGTTCATTCAATGGGAAATGAAGATCAGCCAGATATTCCATAAAAAGTTATTTTTTTTACACATATGTCACAACAAGCGTGCCTAATTATGTACAAAAAACACAAAACTTATAAATTACATATGCAACACCCAAAAGTCAACATATTTCAAAAATAACATTTCATGTAAACAAAATAGTAATTAACTCTAATTGAGCTAAATTAACTCATCCAAATTACAAACATGCCATCTTGTATGTAAGTTTGAAGATTAAAGGAGCAAAATCCATTAAAGTTAATAGAATATTCTTCTTAACCCTACACATTTTTAGTCTAGGACATTATATTTAATATTCATTACCTTTGGGATTTACATATGGAATTTATGAGTTTTGTTTTGAATGAAACTAGGTAAGTTGGTTGTAACATACAAGTAAAAAATCCTAAAAAACTCTCAATGGGACATCTATACTCCTTCATTAAGCTTGTTGTATTTCAACATGAAATCAGTTCATTAGTATTGTTTTTCTTTGCCAACACCTAGTATATAGGAGATCAAGATTTTGGAGTTTAACATAAATCTAGATAGCAATATGGTCTTTTTAAGTATACCCCGGGTCAACTGCCAGCTTTCACGTCCACTTTTTTTTTGTCAATCCAAAATACAACAACGAAGCCTAGATCCCAAGCAAGCTGGGGTGGGCCGTTTAGCTACATGGATTTTTTTCCCCCTTATCAGTGGAAATGATTCAAAGTCTTGTTTAATGACCAAATCCCAGATCATATTTCATTATACCTTCTTCTCTTTGACATCATGACTTTAAGTTCCCCCATATTTACATAAATAAACCTCTATAGAAGATTATGTACGAATCAAACCCCTGATCTCTACTTACGTTTCTCAAGGCATAGCCACTATAACTCATTTACACTAATTCTGTACATCCACAATAGAAAACTAAAAATATTTAGGCTCACTCATCAAGCAATGTTCTCATGAGAGCTATAGTATCCACACACTTACTTCTTATTACACCAACATGACAACCATAAGTTTCTCTAAAATCAAAATGCTAGTATTTTATAGCTTCAGAGGATTTTCCTTCAACTTTCAAAAAAACGTGTTCAACAAATGTGTGCGAGAAACATAGTGTTCAAACTAAATATTGAAAAGATTGAACCTGTTCATAACTCAAGTTTGCAAAAGACAGTAATACCAGGTAATTTCTGGATGGCCATATGTCGACACTTGAATGGACTTATGGTGCTAAATGACCTTTCAGTAGTTAACTGAAAGAAAGGGCAAGAAACTGGAGAAGAGAGTATGAGATGAAAAAATATGCAAGTCGACAAAAACACCTCCTCTATTGAAAAGAAACAGCTTTGAATACCAGTTCATTGAATACTGAATTAACATCCATATCCATGATTTCATTTACAACGCTAACCATCAATGGCGGACTCCAAACTTTATATGTTCTATTCATCCCTTTCCCTGGTTTACCTCATTTAAGTGTCAAAAAAAACCACCATATATCTGCCATCATTCCCAAGAGGTAATTGAACGGTCCTTCAGTCATCCAATAACAATAACAAACACAAACCAAAATGGTAGAAGCCCCCAAAATTTTCTCCTTACTTACACATAAGCAGCGACAATTAGCTATAGGACAACCAGGAAAAGAAGGAAAAGAAATAAACGAAAACGACCAACACCTTTAGCAGCACAGAAGAAGCAAAACCTAAACTCCTTCCGCGATCGTATTCCCACACGTTACCGAGATGTCCCTCACCACCCACCCCAAAAAACAAAGCAAAATCAAGTTAATGGATCAAAAGCCATCTAATGATCGACCCACCCAATCCCTCATCGGGCTCCGAATCAATCGTGAAACAAGCAGACAAGGGGAAAAAAATCGATCCATTTCAGCAGCATCGACAGCAGTAACAACAAAACTCCATAGTCAATTCCATAAATAAGATCAGACGTATTTTCCCATCAGAAATTCAGCAAGATCTAGCAATACAAAGCCCAAGTAAAGAAATTGCTGCAAGGAGGAGCAAAAAATCGGGAACTTGACCTTCAGCCATATCACCGTCAGTGTCCCCGTCGGTCCTCACCATCGAGCCTTCACGTATGAAGCCTCACCAATCTTCTCCTCATGGAATTTTTTTTTTTTTTTTTGATCAATTCTCCTCATGGATTTGGGTCGGTACTCACCATCAATCGGCTCGGAAATTGGATGTCGAATGCGGAAATGAACTTCGCTTCACTTTGGAAATTTTCTTTTGGTTACATATCCGGACAAGTATTTCCAGCCTTCCGTATTTGTCTACAAAACCAACACACAAAAAGAAAAGGCCAAGCAGTATTTAGGTACGTCCGTGTTGACGGGAAAAAGGGTCCCCAGAGAAATTTGACAGTGTTACGCAGACGATTAAATCTGATAATTAAAGTTTAAATAAAAAAATATTTTAAAAAATTACAGAAAAATTTAAAATAATTCATAAATAAAATTCTCTATGTTCATCTAAAGTTCTCTATGTGAAGCCTTCCACTATATAAATCTTCTATGTCTACCAGATCAATCTAAAGTCTTCTACTATATTTCAAGAAAGAAAGTCGCTTGAGCTCAGTATAATGATAAAAATAATTGGGAAAAAAGAATTTGGCGAATCCAACCTCCTACCTGAAGCCTGTTCAAAAGTATTTATAGGCGGGAGGTGGTGGTGCTTCGCTCGAATTTTTTAAAGTTGAATAATATATATAACAACTGGGCCCGTACTAGTGGTCCCACTATTATCGGCCACTGAAAGAGCTGGAAGCAATGGGTAGAGAGTTTGTCTTTTATTAATATTTTTAATGCCAAAAAAAAATCATTTTTTTAAAATACTTTTTTGATAAAATAAAACTCACAATCCCTGCTCTGTGCTTCCTAGAATTCTAGGCATATACTGAATTTATCCCTTGGCTTTCAAAAAGATGAGTTTCAAAAAATGAAACGTTTCATTTCTTAATTCAAAGCTCTGCACAAGTAAATTAATAACAGTCAATTTGAAAATTTGTGTTATTGTCACATAACTTGGCAGTACTTATCTTGAGTATCCATATATATATATATATATATATATATATATATATTATGATTATTTGTTAGTTAAATAAAAAATATTAATTTTTATTGTTACATTGATCCCAATATACAATGTGACTGGCACTGTAATGTTTTGCTTGACCGAAAACTTTCTTACTGTTAACACGTGGTTCCTGCGCTGCATCTTGACCGAACACGTAGCGCCTGGCTGGCCTTCATTTGATTGATTAATTTACTGATTCAACTTCAGGTTTTGTAGGACTCTTGACCAGGTCAAACATCGGCCACGAAGGTTCAGCCTAACCTCGTTCCCGATATCCTAGGATAAACCTGATAACCTCGGGCACGAGGGTACGAAGTACCGCCTGTCACAATCAGCTCCACCTACTATGCCGCTCCCCATACAAGGCACCCATCCCCGAGACCCGCAGATCAAGAATTCGTATGCCCCAACAGTCACGAATCCCCAGAAGAGGTACTATTATTAAATGGTATCACCTTCCTTTCACATTCTCAGGTCTCTCGGGCGACAGGCGAACGACGGGGGCTCTAGAGCTTACTCATCACCTATTTTCACCAGGAAACCTGGATGAAGCTTCGCATCCCCACCGGCTATAAATACCGCTGAAACAGTCCTCAAAAGCAGAGAGCTCTAACTATATCTAAAACAAAGGGGAGGGGTAAGAGGAGCGACTGATAACTAAGAACGATAGAGAACTCTCTCTCTAAGACAACTCTCACTGTATCAGGGCCCCGACTGAGGAGCTCCTTTTCTCCTTCTTCTTCTTTTTTTCCTTAAGAAAGCATTGTATAAGTCTTCAAGGCTACATTTTTCCTATTAGTGAATCTCTTTGCTGATCGACCGGTGGACGTAAGGGATTTCCTCTCTGAACCACCTTAAATCTCTGTGTGCTTTTCTGGTTGCTTTGAACTAGTCTTCTCCTTGAGCTTTCATTAACAGGCTCACCCCACCTTGCGCGCCGGCCGCCGTCTCCCAGAACTCTCTTTCTCTTTGATGTTTCTTGGGACCCCCACATCCTACGTCAACACTTACCTAATGATGAGCCCTTTGAAGTATATTTTTGAAGCTTATAAAATATCATTTATAGAAATCATCATTCGTGAACGGCAATCAATCATAGATAATATTCCGAAAATTGGTCTTAGTGACCTACCCAATTCCATCCACATATGGAGTAGATTCATCCTGTAAGTTGGCATAATTGATCTAATATAAATAAACTATTATAAGAGATTACCTTAATCAACAAAATATTAAGGAAGTCTTTACGAAAGACGAGGACAAGCAACAAATCTCAGCATATATTCAAGATCAAAATTATGATGTAAAAGGGAAAGTTGTCATTAAAAACCCCGACTATATCAATTTAATGACATTTTGACAACACAATAGGATGGGGGTAACGAGAAATATTGAACTAAATTAATGAAAATATATACATGTATCTTGAAATATAAAATGTGATAAATTCATAAAAATATACTAAAAAATAATAGTCTATAAATTTTAATAGAAGTTGATAGAGTTTAACAAATGCAAAGGAAAAAACAAATCATGTATCAAAAGCTAAGTAAGATTTTGCCGAGTATGAATTTCTCAGCATGTAGCTTACCTTTAAAATAATAATAAGAATAAGTATAAATAATTCAATGAATAGCTTCGACATAAGTACATGAGTAAATGTCGTAGTTAATCAAACATATACTTAAATAATTGATCTTAAAAAGGCTAATTTGCGGTAATTGTTGATGCCGTATCCGATCTCTAATAATCAAGGTTAAGAGAGAGAAATGAAATTAAAAACTAAAAGAATATGGGACACTAATATTTTACAAAAGCCCATTTTCGATGGAGAGTCCTCAGAGATTGGATAGAAGGAAAAGCTCCTCCCATTGGGCCTTCTATTGTTCAAAAAAAGGATCCACTGTGGAAAGGAGATCCTCATGCTGCAGTGCCCTTGAAGCCAATTAACCAGCCTTTTGTTCAAGCTAACAAATCCTTTGTCTCAAAACCTAATATGTTGTGAGTTGGAAGATGGCAAATTGCGACTTTCTTTGTTAAGGGGGAATCCTATTTGGAATGCTCATCGTTGTTAACTCGGAATCCAAGACCAATTAATGGAAGGAGAAGACAACTGAGCAGGGCGATAGAGACATGATACTGTCGTGAAGGCCTCTATGTTCTCTAGCTTTGCCATTCAGGGTTGTATTAAGGGGCAGCTTCGAAGTCCTCTATAGGATGTTCATTAAGAAGAAACAACTACCTTGGCCACTAAGGCAATGGCTTTGGCCACTTCCTCGATGACTACCATTCTTCTATTGCCTTCTTAACTAAGGGGTGTTTTTCAATGTTTTGATGGACCCAGGATTGAAGAGAGCGGAGAGTGGTTGTCGAGGTGATGTCCATATAAGTGATTCGAAATCACTGGGATAAGAAGTCGCTCTTAGCAGGCTTCTAAATGAAGAGATAAAGGAATGAATTATCCTATATCAGAGATAGAGAGGAGTTTCTAAGCTGCATAGGTGAATAGCATGATCTAAATATAGAGGTGCTTTAGCTTTTGAGGACTGCGTGATTTAAGTACTTTTTAGGATGATCACTCATCCCAATATTACTCCAACCCAAGCAAGTTTATAAAATTTTTCATCATTAGGCTCATAATTTTTGCCCTAAAAAAAGCCTCTACATTTGTGATTACGGGATATTACAACCTTACTAGTAGGTTATAAGGTATTCATGATTTGCCAAGTCAAATGAATCATACTGAGTCAAAGAAATTGATTAGTGGCTTCTCTCTAGAAATTGCCATGTGTCATGCATATACCTAGGTATAGATGAACAGCATGATCTAAATTGATTAGTGGCTTCTCTCTCTCTCTCTGGAGCTCGCAGTTGTCTCCGCTTCCCCTTCCTCACCACCAAACTCATAAATTTTTCTCTTTCCAATTTAAATGCTCTCCCCTTCTCCTACGGCTTACCTCACCGCCAACAGCTCATTTCTCACAGAAGTTTCCATGGCGAAATCGCCATTGCCAATCGCTGAAGTTTCACACAAGTTCCCACAGCTTGCACAAATCTCCTGCCGCCAACCACTGAAGTTTAATTTATAAAAAAATTTCCACGACTAGCGTTCGCGCAACTCCACTAACTTCAGGCAGTCATCACGATGCTTAATTAGGAGGTGTCCATCCCACTGAGAGTTCATCATAACATATATATGATGCTTCAGGAAGGCTGAAAATCTGCCATGAACAGTGAATCCAAAATGAACTATATGTAGTGTAAGTTTATAGAATGAACATCTTTTTCTACTCATGACATATCTCTGTGAACTTCTTCCATAATTATTAATTTCACCTGCTATTACTCTCGCATTTCATTTTCTTCTATTCTCCGGAAACTTTTTCATGGCACATCTGATCATACACTAATGCCATTAGAACCGCATATTCAGATTAATTTAGGAGATTTATTTCTATAATATTATTTTATTCTATCAAATGTATTATTGTTTTTATATATATGTTGTGCTACTTTTTTTCTATCCCAGAATATTAATTAATTTGGTATTAATTTCAGAAGGCCCAGTACAGCATTTAACTAGTATAACTAAAAGCTTAAAATTGAGTATCCAAAAAATTTAAAATTCATATTTATTAAAACATCTACAAAAGAAATTTTAGTCTTTAAAAAACTAAAAAACATGTGTGGCAGAGAGCTAAAAGAAACCTGTTTGGACGGTGCTATTCAGAATGTTAGTTCCTACCCATACAAGTTTTGTATGATTATATCCTGTAATTTCCCAAATTATTATAGATATAAATATAATTATTATTTATAAAATTTAAAATTTTCTATCTAATTTCTTTATATAATTTCAACAATATATCTAATTAAAAATAATTATATTTATAACTTCTGATTATTATTTATATATTTCAAAAATCAAATAGCAATATACATATTATTATTATTTAATATCTTCTTTATATTTTCTAAATTTTATAATTAATTTATTTAATTAAAGATACATAATCAAATTAATCATACATAAAACAAAACGCATCTTATCTATCCCACATATAACTAAAGATAATTATAATAGATGACTAATTTTTATAGTCAAAAGCATCAATTAGTTATACATACAGAAATTTCTATTAATGACAATAGAATTTATCTAGAGTTTATCAAATTGAAAAAAAACTTGTGTGAGGAATAGTTAAAGATCACGAAGCTTTTAGTATAACACAGCAATGAAGTACTGGTGGGGACACCACGATCGACCGTCGATTCATTCCTGGCAGAGTTTATCGTCGACGGCTGAGATCTAGCCATGTTGCTTCAATCTGGATTGATTGACTATTACGACAGATTGGGAAAGATGGATGCTGCGGATCGCTGACTCAATGGATTGGAAATCTCCTATTTATTCTGATTGATTAGAGATTCCATTTTGGGATTATTTTATTTCTCGCATTTATTTTGTATTAATTGTTTCTATTTCAGAGATCATTATTTTAGGCATGTCATTTAGTATTTCCTCGTTTGTGTGAGGAATTTATTACATTATGTATTTTTTTCTTTATTGAGTCAGTCTATATGGAGGCCTATATAAACGTCTCCCTGTCACTCTTAT
>KZ451906.1:4877829-5004261 GCA_002786265.1 Apostasia shenzhenica
AATCTTTTTGACTGTTATATTACTTGATTTTGATTGTTACTGGTAGATATATGAATTATGCATTAACATATGTTGTTTCATTCTAGTTCTTCCCTCCACATGCAGCTATAAATTATAATTCACCGACTCTTATAATTCTTTACTTGCCATTTGGTCCCAAGCCATGACACTTGCTTCTCCAATCTTAAGGTGTCAACTATGCCTTAGGACACTTAACTAGGTGGTTTGACTAACCTTAAGACTTAGTTAAAGATTAGGCTAGGCTAATTTAGAATTAACTAAAATTAATCCAACTTTTCTCACAAATAACATTCAAGTCTCTCAACTAATGAACCATTTCATCTAGATCCTATATGAAATTATAAGTAATGGATCTAAATGACATTTAACTAAATTAAGTAAACATAGTGCCACTCTTTGGGTCAAATTTTAGGTCGATACAGAATAAGAAATAGAAAAAAATATTAAAACACTTATTATGAGTATAATATAATGAAAATTTATGTTATTTATTATTATTAAATTTAATTTTATTAAAATAATTAGATGAATATAATTTATAAAGTATATATATAAACATAATATACATTAAGAATGCGTGTGTGTGTGTGTGTGTGTGTGTATATATATATATATGTATATATGTAAGTGTGTATGTATATCAATAAGAATAATTTTGGAGTAATATTTTTAACTCATAAAGAATAGCTATTCTTTGGGTTGGTAGAAAGAATGATTAGTCTATGAAATATAGAATAGAGATCTTTATGAAATAATTATTATATTAAAGTAAATATGAGAATAATTATTTTATAAAAAATAAGGGTGAAATAGAATAATTATTTCAACGTAAACGAACTCTAGTTCTCCCGTCTTATACCTAAACTATTACTAGGTAAAATTCTTTCAGCTCATCGCTATCTATTTCTCTCATTCAATGTGTAACATTTTCTAGCATTATCTTATGAGCAAATTACACCCAGGTCCTTGAGTTTAAGTGTTATTATCACACAGGTCCACGTTTTTTAAATTATAACATCGGAGTCCCTAGGTTTTCAAAAATTATCATCTGGGTCCTTTTTTATTATTAAAAAATATTAAAATTACCATTATACCCTTACCCACCCTCTCTCCACCAGATCCGGCAACCGCGCCGTCACCGCGCTGCCCTGCGCCGCCTCCGGCGGCCTCGCGCGGCCGCACGACACCGCCGGAGGCCACCCCGCGCGCTGTGTTGTTGTAATTGGATTCGCGCCTCCATCTGAGCCGTCCACGTGGTTGCTCACATGATCTCCACGTGAGCAAGACACCCAAGCCGAACAGAAGGAGTATCATCCCGAAAAGCAGACGCCGAAGAAGATGTCGAAGAGCAAGGCCCCGACACGACATCTGACCGTTGGAGGATTGTACTTCTCTGAGGGAAACGTGATTTTCCCGCCGACAGGGCATGACCGCTGACACATCGTACAGGAGTCACATACTAGCCATCCGCAGGCATTGATTGGGCCGTTGCTAAGGTCATAGGTTACTCGGCTAGAAGTGACTAGACATAACAGGCTCAGGGTATATATACTTCCTGTACACAGCCTTCAAGGGGGCTGAGAATTCATTTCAAATACTGTAACTAAAACGCATTTCTAGTGATATTTCAAGCCTCCTCGAAAAGGAGCCGTGGTTTTTCCGCCAGTCGGTTTTCCACGTAAAAACTCTTTGATTGTTTCCGTCCTAACACTTTTAATATTTTTTGACAAAGGTAGAGATTGTTTATAGTTTTAGAAAGGTAGAAATCGTTTATGAGCAGAATACCGTGAAATTGCTTGTTATATGTACATTAATGCAGTCTTCAAAAATATATAAGAAGATCTTAGGAGTTAATTTAAGTCGACGATCCTGCGCGCTATATACAGTAGTCTACAGTACTAGTGCTCGGTCAAGTTGGGTGAGACGTTCTGGTGGCGAATGCTAGCGAGTCGCATCGTGGCGGTGGCGGTGGCGGTGGCGGTGGCTGCATTACTTGCTGAGACGGGGCTGGCCGGCCAAACGCCGAAGCTGGCAGCAATGTCCTTGAGGTTCTGCAGACCCTGTAGGACCTTGACGACGTCGGCCATCAACGGCCGGTCCTTTGGCTGGGAGCTGACGCAGCGGAGAGCAAGGGCAGTCGCCTCCCGTGCTCCCTTAATGGAGTACTGGCCGGCCAGCTTTGGGTCCATGATAAGCCGTAGCTTGCGAGCTGTGCTGGCCGCCGTGAGGTAGGACTTGACCCATTCCACGAGCTTCTCCTGATTCTTGGGTCGAGATTTGTCGACTGAACGCCGCCCTGTGAGCAGTTCCAGCAGGACGATGCCGAAGCTATAGACGTCGCTCTTGATAGTCAAGTGCCCTGTCATGACATACTCTGGTGCGGCGTAGCCTTGGGTTCCCATGACCCGAGTGGTGACGTGGGTCTCTTCACCCTCTGGCCCCATCGTTGCAAGCCCAAAGTCCGACAACTTTGCAGTGAAGTCCTGGAATATACACTCATCAAAAATATTTAAAAAAAAAAAATATACACACACTCTCTCTGATCTCTATACATATACATAATTGAAATGCTGAATTTAATTAATTGCTACGCACCGAGTCAAGGAGTATGTTTGATGTCTTGAAATCGCGATAAATGACGGGCTTGTCGGCGCCGTGAAGGAAGGAGAGGCCCTTGGCGGCTCCTATCGCAATCTTCAGCCGAGTACTCCATGACAGAGAGAGTGATATCCCTGTATGTATGTATGTATTTGCATGCATTGTCATTTAGACATTTATTCAATTTAATCATCATCATGACTGCTGGATAAATGCGTCCAGCTGGTATATGTAATAATTCAGATGATCAGCTGAAATGTTCATTGATTGATCCAAAAATGATCTAATTACAATTTAATTATGACAAATTGCGTTCAAATTAATTATGATGGTCCTCTCTATATATATATATATACACACACACACACAATAGGACATTAATTTGCATAACCCTGTTTCGTGAAACACCAATTCAAAAAGTAGAACTATTTATAATTAGTTATATAAGTCACTCACGCTTGAAGAGATGGTTCTCAAGGTTGCCTCGAGGCATGAATTCATAGACTAGGAGCCTTTCTTCCTCCTCGCAGCAGTAACCAATTAGCCTTACCAGGTTTGGATGTCTCAGCCTTCCTAAGAATATCACCTCTGCCTGTATCACATATATATACAATACTATAATCGCGTGCTAGTACATACTACTTATCAGAATGATATAGTAGCAAATCTAACTTTATGGTGTGCGTGCAAAGAAATTAAAAGAATATAATTTCCAAAGTCATTATAATGCACATGAGCTGCTTGAATATGTTAATTTAGCATGCAATTAAGGTGTGATAGAATTAAGCCTCTCCACCTAATTATATATGATCGTCCTAGCTAATTACTGTTAATCACTTTGTTAATTAACAAACTTAATTTTATATTGACAGAGATTTGAAGAAGTTAATTATGTATGCGTGTGTGTGGGCGTATCGCAGACCAGCCACTCCCGATGGCCTTGAAGTCCCTCGATGTCAAGGAGCTTGACGGCGACGGCCTGCGCTTTGAGGCCAGGCCGCATCTTGTCGTCGATGTACCCCTTGTGCACGGTGCCGAAGCCGCCCTCGCCGAGAAAGTAGGTGCTGGAGAAATCGTGGGTGATGGCTCTCAGCTCGCTCAGCTGGAAGGAATACAGTCCAGCTCTTAACGAGTGCGCCAACTCCTCGTTGAAACGCGCCGAGGATGAGTTACTGAGTTCCGAGAAAGACAAGCGGCGAAACGAAGGTAGCTCCGGCGCCTTCGATGCGGAGAACTCACACCGGCCGGGGCGGCACCCGCTAAGATTCCGGCTGACCAGGTTACCCAGCCGGACGGCTCGGCTATCGACGGCGCAGCAGCTGGCTGAGGTACTCATGAACGGTCTCCAGATTCGGCGCGGCATCGTTGCAGGGGGATCCGGTGGCCGAGGGTCGAACTACTGATCGATAACAGATGGATCGTGAATGGACCTGCAGGTTAATTAATTAATATATATATAAATATATATTAATATATCCATGAGAAGAGAATTAGGTTCAACTTTAATTAGCGTTTGCACGCATATGTAGATAGAGTGGTGACGACGAGGACGATGAGAGCTGACGGTAGATTGGAGACTTTTTGGTCCAACGATTCCAACTTATATTCTGCTAATTAATTAACTGCTCCAACCACTCCCACTCGATCATCTGCTACTTACCGCGCATCCATTTCTGCTCACTTTGCTTCGATCGCGCTCTAGCTAAGCTAGCTAGCTAGCTCGCTGGGATTATGATTATAATAATTAAACTTTCATGGGCCTAATTAAATTAAGACATGCGCGCAGCACTGCCTTCATCATATGATCACCATGCATTTTCCCGATCTCTACCACTCAGCCCAGTAAATTAATGGGACGTAATTAGCTGAATGCATGCATGTGTACTGCAAATTAATTATCCGGGGAGATTTAGGCCAGGATGAGATGCATGCAACTGAGAAATTAGTTGATCAGCTGGCTATATATAGGCATATCAAATTACACATAAAATGTAATATTAAAAATTAATTTTATTCACATCCTATACTCATTACTAAAATAATAACTAATTTATATCACATTTCTCATATATTTTAATATAATAACTAACTTTATTTCACACCATTTACGACTTTCAATAAAAAATATCTCTATTCATGTTTAATTTTGACCTCATTAAAATTAAACCTTACAAGCAGGCCCTATAATGTTTAATAAAAAAAATCTATTATCGCCATCTACGACGTGGAAGTGCGTCACTCTCAAGTGTGCACCTATCATGAGCTAGTCATCGTCTCAGCACAGGATCAAGTGGGTAACAATATCATCATTCGTCGATCGAGCATCATCTGTAGAATCATCAATCGTATACTATATTGTAGGAGCAAAGGCAGACGACCCGACATTGTATTGCATAAACAGTCAAACATTGTGATGCTTAGGTGGATGTGATGACGTCAATACACAACCATAAGGATCAAATTAAGACTGTGATGACGTAGTCCACTAGGATCATGGTGACAAATCCAGCACTGGTAAGAAGTCAGTCGACTACACAAATACGTTAACAAGAAAATTATCAAGCACAAGCCATGTGAAGGGAGACAAGTTCAGATTAGAACGTACGTAGCGTATGGATGAGTTCGCTGATGTCATCATGGTGAGTAGTCTGATCTGCGCTGCTTTTGGGATTCAGCACAATAGTGTGATATATGAACAACATGAGATAGCTACTCATGTTTTTTCATATAATATAGTAATGTATGTAAATATTAAAAAAAATAGAAAGACAACAATATGACTTACAAAGTTTTAAATAAATGGCATGTATAACTGTTAAGATGTAAGCTCAATTGGATTAGCGTAAATGAGGGACAAACAAACGAAAGTGCGATACTACAGCATGTATAATCGAGGAGCGTGTAAGTCATTGTCGATAATAACTTGTAATGCCATGATACGTCCAGGCTTTGCTGGATAAGCCCACATCTCAATGTAGTGGAGGTGTTCTACAAACCAATCATGACTAGGTCATCCTCTAGCATCATGTCTGCGGAATATCTTCTCAATGGGATCAATAGGAAAATGTTACTGATAACCAAACTGTCGCATGACACGGTCCATTAGGTGCCACTCTATGTAAACCCATAAAATTAGGCAATAAGCCTGCTTAGTAGGAGCACACCAGAAACATGACCAATGCATATAATATAGTTAAAGTAGACAACAAAGAGAAATTATATCTGCATGATTTAGCCCAATACAAGTATAAAATAGAAGAACTCTGTCATCAAAGTCACTATTATTAAGAAAAAAATACTGTCATCAAAGCCACAATAAAAGCATGAAATCAAAAAAACTCTCAACCCCATTCTCCTTTATATATATGTAATCTCATAATAAAAGAAGTTCTAAATATTTTGATTTTTCCATGAAAGAATAATTACTCTTAATTTCACAATAAGAGAATAATAATAATTAGGCTAGAAAAAGAAAAACCTATTTATTTGCTTGAGTTCTCCCTGTTTGCTTCATTGAATACTTGATGTGCTTTGATTGTATCTTTATAACTCCATAGTGCCTTTATTTACAGGAAAATATTTAAATGAAAGTTCAATATAATAATTCCATAGTAATCAATAGCTTAAGCCAAAGCTATGATTTTAGGATGGCTATATATAAAAGAGATTTTTTTTTTTTTTTTGATACTATATATGACAAGGGAATAGTCAAATAAGTACTTGTCAATTTCATAATCAAATTATTCACATTGACTATTTTAATGTAATGTCCTTACTATAGTTATCTGGATTACTACTAAATCTTTCATGCTATTGACAATCAAAATATTAGAAAAAAAACTTAACTTGCAATTACCTTTACTAATTTAAGATAATGGGTTATCCTGGTACTAATTATAGTCAAGACATCAAAATTAAAAACAATTTTATTTACAACTTTGTAAAAGTATTGATATAAGATAAAGATTGGTGATAACAAAAAAAAAGAATAGAAGATAATTAGTGAAGTGTAGCCATCAATTTTGGCTTAACCATCAAAATTTTCTTTTTGAAAATAATATGTTTAGAGTTATGGGCCTATGGCATATTCTGGTTGCACTGATGTGTATATTTTTTAAAAAAATAACTTAATTACACAAAAATGCAGCCCTAATGATCCCTAATAATCAATCAATCAATCAACCTTTGCAAGATCTCAGAAATTTAGAATAGTGCTTTTTAAGGCTTATTCTCAAAATAATGATTTTAAGTCGAGAGGCCATTGATAATTTGTTTCTCACTGAACTGCTTTTAAAATCTTCATCCTCTACGTACGGTTCAATTCTGTTTTTGGGTGTGTGACTTTGCCTCCCAAATCTTGAAACTAAAAAGCAGTAGCATACTTTATTTGGTGGCACTGATAAAGCTATCAAAAGTTATTGCTGGGCTGCTGAATGAGAAAAATTATTGAGAGTGGACAGTGCACCGTTCGGACGTTCAATCAGAGGGCGCCACGTATGTCCGGACCCAGTTGTATGATATATGTGGCGCCCTCTGATTGAGTTCCGGATCGTCCGTACCTAATAACTTCCCGCTGAATGGAGCCAACAGCTGACGTGGGCAGACTGAACTGTTGGGCTGGCCGAATATAAATAAAATTTTGAGGGCGACAGGGTGAAGTTCTCGCTTCCGTCGGTCCTCGCTCTCGACCCCGAGAAATTCCCAGAGCCTTCTCGACCGGCGCTTCGTCCCTCCGTAGCCATTTGCTCCTCACCGCTCAGAAGAGTATCAGCCGTCGATGCGGTTCACTGGCGCAAGGTTTTCCCTCTTGTTAGGTCGGACGTATCTCCGCTCCAAGCTTCTACAGGACATTCCGAACTCTGTCGTAAGTCCTGGCTTCCTTCTAACTATTGCCTTCTCGAGTTCTGGTTCTCGAAGGATTCCCCATAATTCCTTATCTTTTACTTAATATAAACAAAAGGTGGATAATTCATCGCGCTGGTTTTGCACCCGGGTACACACTTCGTCCCGATGTCTCGAGTCTTGGAAATGGAAGAAAGGTTCGATTTTTTGTGCCCCTGTTTGCCTTACTGGCATTTATTTCCATTGCGCTTCATACTGTGTGTTGGTGACAGTGTGAACTCTGTGCAGTAAAGTGGTGGAGTGGCGCCTGTTGTGTATCTTTTCAGAGAGATTACTGCCAAAAGAGGCTGTTCCATGGTAAACTCGGGATCTCTGTGATTGTCCGTCTAATTTAAGAAGTCATTCCTTCAAGTTACGCTTATTATAATTCATTTCCCCACCTTGATTTAGGCACAGGATACGTGGCAGCGAGGGATTACTATGATGTTCTTGGAGTGAGCAGAGACGCCAGTGCATCTGATATAAAAAAAGCCTATTATGGAGTAGGTTTTTTGGTTTCCAAATAGCCCATGATACTCTATTTCTGACAATTTAATTCATAGATGACTTGAGTGTCAAATATTTAAAATAATTAGATTTTAGTGGCATGTATGCATGGGTGGTTCCAGGTCCAACCGGACCGGTTCCAGGTCCAAACCGGACCTGGAACCGGTCCGGTTGGACCCGGAACCGGTCCGGTTCCGGATCCGGAACCGGTTAGATGGCCTTGGATCCGGTCCGAGTCCGGTCCGGATCCAGATAATTGGGTCGGGTCGGGTCAATCGGGTAAATTAATTAAAAAATATATTTATTTATATATTTTATAAAAAAAATTATATATTTTGTAATATTTCTGACAAAATTAATATAAAAAAATTCTAAGAAATTTTATTAATATTAACGAAATATTTACAAATATTTTACATAAAAAATTTATTCATCGTAATTACAAAGAATTCTTCTCGAGTACTTCTCCTCTTCTTCTGAACTATTATCCTTAAATTCGTTCACGAAATTATATTGTTGATTTCGTGACTCAGTAGCAAACCAATCCTGTAGACAGGTAAGCATGCAAAGGGTTGCAGGAGACAAACTACTTCTGTAATCTCCTACTATTCTTCCTGTGGTGGAAAATGCTGATTCAGAAGCTACAGTTGAAGCCTGTGCTGCTAATACATCTCGTGCCAAAGTAGATAAAACGGGATATTGCTTTGATGAGCTTTTCCACCACTCCAATAAGCTCATATCATCATCAAATTTCTCCTCGAGATGAAAATAGAATTGCAACTCGTTCAAATTTGTAGGGGGCTTGATTCTGTGTTGTTGATTGCTCTCCAACAGTTGCTTTTCCTTTATCTGTAGCAACAGTTCTTTTTGCTGTCGCCGACCTAAGAATGTTGAAAATGCCGGGCTTTTCTTTGTTGCTGTTTGTATTTCCACATATTCCACATTCCTGCTCGCAACCTGCTCACTGTAATAAAAAGAAAATAACTCTTGGAGAGTTGTAAAAACTGATGCTTTTTCAGCATCAGTATTACTCCCCAAAATTCAGAATATTCTGCGTAAAAAGTTTCAATAGCTTCGGTTTCCTGACGAGAATCAAGAATAGCAGCTATTGAATATAAAAGTAAAATTTTTTCCCAATATTTTCTAAATTCCATATCAGCAACAAAAGTTTTTAGAATTAGATCTGATCTAAACTCTAAAATTTTTTGAAACATTTGAAAAACATAAGGCAGAAAAATAGATGAAGTAGGATAATAACAACCTGAAAAATTTTCTGTAGACTCCTTAAAAATGGACAATAATTTAAATTTGTTTTAAAAAAAATTCAATCATAAGAACGTAATTGAAGGTTATGATTAAGTGTATATGAATTGTAAAAAGCACTTAGCAAATCTTCGTACGGTAAAAGTGATTCGAACAAACGATGGAGTGAATTCCATCTAGTTTCTACAGGTAATGAAAATTTTACACAATTTATTCCGGCACTTACGCAAACACGTTTCCATTCACGCCTAACATTTGAATTTAAGCGAATTCATTTTGCAACATGCTTAAATTTATCAATAATTAAATGTTCGGAATTAAAAGCACTAGAAACACATAAATTAATTATATGACATGCACATCTAACATGAAAAAGAGAACCATAAAGAGGAAGCCTTAAAAATTGCTGTAAAAAATTAACTGTATAATTATTATTCGAGGCATTATCCAAAGTAATACTAAAAATTTTATTTTTTATACCATAAATTTTACAAACATTGCGAATGTAAGAAAAAATGGTTGAACCCGTATGAGTCTCATCTAATACATCTAAGGATAATATCCGTTTCTGTATTCCCTACTGTCCATCGATCCAATGACAAGTAACGACTAAATAACTCACGCCACTAATACTAGTTCAAATATCAGATGTTAAACTAACCCTATAACTAATATTACTGAGGTATTCGATAAGAGATTTTCTATATTCATCGTACATTGATATACAATCTTTTTTAAGTGTATGCCTAGAAATACGGGTATATTGAGGCTGTAAATATTGAACAATATATTCTAAAAATCCCTCTTTCTCACATATAGTAAATGGCTGTTCGGTTCGTACTACAAATCAAACTAAGCCTCGACGTGCTTTATCATTTCTAAAAGCCCACGGCATAGATCCACTCTGTGGATTGAGTTGTGTTTGGGTTGGCTCTATAGTAGTAGGTTGATAATTTTTTTCATCAAACTTATGAAATCTAACTATGTGTTTCTTAAATGTACTAGTCCCACCACCGGTACCACCTTGTTTGTATGAATATTGATTTTTACAAATTTTACAAATAGCGACATATTCAGGTTTCTCCGAATTGCTATTCGGTTTAATTTGTAAATCAAAAAAATCACATACCTTACTGCGTTTCGTCCGAGACTTGTTAGAGATACTTGATGATTGCATTGAAAGGCCAGTGTCGGTGCCAACATCTCCACTTGCCTCAGGATTATGTTCCGCAGATAGATCGAGATCAAGTTCTGAAGTTTCGTCAAAGTTCTCACCGAGTGCAGGAAGTCGATCGAGTTGCGGAACATACTTCGGATCAACATTCCCTTGGCGACTTGAGAAAGAACTGCCAGAGAATCGACGTTGGGAAGCCATTAAAACGTGTTTGCAGATTTTTTAATAGAGCAGAAGAACAGAAAAATTTGATGAAAATTGTACGAATTATCATAACAAAAATTGTACTATTTATAGAAAGTTCAATACATGTCAAAAAGTCTAAAATAACCTTAAAACAGTCATTTTAGATTTTAAAACGGTCATTTGACTGTTTGCAAATTGCAACGGTCAAATGACCGTTCAATTTTTAAAAAAAATAATTTTTTTTTTAATAATATCTGTAGCTGGTAATCTGCCAGCTGCAGATAACATGGGGGCGGGGGCAGCGCCCGTGCTGCGCACGCGCGGGCGCTGCCCCCAAATTTTATTTTATTTTATAAAAACAAGAACCGGACCGGTTCCGGTTCAACGGAACCGGACCGGTTCCGGTTCAACGGAACCGGACCGGTTCTGAACCGGATAACCGGTTCTGCGGCCCGGAACCGGTTAGAACCGGTCCGGTTCAACCGGTTCTGGACCGAACCGGTTCTTATTGGACCGGTTTCGGTCCGGTTTCGGGTCGAACCGGTCCAATAAGCAGCCCTACATGTATGTAATTGTCCCTAAAAGAAATGACTTGGAATAACTAATTAACCTTACTTCCTCCCTTCAATTTTTTTTTTTTTTTTTTTTGGGGGGGGGGTTCATCTTCTTTATAGTATCGCAAACTTCAGCTTTATTAATATATCAAAGGTAGGAGTAATTTTTATTTTCATTTTAGATGCTAAGTTTGCTTAAATCAATTGATTTTATCACAACTTTTATTGAAAATATCTCATCCATCTATATTAAATATCCCTTTCCTTAAAAAGTATTCTTTGATTTTCATCATTAATGCGTTTCACTTGACCGCATCTTTATTATCCACGTGGATGCTGTTCTCAATATAACTCAGGTACTTTCAGCTCATATTGTGCTGATCTTGGATTTTGATTTTGTAAGGGTGATGATAAGCTTTTTAGTTTTCTGGGCGTCTCCTGTTGGGACCTGGGGGCTTCTATTGGTTGGTGGGGCTGGTGTACGTATCATTGCAGATAATAGCTGCTGCATTGTTCAGGAAGACTTGATACTAAAGAAGATATTGGGACTTGTTTTTTTTCAATTTCTGTTTTATGCACTATTGTTTAGTTCCTTAAAAGTGGCAGCGTTACTATCAAAAAAAAAAAAGGTGGCAGCATTAGAGATGCTCCGGTCAGAGTTGGCTGCAGTCTCATGTACTGCAAATTTATTTTCTATACATTATTCTGTCTTAGCGAGAGGCTCTTCAAAATGTGCAGGCAGTTCTCGGGGGTTCAATTCAAGTTCCTACACTATCTGGAGATGTTATTCTTAAGGTTTTTCTTCTTTCTTCTTTTAATTTTGTTGTCATATATTATGATCATCTAGGAAGAAATTGTAGCTTCAGATGTTGCTCTGAGCAAAGCTTAGTTTTATATAAATTCTGCAATGCCTCAGGTTAAGCCAGGCACTCAGCCAGGTCTGAAGGTTGTCTTGAGAGGAAAAGGTGAGCAATATGTGCTACACACACTTCGAAGCTGAGTATCACTTTTAAAATACTCAAGTAACTTTTTGAAGATTTATTTAATTGATTGATGTGTTATGTGTAACTTTATTATTTTGTTTCTGGGATGATTGCTAGGTGTGAGGACAAGGCAGTCATCTCTGCCGGGAGACCAATATGTGCACTTTAATGTTCACATTCCACAGTAAGTTCTTTATGTCCTTGCATATATATAATGTATGTATATACACACATGTGTGTGTATTTATATAAGTATAGATGTGTATTTATATATCCTTATTTTGTGCGTACATCGTCAGACCAAAAGGAAGTTTGAGCACCTTATCAGTCAATGCATGAATTGCATGTTCTAACATCTTATTTAAAAATGACATAAGAACATGATTTTTTTCTGTATGTAATTTATATATATTAGAATTATAAATTATAAATGTATGTAAATGTATGTCAATGATAATAAATAATATTATTTACCTGAATTTTTTTGCTTTGACTTGTTGGAAATTTTTTATCGTGACGTGCTTCAATAGATTTAGTTTTTAGTCGCTTTAAAAAAAATAAAAACCAAGCAAGGTGGAGTGTTTAATCGAGAGAGGTGTGTAATTTGATTGATAAATTTGAAGGTCTTATAGTCTTGTAGCAATTAATCATAGAGCTGTCCATGTGGAAGCTGGATAGCGTGCAAGTCCTAGAGCAAAAGATAATTGCTACATAGTTTTGTCGGAAATAAAGACAATAAAAGGTTGGTCATGTTAAGGCTTTTGTCTGTATAAATGAACTGCAAAAATCACTGGAAGCCACTTGAGATATGTCCGGATATAATATGATTAAAAATTGAAAATCTTTCTAAATGTAAACTTAGCTTTGTTTAACAAATGCTCAAAATTGAGCAAAAAAATATAATAATAATATTTTTAATTTATTATAAATTTTAATAAATCTATTTTACATTTAACGTGAATTTTAATTTTAAAATCAATTTTATTTCATATCTTATACACCTTTCAGTATTAAAATAACTTTTTTTCTCATCAATTCTATAAAATAAAATATTTTTCTTTTCTTATTCAAATTTATCAGACAAGCCCTAAAAGTATTCCTATCATATGATATATTCAAATAATTTTGCCTCCAACTTCAAACATAAACAAAAGAACCAACTGAAGATTGCAACTTATTAGTGCTCACTAATAACAGAGAAGATAAAAAAAAAAAACCTCTCGGTACTCAAATAAGCTTCTTATCCACTGAGCTAGGAGAAAACCATAAATAAGCTTGTGTTTGAACAGCTTATATAATGAAAACCATAAATAAGCTTGTGTTTGAACAGCTTATATAATGAAGCAAAATATATAATCTCTTTGAAGATGAAACTGAATGCCATATGTCAGTGAACAAAACAGATTCCTCCTCTTGATATAAATATTAGACATTTTATTCATGAAATGTGTATAATGTCATGATTTAGTCTACATAAATGATTTACACTGTTGCTAAATAACAGTTCAATTGATTATGGTTTGCGGCATGTGATGATGGTGAATTTAATGAGACCCTTTTTATAGCCCTCGATCATCAGTGGCATCACAAGCGCTCCTCTTATAGTCTTCCATCCTGAAAAACAATGTTAAAAACATGAAGTGATGATTGAAAGGCCACAGCAAAGTAATTGGAAAGAAAACCAATTGCAACATGCAGGAATCTCACCGCTTTGCAGCAGAGATATGAAGCTGCGCAACGTTAATGCAGATCGAATGACTGCAGGCCAAAATGGTGCAACATTTTCTGACCAATCCGCTGTTCTAACATCCTGTTTTAGAAACATTCAGGATTCTTCACAACTTAATCCAGGCTAACTGTTATTTGCAAATTTTGTCAAGTTCAGATACATAAGAATAAACTTTTCAAAAAAAAAAAAAAAAGATACATAAGAATAAGGTGCAAAATCCACTATCTGACTAGTTCAGTTACATCAGTAATTTGATTTGAGCAATAGATTATAGTTAATTGATCTTTCTGTGATTGGTCCAGCTTCACTCTGTTTGGGAATAAATGGCCTACATATAGATAAAGAAAAAAGAAGTTGCAATAATCAAGGATTGTGTGGCTCTGTTGGTCACGCACTCATCTTTAGTTTTAGCTGCATCTGCATTAAGGCAATGTGTCGAACATGGTACAAATAAGGTCAGCTCCTGAAACTGTTATAGAAGGTGAAGAAGGCCTTGCCCGCATGAAGACAAAGATCCTGGTCATCAGAATTGTTTTGACAATATATGAAGCTCTTGATATTGAATCTCTTTCGTCATGCTCTTTGGGGCATCACAGGGGCAAGACAAAATAAACTGTCTTTAGTTTGATACCATCCTATCAAGTGACAATACTTTTTATACATGAAGTTTTTGATTAAGGCAAAATAGATCATGGCCAAATTTCAAAAGGGCATCAGTTTTAGTGGCCAGAGGGGTGGAGGTCGTGTTCAAGAGAAAAAAACGCTTCACTTGGTGATAGGTTACCTTCTGGAGAAGAAGAGGTGGAGACGGAGGATCGGACGAAGGGAGCCGCAGTGGAGGAGAAGCAGTTGGCCAGGGTGAGTGGCTTTCATCATCGGCTTGAAGCATGATTACTTATCAAGCATGATTACTTATCAAGCATGATTACCCTGAGTTTTTTTGGTCGTTCTTATTCAGGCCTCAATTCAATAACACATTTAGCAAAATGCCATGAAAAGGTTTAATGGAGCTAGACTTAAGTAAGCTTGATGTGACAAAAATTATATCCATTGTCACCAGAAGTTATTTCGCACCAAGTTACGATAAATATAGGTATCATTGGTCATGTGGTCCATGGAAAGTTGACTACTGTAAAAGCTATTTCGGGTGTTCAGACTGTTTGGCTCAAGAATGGCCTGGAGTGTAATATTACTATAAAATTCGGATATGTAAATGCAAAGATATACGTGTGAAGATGAAAAATGTCCAAGGCCAATGTTTTATAAAGTTTATGGGAGCGGGAAAGAAGATAGCCGTTTATGTGATGTTCCTGGCTTTGAAAATGCAAGGATTAAACTTTCAAGACATGTTTCTTTTGTTGATTGCCCAGGTCATGATATTCCCATTGCAACGATGCTTAATGAAGCAGCAATCATGTATGGTGCATTACTACTGATAGCTTCAAATGAAAGCTGTCCTCAACCATGAACTTCCGAACATCTCATGGCAGTTGAAATCATGTGACTCCAGCACATTAATATCCTCCAAAATAAGATTAGTTTGATCCAAGAAAGTGTGGCACTTAATCAATACGAATCCATACAGAAATTTATCCAGGGCACAATAGCTGATGGTGTGCTTGTGGTTAATATAGACGTTTGCAAATACCTGGTTAACAAGATCCTTATTCCTGAGAGGAACTTCACGTCACCACCTAACGTGATTGTCATTCCTTATTTTGATGTCAACAAGCCTAGTTCAAAAGTTGATGAGATAAAAGGTGGTGCTGTTAGTGGAAGCATCCTTAGGTGAACCAACTTATTGAAGTCCATCCTGGCATAGTCATGAAAGATGAAGCTAGAAATATAAAGTGCACACTCATTCACACCCAAATAGTTTCACCACATACAGAGCAAAATGAGCTCCAGTTTGCAGTTCCCTATGGCCTTACAGGAGTCGGCATGACAATGGATCCTACACTGACTCATGCAGAATAGGCTCATCAGTCCGGTTCTCGGCGAAGAGAATTTGTTGCCTGATGCCTCCGTGAAGCCTGAGGTCAACTTCTTCCTGCCGAGGAGGCTGTTGGGTGCGAGGACAGAAGGTGCAGAGAAGTAAGGAAAAGTCTCCAAATTGGCAAAGGCTGAGATTCTTATTTTGAACATTGGATCGATGTTGACCAGAGCTCAAGCCGTTGCCGCGAAGAACAATCTGGAGAAGCTGTAGCTCACTGCCCCGGTCTGCACAAGCAGAGGAGAGAAAGTGGCTCCAGCCTTCACACCAGCATGTCGAGAAACATTGTCACCTCATCAGATGGGGTCAAATTCAGGATGGTGTAACCCTTCAAGTCCTAGAGCCAAGAATTTGTTCCCACAGTGAAAAGAGAGAAAGAGAGAAGACTAATACAGCGGGCAAACACTTCTCAAAGTTGATCCTTTGTTTGAGGGACTAAAGTGGAAGCGCAGGCCACTGCCTGGAACAGTATTTGTGAGATGGAGAAGAAAACCTTCTTTGATTTAAAAATAAAAAATAAAAAAATAAAAAAATAAAAAATGGGGAAAATCACTCCACTCTAGGCCTTGGCGAAGCTCCCTGATCTCGATCTCACTCGGTCCTGCCAAAGAACCATTGGATTCCACCCAACCGTCGCCAGAGTATCCTTAGCTTTGGGATCTGGCCATTGACAGAGGATTAAAGCGAACCAATGCACAAGAAAACTCGTCATGAGCTCTGATGCTATTTGAATCTGATCTGGATCAATAAAGATCCAGATCATTGTATGCGGTTTCCAGATCCTGCTGGCAAGCTCCACGAGCGACAAACCAAATCAAGCTACTCTAAGTCAAATCAACCATACAGACATGATCGCATTGAGCTCTAGATACTTCTTAACCCCAATCCCACCAAATTCTAGTAGATGATCATTCTGATCAAACCCGATTGTCACTAGAAGATCTCCCAAAAACTAATTTTGGTGAACACCATCAAATAAGGCTGAGATGAGTACCTATGAAGCATGAACACTTCAAAACATCATGTCGTACCCATGTTAGACAGACAGACATGGGGGGACAAGCGAGAACACTATGTCGGACATGTTACCTAGCGTATCTAATAAAATAATATTAAAAAAATTAAAGGATATTTCTTGGACATACGATGACACTTCAAGACATCTTAAAACATTTTTGAGACACTTTCATAACATTTCTAAGATGTAAGATACTTCTGAGATGCAGAACACTTTTGAAACAGGATACTTCTGGAATATATATTGGATACAATTAAATACATTTAATATTAATATTAAATTTATTTATTAATATTATATTTTTTAATAATATTAAACATAAGACTAAAACCTATGAACACATTTATCTCCTCTTTATTCTTTTTATTATTATTAAATTTTTATCTCATAAAACTAAAAATTTATATTTTATTATTATTAAAATTTTACTTAACAGAAATCAAAATTCTAAACTAATCAAGCTATATCAAATTTCATTCTCCTTCGCTGCCCTCGAGCCTCACGAAAATGAACCAATCGCAAAAAGTTTGAAGCTCTAGCTTCATCTGTCATTTTCTCATCCTCAACGCCAAAAGCTTATACCTCTTATTATTATCATACTCATTGTATTTGTCCTGATAAATAAAATTGTATTTTTTTTTATTCTCTTATTTACTTTGTAAACCATCTACATTTCAAATCTCTTTAATGCCAATGTTTTATGTTAAGTTCTCATCTTAATCTTATAAGACTTTTGTACTACTCACAAGTTGTTTATACTTAAAAATTCAAGTTTATTTTATATTTTATGTATTTTTTAACTGTAAATTGTTAATTTTATTATTATTGACATGTTATGACATATTAATGTCATATGTTTTGAAAAATCACTATGTCGTCGTGTCACATTATGTCGTGTCCTCGTGTCCCTCGTGTCTGTGTCGTGTTTGTGCTTCATAGATTAGTATACTGGATAAAATCCCAAGGCAGCCGCCAAAGCTCCAACAGTTTGGCCAGATCTCGTCGATAGGCATCGGGGTCAGTTCAAAAAGAAAGATAACCCGGTAGCACGTGTGGATCAAGCCTAAGTTAGCGGACCAAACCCATTTCATTCACGACGGTCCAATTTGGGAAGAAAAGTTTATTACCCTTGAATCATCCATGTGGACGACAAGAATAACTGCCGCTAGTAATGGTGTGGCTACATGGCCAGCAACTCAACAACCTCCAATTGTGTGCCCAACACTCGTTAGAGAAGAAATCACATCCCAATCCCATATTTTTGGGAAGTTCGCATTTAAGTCCAAAATCACTTTAAATGAATTCAAACTATTACTTCTGAATCCGGAACAATTATCAAATAATATTAAACTTATTATTTCCAAGTCCATAATAATACAAAAAAATAAATAAATAATAAAAATGAAGGATTCTCAGCTAACATGTACTGCAGTAGGTGGGAAGGAGGTTTTTCTGGATAATTGCAGAAAAGGATCTTTAAGCATGGAGTATTTTGTTTAGGTCCAAGCATAAAAGATTAAATTTGAAAAAATGCAAAATGAAAAACTATACCTTGGGGAAATATTCATTTTAAGTCTGAACTTGAGCAAATACGAGTTATAGGTGAACATAGTATACTTCATACAAAAGGTTCCATAATTCTACGACATCCATTTAAGTCCTAAATAACACGAGTTACGAACTTATAAATAATTGAATTCTGCATCAAAGCTACAAATTGTAGAGGCCAGTCAGCATGAACTTTCATATGGACCGATAGAATGTTTTGCTTGATAATTGCAAGCAAGGTATTCAAACGCAGAACACTTTATTTAAGTCCAAATTATAAAATATAAACTTGACAAAATAGCAATAAATATTGATAAATAAAAATAGTATAAATTTGATAATGTTCTCAGAATAAAACTTCAGCAAAATGGAGAATAATGGGTTAGCATTGTGCTTTTGCACAAAAGGTCCCCAAACTTTCAAGCATTTCATGTAAGTTCAAAAAATACATATATGGACTTAAATATAATTGAAAACTTCTTTAAAGCCCCAGAAAATAATATCTGACCAATTGAACACTTGTGGACAGCATCAACTAATTCCCAAAGAAAATTCCAAGTTAAAGGATTTTTGCAATGAAGTTTATATTTAAGTCCAAAATAATACAAATTAAGAATAAATAAATAAATAAATAATCAAATTTCAACATGTTGACCAATTTGGTCCTTCCTACTCAAAATTGGCCTTTCAAAAACATTTGAATGAAAATTTACAGCCAAGGTTATATTTGGCACAATTACAAGCATGGTCTTATACTTGGTCAAAAATTCATTTAGGTCCTAAAATTATGGAGGACTTGAATCATAGGGATTATATACTTTATGATCTCACGTGATAATCATAGCAAATTTTATACCGAAGAACAAAAATGATATGATTGCAATCAAGTACCTATGAATGATAAACATTTCACCTAAATCCTAAAACAATGAAACTTGACATGACACATGGAGATTGTCTACAATCTGAAGTTTCACAAGAGGATTCGAGCTAGGACCCTTCACTATAACATTTGAATCAATTTGCTAAAATTATAATTAATTATCTATATTTCATTTAGTCCCTAATCTTTCATATAGGTCCTAAAACTATGAAATTTCACAGGAGCATTGCACCTAGAGCTTATGTACCCTTTCCTCATAATTTGAACCCAAAAGCATGAAAAATTACATTGGAGACCCTATTAATGTGAATATTTCACTAGGATCTATTTTATCCCTAAAAGGGTAATTATAAGATCCCTCTAATTTGAAACCTAAAGTTTCAAGTATTGAGGTGAACACTTGTAAGAAATAAAGAAATATAATTCTTATATGAACAATTACAAGAAAGTCCCTCTAATTTGAGACTATCCAAAGTATGTTGAGGCAAATACTTGTAGTTCAAATTTAAATCTTTGAACTCAAATGCAATCTAACTTCAAGCATAAATCAAATTCAATCTTCAAATTCAAAATCATATCTTGAAATCTTCAAATTCAAATTCTCATATCCAAATCACACCTTTAAACTCAAATTCAAATATCCAAATCCAAATCGTTAAATCCAAGTCAAATCCTCAAATTCAAAACTTAAATACAAATCAAACTCCAAATCCAAATGAAATCAAAATCAAATCTCAAACTCCCAAACTTTAAATTCAAATCTCTCTTGGGTTGTTAGGGCCAGTAAATCTTGTAACATCCAAGGGTTTACACTCAAACCTGACAAGATGAGTTTCATAAAACTCCCTTTTGTGTCAGGTCTCAAATTTAATTTCCCTTGAGTATTAGACCCATCAATCCTCTAATACCCAAGGGTTCCCAAATTGATCTAAAAATGAGTTTCCAAAATCTCTCAATACTTAAATCACAGATCAATATGCTAAGCCCTTCCAAATCTATTAGCATGTTCAAATTGTCTATGGCTATAGTGACTAAGCAATCCTTGGCGTCTTAATTATCATATTCATAGAAGCCCTATAGAGTCAGTTTTATTCTCCGAAAAGAAATGGATGATTAACTACAAGGGGTCATTTTTATAGAAAAACATTAATTTCCAAAAATTTCAAAGTTCTAAAATTATTACCTTTAGGGCGAAATCTAATTTCAAATTGCCTTAAGAGAAGAATTTTCTTCAATGTCCATAACACTACTTGAACTTTCATTTCTTGAGCATACAACAATCAGTACAGATACATGGGTAATTACAGTTCAGAGATGCACATTTAGCAACTGATCTCTTTTTTGTGATTAGGTCTTCCTTCTCCCTCTAATTTAAAAGAAAATGGGACTATTGATAGATATAAAATCTTCCAAAATACTTAAGGATGGTATGAGCTCTACATGCCATACACATATATTTTGGTGAGGCCACCTCTAAATGAAGACTGTGTCACCATAACGAATTCTTCTGCATATACATTAGTAACATCAAATCCATCCAAAGTTTCTAACCAATGTAAGTATCAATTTATGGTTGCTGTTGTATGTTATTAGAACAATCATTAAATGATAAGTCTTCATTCTTGTATTGAGAAAAATATATAAAGGTAATTCCATCTAGGCCCTTAAGGTAATTCAATGAAAATTCACAAAAATGAAAACATGCAGTTTGAGTCCCTTCATCACAAAATGTTTTCCACATGGATCTTTTTTATGGATTTTGTTAAGTTTGACCACTAAATTACTATTTTAAAAAATTGCAAATATATATTTAAGCATTGAAAATTACTATTGTAGAATAGGATAAAAAGAAAAAGAAAAACTTTTAGTTTAAAATAATAATTGAAAATGCTTAAAAATATTTTCAATACTCAAATATGCATTTTTAATTTTTGAAAATAGCAACTTAACGATTAAATTAATGGAACCTATTAAAAATGATCTGCGTGGAAATAAAATTGGGCCGGAGAGAACCAAATGACATTTTTATTTTTGTGGATCTGTGTGGTATCGACGGTCTACTTGAGGGTGCCAAATGGAATTACCCCAAATATTTTATATATCTTTTCAGCTAAGGCTTTATTCTTTATACAAGATTTTAATTTACCTCAAGTGACAAGGACTTGGCAATACCAACATAATCTGCAGCAGAGCACCATTTTGGTAGGTAATAAGCTTTGCATATCTTATTCAAGAGATTGACCTCATCAGGCTTCAAGTTCTCTGAAGGTGAGAGATCTCTATGGCACCATGTTACTATTATGATTGTGGCTCCTCGAGCTGCAACTCGGGCTAGTTCGCTTACAAACTGATGCACAAAAGAAAAGCATTTTCTTAATGAGCTCTTGTAAACCACCAGCAATAATATTAATTAACATGAATGGTAAATAGAAATCTTGCAAAGGAAAGCAATTTTGAATTGCAGGTATATGATTGGAACCTTTTCTTTGTCAGGCATGTGTTCACCACTTTCCATAGACCAAACCAGATCAAACTGCCCATCAGGAAATGGTTGCTCCAACGCATCTGCAACCTGGAATGAAACCTGATAAAGCACAGGATCACAATTAAAACGTAGGAAACTAAACCATAAAATGCTGCAAAAGATGGAAATAAGCTTGGTTTCAGAATTACAGAAAACACAGACCAGATTTTTTTTTTTAATTTTGAACAGACCAGAATTTTCATCCAGAAAACAAGGGATTTTTGGTAAATGGAGATAAGCTGAACAAAAGAACCAGATGATAATATAAAAAAACCTTGTCAGCCAGCTCCTCGGCAGCAGCAAGATCCTGAGCCCTCTCAGCTTGAACAGGACTCAAGGTAATGCCTTGGACTCGGGCTCCATACTTCTTTGCCAAATACCTAGAACTGCCACCAATCCCGCAGCCAACATCAACTATTCTCTCCGGCTTCCTCTGTGGATCATCTGCAAGAACTCACAGAACATGAATCACTTAAAAACTTAGGCATCGACCTATTAGTAAAATATATAATAAAACAGAGTGAAAACAGAGTGAAAAAAGGACCGGTCAATATGATCATAATGTTACGAGAAAATATCAGAGAATAACAAAAAAGAAGCAAAAGAAAGCACAAATTTCCATGGTTGGTGAACTTTAGCCTACGTCCATGGATCCACTAGAGAACTCTTATTCCAGGTATCAAATTACAATAAAGATTCACCCTCTTACATATGATGGAGAGAAAGTCAGCCAGTTTTACAAGATAATCTCAAACTTCTATGATGGTTCTACCTAATTCCTAGTATTTCAAAATGTTTAAATATTTCGTTGTCAAAACAAATTCCCCATATCTATCCCAAAAATTTTTAAAGTATATTTGGGCCTAAATCATAAGTAGAAAATTATATTCACACTTCAACACCAAAAATACATAATGCTTGAGAATCACAATCAAGACTACAAAACCTATAACTAAAGCATATAGCACGCACACCTCAATAGCTAGTAGAACTTTGATAAAGACCATACTGATTGCGAGGCAGTATAGTAGAAAAAGCAACAAAGAAAATAATAATTATTCCTACATGGAGCTGAAGGAAGAGAGATTTCCTTTGAAAAACTACAAGACACTCCATTATTCTGCAGCAGCTCGACATGTCATTAACTGAGTATTATTGCCAACTAGAATTACGTGCAGAAACGGATCTCACGCTTCCCTCCCTCGCGCGAGCAAAGTTTTCTCTCAAATCGTTTACTACTGATCTCCATAGTTAATTAGCAGAGTAGTGAAAACAACCTATATCCAAGATGCTTGTCAGTAATAGCAATACCTGGCACGCCAGCGAAGCGGAGAGATTCTTCGACCATGCGGATCTGGGCGGCACGGTGGTCGGCGATCGAAGCCTGCTCACCGGCTTCGTAGAAGCCATGGTGCATGTGGTCCCCCCAGATGCTCTCCCACAGACCAGACGACTCGTCGTAGAGCTCCGCTATACCTAACTTGAGGCTATCGGAGGCCGCCTTCCCCGCCACCATCGGGCGATGCCGTGAAAACGCGGATGTGCTGGATAGCCGGAGTATCGGAGCATAACTGCTCGACCACCAGGGTCGAAGACGGCGGATGTGGTGAGACGGCAGCAGGGAAGGAAGCTCGGCCGCGTGCAGGAAGAGACCGGACATTTGAGAAATTACTTTTTGGACATTGGACGGCACAGATAATTCCCGAGGAATAATGCGATCAATGCTAGAGCGACGCGAAAATCCTCAATCTGGTTTACGATTGATAAAATCACGCCGCTTAGCGCGACCGGCTGCTCCCCACTTAAGAGTGGCAATATATGATTCAACTTATAAATTCGACTCGAACTCAATTCATAAATTTTAGATATGAGTTACAAATTTTGACTCATTTATTAAATGAGTCGGATTCGAGTTGGACATAATTGGGTCGGGTAGGATTTAGGTTAGACATTTATTAAAAAATACCCTATAAATGGGTCAGGTTGACCCGCCAACTCGGCCCATTTATTAATCGGGTCGGGTTCAGGTCATGAAATTTGACTCATTTAATAAATGGATCGGGTTCAGGTTGAAGCTATTTGGGTTGGGTCGGATTCGGGTTCAACCCGAACCTGACCCACCAACCCATTTTGCCACCCCTTTCCCCACCCTCCTGGTAGCTAGAGACCCCAGGAATCTTTCGATCAGTTTAGCCCATTCGATTTTTCTTTCTTTCATGATCAAACTTAGTAGCAGCAGAGTAAGAAATTCTTCTTTTTCTGGATTAGAGGTGAAGATGAATGTTTCAAGGCTCTCCTCCTCTAAAGCTACATTTTTATGGAGAACTGTTATGACCCTTCACCGTCTAGTTGTCTGATCTCACCGATCAGCGTGACGGTTGGATCCTACTGCTCCTTTTTCTGACAACTTCAGGATACGAAGCGGTGCACGGATAACACAGCGTCTTGTTATCTGCGTCCCACCTGGCATCGCCCACGATGTTTCAGAGATTAGGTCACACTTTCCAGTCATTTCTTCCACTATCGTCAACGACGCTATTTTTTAAACAAGATATCATCGGCAATGATAGATGGCAAGGGTTGAGTTGAAAATTCTTTTGCTTCTGAATTTATATATGTAATCCTTTATGGGTTCTCGTCCTGTTTCTTCTAAATCTCTTATTATTTTTTTTTTCTAAACAAAAGAAAAAGGGGAGAGACAAAAAAACACAGAACAGAATTTATTCTGAAAAGGTTTTTGAATGAAACGTGTGTATTTTTCATAAACTTGTTACAAACTCATTTATTTGCTCTCTTACATGTTTCTCTCTTGAGTACAGGGAAATCAGAAAAAGTTATAAGGCTTCAAAACTTAAACATCTAGATCGACCTACTACGCTCTCAAAGCGACTAGTAGCAGATCACCTGGGGGCCACCAGGACTAGTAGCAAATAAAACATTGATATTTGGTGATTGGACATTGAGATTTTTGATGAGTTGTCCAATCTGTTCGATTCCTTGAATGGCTGAGTTAATCTATAATTTGTGTAAGATTTTTGTAAATTATTCTACTTCATTGAGCTACTCGGAACAACGATATTTACGCAGCTGAATTGCAAAGGCCCACAAAAATACTTTAAAATCGAGAATTGATTAAAGGAATGTTTAGTTCAACGTTATCTTGATGTTATATCATATTATGTAAAAAAAAAATATTTGATTCTTATGATATTTTTAAATAATTTTTTAAAAAATTTATAAAATTGTTATTTAAAATATAATATTTAGATAATATAACATAATATTAAAATATCATCAAATCAAATGACCCTTAAAAATAAATTTGCTCCTCTCGTATTATAATAATTAAAAATGAATTATTCATTCTTATTCTCAAATCTTAGATTCCAACTAATTATTTAATAAATTATTTTATATAAATTTATTTCAAATTCTCATTCATTTGATAAAACAGATCACAATATAATTAGCTATCTTATAATTACATACAAGATAACTTTAGCTCTACGTACTCATGCATTTAATTGGCTATTTGTTTATATGTTTATTGCTTGGCTGTTTGCCTTAAAATTTAATTAATTTTTAATTGTTGTATTATGTGCATTAAATTTTGGTATATTATAATCAACCGATTATATTCATTGAAATCATACGATAAACATTTTACAAATTAACTATTTTATGTTATTTAGCGTATTAAATTTTAGTTAAATAACTTTTATATTGCGAATTCATATATCAAATCAAAATGAGTTCTTTAAATGTCTTGAAAAGAAAAAGGCCTGTTATAATGTACATAAAATTTTAAATAATATGTATAATAAATAATATTTACCTTAATAATGCATAATTTTTAAAAACATGTCAACATAATCAAGTATTAATATTACTGCTACGCCACTGTACATGCTTGACAGTGAGTAATTCATATTTCTATATATGTAAAATCTAAAGAAAAGAAAAAAATGAGAAACCTATGAGTCCCTTAATTAGAACTATCATGTGTAGCTTCTATGCTTTGAATTCAAGTAAAGCAATTAGTTAATTTTTAAAATAATTTTTCATGATATATATTCAATTTAGAGATTTAATTTCTCAGAAAAGTATTGTCTTGTTTATTTTCGTTTTTTTTATGATTAATCTTCTTCGAAAGTCATGACTTGTTTTTGTATTTCATTTGGATCGGTCATGATATTTAGCATCGATAATCATCTTTGTGTGAGACCGTATTGCATAAGGTAATGATTAAGTTGATTAATTATATTGCATGCATGCATGAATACTTCGTATATATTATAAATTATATAATTAAAATATTAGAAAAAAAACTTGATTCATAAATCTAAAATTTGAACGATGGTTCAGGGATAAAATATATATTTTGAGTTGATTTAAAGTAAAAATGAAAACGAAAAGATTTAGCAGGGAAGGGAAGGGAAGGGAAGGGAAGGAAAGCAGTCAAAAGCAAGCAATTTCAGCAGGCTCATGATTAAAAATGTGATTTGGTCCATATTTTTTAAGCTGCTAGCTAGCAAGTACTTTTTTTATTATTTTTAATTTATGCTGTGATTATTAATTAGATGAAATCATGAATTAAAACTGGAAAATAAATTAATAAAGCAATCTTCTTATCTTAATTATAAATTAATAAAAGATGATCGATCAGAGACAGCTTGGTGTACATGCTCGCGCGCGCTTTGGTGTTCATCGAGGCATATGATATGCCAGATCACGACCAATCAACGTCATCTGCCATTTCCGTACATCCCCACACATACATATATATACATTTACTTTAATATTTATAATTGTTTCTTTTACGTACTCATTATTTAATTTCAAAATGAATATTATTATTAAAATAATAAAAATATTAAGTTGTTCTCTCGATCGACATGCAATCCCGAAGACTACTGCCGCTCAGATGCCATGCCAGCAGCTTTGATTCCTTTCAACTGATCACACTTTTAATATATCAATTAATTATTTAAAGTACTACTATTAAAATGGTATATTTGCTACTGATTAATATATTTTATTTATTATACATATAAATAAGTACGTACGTGTATATATATATACATGCACGGTGCGTAGGAAGAAAACAGACCCAACTGCAAGAATTAATCGAGAATGATGGAAGCTTTTCTTGTTTGAACAATGTGACCTTTTCTTTTTCCTCTCTCTTTTAATAAAGGTGATACCTGGGGTGTTAATCATAGGAACCAAAAGAATAAGAAAAATGTAAATATATATATAAATTAACTAATGGCGCCTGGCTGGCATTTCGCCTTCCTTTCATCTAACTAATCCATCTATTTTTTCTCATCAGGTCAAACCTCGGACACGAGGGTTCAACCAAGTCTTGTCCATTATGAGCCAGGACCATCCCTGGTAACATCGTCCTCGATGTTACAAAGCGGTGTCTGTCACAATCAAGCTTGGTCCGACAGCGTCGTTCCCCGTACAAGACACTTTTTCCAGACCCACAAATGAAGGGTCCGCATGCCCCAGCTGTTACAGATCCCCAGAAACAGTAACAATATTAAAAGTTAGCATCCTCCTTTTGCTGCTTTTGATCCCTCCGGCGGCCAACAAACGGCACGAACTCAGAGCTTGTTCACTTTCTTTTCTCCAGAAAATCAGAATAAAGCTGCACCATCCACTGCCTACAAATACCTCTGAACAGTCTTCAAGAGGAGAAGGGACAGATCAAATATCAGACCAAGGAGGATCCAAGATTACAGATCAGGATGCAAGCAGCTTCCCTAACTCCCTCATTCTCATTGTATCAAAGCCCCAACTGAGGAGCTTCTTTTCTCTTTCTCTTTTTTGGTATTTCTTGGGATCCCCTACATCGTACGTCAATATCTTTATATTCTATATCAAAAATATTCAATTCGAATATTTGGATATAAAATGTGAAATACATAGATATTTTTATTGAAAATTATTGAGTATATGAAATAAAATAATTTTTTTTTATATTAGAATTTATGTAGAATGATTAAAAAAATTTATTTATTATTATTATCATTATTATTTTTTAAATTAATACTATTTTAGTTCTGATTTCGTGCTAAACAGAATCTAAACTAACAAATATAATAAACTCAAGTCTCTTAAAAATTTGAGAGCATTACAAGCAAGATCAAGTTCAAAAACTAAATGCATAATGAGAGAAATATATTGGAATTATAAAATCATCCCCGACTGTGATGCCAAAAACTTGATATGAAAACTAGTTAGTCCCAAGTGCACGGTCCTATTATAGAAAGCCAATGTAAGTACAAGTCAAACCAATAGGAATATAGTGAAATGAACCAAACACAAGTGATCTCCTTGGAATGATTTGATTAAAATACAAAAGAAACTCACTTTTAAAAGTTAACTGAGAATGACTGAGCAATAAAAAAAATGTTAACATCAAATAAATTCAAATTGTTTTGGAATATGCAAAGCATAAATAAGCTTGTGAAACAAACTAGAATTTAGAAATAATTAAAGAAAAAATAGGACTAGAAAATCAAAAACTTTGATAAAACCAAACCTCGACTAAAAAATGAGCTACAAAAGTAAGTTTTTTAATTGGAAATGAAATAGAAATAGAGAGTAGAGTTTGCTAGGACAACATAAAATTAAAGCAATGAGTTAGTGAAATAAAAGCAAACTAAAAGCAGAGTGAAGAAAGAAAGCAAATGAAATATGCTTTAAGTGCAAGCAGCCATTGTTTTTATTTTTTATTTATTACAAATTTACCCTTGATTAATAAAACACATCTCCCAACCGGCCAACCCTAATCGGTCCGAGGATCTTCGGCGAATCGGCGGTTCTCCCGCACGCGCGTCACAGGCCCGCAGCGGGCCGGCGGCAGCTCTCGCGGCTGTGTCTCTCTCGCGCGGATCGTCTCTCGCGGCAGGCCGGCAGCTGTTGTGGCTCCTCTAGTCCTCTTCCGCGGCTCCCTAAAGAGAACCCCAGAATCCTCGCTCACACTCGCCGCACGGCCCGCTCCACCTGCGTGCTCTCCTCGACGCGCGGATCATCTCTCTTGTGTCTCTGCAGTTTCTTCTATTGGCCCTCTCCACTCTTCTCTTTGACATCTACAGGTACTGTTTTTGCTCATATTTTCTCTGCAGTTTCTTTTACATTATTCGTGTTGATTTTGATTCTTTACATCCTTTTTAAAAAATTTATTTGGGGCAACGATTTTAAGTTCTAAGTCTTCTAATATTTAGTTGTCTTCTATGTCCAATACATCTTAGCTCTATATAGATTGTAAATCAACTTTTTGATTTTCTTATCTTATTTAAAATAATTATTCTTGTTATTCATCATAATTTGATGTAGGTATTGTGTCCGTACTTCCTAGAGGTATTGGGATGTTATTTTTGTTTAAGTCTATCCTTTTTTGACAGAGTCCCGAACTCGTCAGAGTGTGCCGATCTATCATTTAGAGGCCAAACCTGGAAATTGAGAGAGTTAGTGAGGAACTCCACTGCCTCTCTGGAGGCTGCCAAATCCATCATTGAAGAGTAGGAAACCACGGTCTGTGGTCCCCAAGCTATTGCATCCGCCATCTCTCTCTCTCTGTTCTGTCCCTCTAAAGACCCATCCGAAGGCAGAGAAAAAGAAAAAAAAAGGGGAAATACAAAGGAGGAGAGTGTGTGTGTGTGTGTGTGTGTGAGAGAGAGAGAGAGAGAGAGGAGCAGGAAGGAATAAAGAAATGGCACTGATGACTGTGAGGAAAAGAGGGGATGAGTATCGAAGAAGCTAACCAGCACCACAATGAGATTTTTGTAAGCTTGTGACAGGGGCTTCGTCTCCCCCGCTGACTAATCGAAGTGAGTCCTTGACATTTCTTTGCTAATGACCAAATCTGTTCATTTAATTAGATTTTTTTTTTTTTTTTTGAATTCTGCTCTTTGTTGCGTATTGTGAATGAGCAATTTCTACAGTGGTACGCCAACCTGTGAGCAATTGTTGCTCTAATTCCATTGATGGAACCAATGGTACTGTTTTTGGGTTTAGATAGCAACCTGATGTTGCTTTCGTCCTTTAAGTTAATGCATACCTTTATTATGATTGGAGCTGGGATTCTAGGAAGAGTAGTTATTGCTATGACAAAGGTCCCATCGTTTTGATCCGTAGAAAGATGTGGAATTGATCATAAATTTTTTAAATAAAAGAGCATATAAATTTTCAAATTATGTTTTTTTGGTTTTTATTTTGAGCATTTACATAATATTTTCATCTTGATTTGATGGTATTTCTAGTAGAAATGTATGCATCTCCCAAGTTCTTATCTTCTTTTAAAGTCATATTCTATGTTTGTTTGATGCACAGATCTGCTAGTCTCCAAATCTTTTATTAGTTTGAGTTGTCTAAATTTCTCTACAAATTTGTGTGCACTGCATTGATGCCAATAAATTGGCAATGAAGATATTGTTTGCATAAAATTAGCAGTCAGTGAAGTTATTAATTTGCTGTTATATAAATTTGCAGTATTTCATGTACATGTTTTATTACAGGAAAAAAAAAATCAAGATTAAAACCCTCCTGCTCATTCTATTTAGCCATTAGTTTTACCTTTTTGAAACCTATAACATGGAACTTATTCATTTTTGCTGAAGGTATTTATTTGCTTATTCCTACAAATCATGTATGATAGCTAACATTAGGTGGATATGCAATAGCATTATGCCTAAACTAGGCGAAGTACTGAAACACGACTATGATACAGCTATATATGGCGTGTATAGGTATGAAATCAATTTGTGATACTGGTTATGGAAGAATGCTTTCTAAGTGCTGAGATGATCATTAATGTATTTTACAGTGTAGACTCAGATGGTATGCTTAGAATAAGATGATGCATGCCATTTTGATTGGTGCAATGTTGACTCGTTCTAATGCTATGATTCTACAGGTTTTCTTATTCATTTTCATTAGTGCAGCTACTAGTGGATATTTGGTGTTGCATTGATTACCTTCATTGTTACAAAATATTAAAAATCCAATTAGCTTCATTAGCTATAATCTTCAGTTTTTTGTGCTAATACATTCCCAGACTACAATTGCGGTTTCAGTCATACCAACTTCGAGTAACCACTAATCTGCTTTGTGTTGACATCCAAATCAAGCAAAAACTTAAAAATGTTTGAAGAGAAGAAGAATAATAAAAGTAATGCCCCAGAGTGGGTCCTCGTTCTAGGTGGGGCCTTGATAAGCACACTGTCTATTAGGCTTTGCTGTAAGCTGAAGCAGGTGTTTGAGGTGCAGCAACCACTAAAAAAATATGTTGTATCAAAAGGTGTGATTTTGAACTCTCTTTTAGATGATCTTTGACCTGTAACCTAGATGTTCTGGCGAGCCATAACAACTAACAAGTAATTTGTTTTGCAGAGAACTTAAATCCGATGACTAATAGGAGATATAACTCTTGTAAATTGCATTCACATTTATACTGCTTTGCTCAAGATGAGAATGGATGTTACCAGTGCCTTTCAGGTATTCTGCCTTGCTATTGTCCGCTCTTGACCATTTATTTTAACTTCATTAGGTAAAATACAA
Organism: Apostasia shenzhenica; assembly: GCA_002786265.1. NCBI lineage: Eukaryota > Viridiplantae > Streptophyta > Magnoliopsida > Asparagales > Orchidaceae > Apostasia > Apostasia shenzhenica. The sequence continues at coordinate 4,909,262 of KZ451906.1, forward strand.
AAAATAAACATTAATCTTATTCACAGTTGAGAACTTTGTTATTTCAAATAAAACTGGATCAGAAAAATGATGTAGGTGTAAAAGGTTTCATTAAAAGAATCTTAGTTCTCTGATCAAGACTGGCAGGAGGTGGTGATAAAATGAGGCATGAAACCTAAATATTGCATCGGTGATGGTTGGGCCAGGGGGCCTGTCTTCTTTTTACACTAAAGGAAAAACGAACCAAAAAAAAAAAAAAGATGCTCTCTCATGATGCTATATACATTAATTTTGCCATCTGTTTTAATGTTTGTGCCATAAATAGTGATTGTGTTGTAAGTGAACTGTACTCATGGTCTAATCTCTTGTTTTTTGGACCGTTGATCAGATTGAAATCAAATGAGCAGAACATAACTAACGAAATCATGATTGTAGCTTTTGTTCATAGGCCTATGATTATCAATCAAATACACATACTGAATGCCTAAGTCCACAAACTACCAATTATATTGTTTGTGTAATTAAAGATCCCATATGCTGAATGTTTGCTTAATTCTTAATCTCTCTCTTACCTAAACAATTTGCTAAGCCATTTGAATTATTACATCAGGAAGGTATTCAATTATTTTAACAGTTATTTAGCCCTATTCAGAGCACGACATTGTGATATTTAAACTATTAACATAATGCACAGATTAGAACCAAAGAATAAAAGAGCAAAGACACGTTCTTGCTGTATAATCATTTTTTTTTGTGGTACAGGTACCTTGCAAGGTGTAGCGGCGACCACCCATACAGTTGTTAGTAGCCAAAGGTCAAAAGATGGAGAAAACTCTCTTCCCCTGGTAAAGATCCCATCAACACATTCAAGCATAGATGATGGAGGCATGTGGGCATCAGTACCTGATCTTCTTGAGCTGCCTCCAAAGCCATTTAACCACCCAAACAGTTTAGATTCTCCCTGCATATCAGAATCTGGGTCTGATATCTACAGCAAGAGAGAGGTTGTACAAAAACTGAGACAACAACTTAAGAGGCGGGATGAGATGATAATAGAGATGCAAGCTCAAATCACGGATCTCCAAAGCTCTTTGAGTGTTCAGTTAACTTACACTACCCATTTGCAGGCTCAGCTTGATTCTTCAAACCAAGAGCTGTTAGATTTAGAGAGAGAAATCCAAAGACTGCAGAAAGCCATTGCTGATCGCTGTGTGGAGGAGATTGCCTCCCCTGAAGAACCAATGGCCACCGATCGTTGGCTGCCTGAAGCTGCCAATGGGTATGGCAATGGATTTATCAATGGCTTGGCTGAGGGTGAAAAGATTAAGATGTTAATGAGTGAAGTTGAGAAACTAAAAGAAGTGATTGAAGGAAAGGAGTTCATGATTCAGAGCTATAAGGAACAGAAGATGGAATTGGGTTCAAAGATCAAAGAGTTACAACTAAGACTTGTGTCTGAAGCATCAGTTCCTAACATTTTATAGAAGAAATTTGTGCTACTCTTTTCCGACATTTGTACAGTGATTTTACTGATTCTGATGTTTCATTTAGTAAGTTTAGCATGAAAATTACAGTAATTCAGGAAGAGGGAATTAGCTTGTATACTGTTTGATGATTGACATGTGTCTGCATAGTGTAATGTGATCTGATGAGCTACTTTCAAAACCAAAAATTTGGCCAGCCTATGTTTCAATTCTATTCTGATTTGCCTCAGTGATGGAACAGAACTTGATGTGCGATCTTACATGCTCTTTTCCACAATCATCTTATTGTGATGCATTTCATATTTCACTTTTGATCTAATGCTAATACTTACAAAAAATTCATTCACATAACGCATGCTGTGGGGCTTGGACTACTCCAAATGGGGTATTTAATGTTTCTGCCAGCGCAGAGCATCATTGCCTTTTGGGATAAATGAATATGGAAAATCAAGAACATATTTTTTATAAACGACATAACATTATCGTGAAGAAAAAGAAATCTAACCTGTATTTAGAATGACTGGAAGTATTTTAAGTAGTTACTCGTTTTGCTCAAAGAGAGGAAGACTTAAGATGAGTGATGATTGAAAGGCCACAGAAAACTAATTGGAAAGAAAGCCAATTGAAACATGCCAGAATCTCACTGCTTTGCTGCTGAGATATGAGGTCACACGATGTTAATGCAGACTGAATGGCTGTAGGCCAAAATGGTGCAACATTTTCTGACCACTCCGCTGTTCTAACATCCTGTTACAGAAACATTCAGCATTCTTCACAAGTGAATCAAGACATTAATTGCAAATTTTGTCAAGTTCAGATACATAAGAATAAGGTGCAAAATCCTCTATATGATTAGTTCAGTTACATTAGTGTTTTCACTTGAGCGATAGATTATTGGTAATTGATCTCTCTTTGTTATTGGTCCAGCTTCATTCTCTGTTTGGGAGTAAATGACCTACACAGATTAAAAAAAAAAAAGAACGTTACAATAATTAAGGATAGTATGACTCTGTAGGCCATGTACTTATCATTAGTTTGGCTGCATCTGCATTAAGGCCATGTGTCGAAAATGGCACAAATAAGGTCAGCTCCTGAAACTGTAATGGAGGGTGAAGAAAGCCCCGCCCACATGAAAACAAAGATCCTGGCATTCAGAATTGTATTGACAAATATATGAAGCTCTTGACATTGAATTTCTAAGAATTTGGTAACTGATAGAGCGCAATGGAAACAAAGGATTCATATAGCCAACCCCACCTAGTGGAATTAAGGCTTGGTTGTTGTTGTTGACATTGAATCTCTCTCATCTTGCTCTTTGGGGCATCTCAGGAGGCAAGACAATATAATTGTCTTTGGTTTGACACCATCTTATTAGGTGACAATACCTTTTATACAAGAATTTTTTGTGTTAAAGGCAAAATAGACCATTGCCAAATTTTAAAACGGCATCAGGTAACCAGATAATAGGCTTAGTCGAATAATAGAAGTTTAAAAAGAGAAAGCAGCAGATTAGATGACAAATAATGAAGCCGTTCAGTGGCTTTCATCATCGAATTCAAGCATGAATACTTACCACATGTAAGTTGTAAATTTTTCATCAACATAATCCCACACCCCCTCCCCCACCACCTGATCGACTAGCGCATCATTTCTTGTGTCTTGAAAACAATGTGGAGCCAAAATCATCTATCATAGAGGATTTCAGTAATGTAGATGAAAATGAAGAAATCAACAAGTCCAAGAATGACACGGATGGTCCACCAGAATGAACATTTGTATTCACTTATAAATCTGTTTGATTGTAACAAGCAACACAAGCGTAATGAAATATTTTGTAACATTTTGTATAAAAATTCTTTTTCTTTCACGTTTCTTTGTAAAGGTATTAGGCATAATTTTGTTGCATGCCATTCTCAAAAAGTAGAGTGATGTAATTCGTACAGACATATAAGTCCTGATGCAAGGGAAGAGATGCAAAGGAAGACCATAGACGGAAGATGTGCCAGCTTTGAAAATAAGCATTACTTTTTTCGCATAGGTCTAATATGTTATCCCAAAATTATTGCTTTCTTTCAAACTGACTTGCTCATCAGGGCAATCTTGTGAAAAAACTTGTTCACTATGGGAGGCAACCGCTCATGATGAACAAAGAAGATGAAATGTGTAAGGTTGTCTTGTGGTTATGAGGTCCAAAAAGAGTTTGATAAGGGCCAAATGCCAAAAGGAACCTAGTGAGGTTGAATTGAATGAAAAAGTTTGACTGAATTTCATTCCCAGTAACTATAATCAATTATAAGTAGGTGCATGGTCTGGATCATGCTTAGTTCTTAGGCTCATAAGTATAATAGTTGAAAAACAAGTAGAATGCAGGTAGGTTTTGCACCAGGCTCAATTATGAGGCTTTAATCCAATAAGTGGTGTCGGGGCAGGACCCTCGCTTAGTTTTGAGGTTGTACAAGCTGAAATTGTATTGCTCGGGCATAGGGATGCTGCAATTAAATAGATGTTGAAAGGTAGCTTGTCCGAGAAAGATTATCAAACAGAAATTGTTCGACATGTAAGTTTTTAGTCTCACAATTTTTCAAGAATGAGCAATGATACATGATACCACATAAGTTTCACACATCTCTTGGAAGGTTCTGAGGGCTTACCAATGATTGCCTCAAGGATTGTTGAAACTAAAAAAATACCCTTCATTAAAGAATATATAACTTTGCTAAACAGATGAAACACAAATCGAAAAATTTACTCTCAATAGTGGGTCTACAGAGAGTTGGACTTGATGTGATGATGACATCATCTGACGCTTTTTAAACAACTACTTAACAAATACAATTTGAGCCATCTGAGTAATAGTAGTTGCTATTATGCAAGGTGATGAAATTTCCATAATATTAGATGGTTTATAGTGTAAGCTGTAAATGGAAATGAGCAGCCAGTGCAAATGCAGTTATAGAGGTAAGAGACACGCCCGCCAAATTGCTATTCAAATTGTGATGGTTGTGTCATTGGATTATACATCAAACATTAGATTAGATTACGAAAAATGTAAATGTAAATTTCGTCAACAAGGTCAGGCAATAGAGCACGAGCAAGAATGTATAAGACAAAAATAAGAAAGAGGCAAAAGAATAGGCTAAAGAGAGCTATGTTTTGCCAACACCTAGCTCTTAGTGTAGCAAGGGAGAAAGCTAGAGCAGAGCGATTAATGGGGGAGAGCTAGGGAAGCACGATTAATGCATGTATTTGAGGATGGCAGCCAGGAAGTACTGAACCCCAGTTCTCCACGTGCCCCAACTCCGATATCACGAAGAATTAAGTTTTTCCATTTCATCCAAGTTTTGACCTTTTACATTAGTAATATATATATACAAGACACAATTCCAAAATACTGTTACAATAATATACATTAACAGAAAGTACCAACTACCATGCATTTAAAACAAATCAATAGACAATAGAATGATTTAACATTTTTTTAATATTTGCAGAAAACAAGATTGCACAAAAGGAGAAAAAGTTTATTTGCAATGAAACATTTGTCCTGTAGACCAATCCCTAATCAAAGACTAACCAAAAACAACATTTTGACATAAAAAATCAAACATAACAATGAGCACCATAAAGGGATGATAAATAGGCATGGGAACGATATTTAATGTGCGTAAGTATGATAGGAAAAGCTGTACATATTTAAGTCATCCTGATCAGGAAAAATCATGAACTAAGCTCGCTCTACTACCTTTATCACCAAAAACTCACGAGCTATAACGGTTGCATAAATTCTATGTCCAGACAGCAGATGAAACTATATAGAAATAACAATGGCATTCACTAAGTACCTCAGTGGGCTAAATGTTGAAGGCAATTCTCTGCAAAAAATCTGGTCTTCTCTTGCTTGGCATTCGAACTAGCCCTGTAATTTGAAGCTCTGTGACAGCTCTACAAAACCTTGCTCTGAATAGTAATTAAGAACTAACCAACTCAAACACAAGAGACAGCGAACAGAGCATCAACCTCCAGAGTCAACACAATCCATAGCAAATAACGAGAACATCTCACTAAACTTAAAAATAAAAATAAAATTTAAACAACAAAATGTTTTAGTAAAAAAAAACTTACTATACAGCCCAATAAATTGACCAATAAAAAAGTTAAGGCTAATCCAGCGAATCATATAGTGAATTATAAGTTTAATTCACTAAATAATTTAATGATTAGCCTCCTAAATTATTATTGGTAAATTATTAGATAATATATTGTGCTACATAGCTTTTTCCTTAGATATTATAAAAGATAAAAGCAGGAAAGGAAGCGGATACTGTATGACAGCCTCGTTAACTGGAGAGGCGGCTTTCCCCTTTTTAGATACATGCGAGCGCTGCGCCTTTTGTTTGGCTTTAGTGCTAGAGCTCATTACTGTCATCCTAAAAGACTGGAACCAGTCGTGAAGGTTGATAAGGTCACCATACTCTTGGGACAGATTATACCTTATTCAAACCCATAAATATTACATAATTAGACGTCCAGAGGAAGCAATAAAAGTTAAAAGGCATTTAGAAAACTTCATCGCAATAGGCGCATCATAAATTTATGTATGCAGGCCAAACAGCAAGCCTTTTATAATCTCAAACAATGCTAACATGAGAAATTCTTACATGATGGTGCTGTCATGCGTGGAGGAAGATGCAACATTATCTCTCTTGCCAACAGAGTTTCTCAGAAGATACCCATCACATTTAAAAAGATCATCCTGAATCTTTCCTCTTGGATTCCCAACTAAAGCCTATTTGATAAATGATTCAGTAATTAAGCAAGTCTGTTGTGACATGCATGTAAAAAACCCAACAATATTTTACAGGAACTCCAAGAACTAAACCATGGACAGGAATATTGTGAAGGTTCCATATATTTACCTCTTCCAATCATAAGAAAATAGGATCTACACAAAGCCAACACTACACTTTTTAGATTTTACAGCAGAAATTTACAAATATACAACAGGTTCTTGAATGTTGGCTTCAGTTTTGGTTTTTCAATTGCTCAAAGAAGATTAAAGAGTTCTAGTGATACTTGTACTATTATCCCCAGAATTAATTCTATTAATGATTATAATGTAAGAAACTTATTCTAATATGTAAAAATATAAATAACGTTAACTACAACAGGATATATAATGTCAAGGACCTCAAGGTCTAAAACACAAATAATCAAGGCTGATAAAGCATGTACTTATAGGTCAGGTGCCGTTCAATGAAATGTACTATTAACTTAAAAAACAATTCCCTCGTTAATTGGATGTTTTAAACAATGGTGGAATGATTATGGAATTAAAATAATTTTAAAATACACGTGACTTGCTATTACTATTTATCTAGAGATATAAAATGTCAAGTTAAATAAATGATAAGCACAGATGAATGCAAGTTTATTAGCTTTTAAGAAACTTTTAGAATGGAGAAAACAACAAGTATCTTAGCAAAAGCACAGGAACGTAACAGATATCATAAAACATTATAAATACCTATATCATTTCAATATTTGGAATCAAAAGAATAAACAATAGGACTCTTAGGAATGACATACAAAAACCATATATACACAAACAAAACAAAATTGCAGCAGTGCATTATAATAAGACCAGCTAAAAATATCATGGAAATTAAATGGCATACTTAACTGATTTTAAAGCGGGCACATCTGTAAAGCAAAGTATTTCATGATAAGGGACCGTTTCAATTGGAACCAAGAATCTGCTCAAAAGTTTGTTATGAGATAAAGGGAAAAGGCATAATAAATAGAAGTATATTAAGACAAAAGCAAAAACAGATTCCACAGAAAAAGCACATCATGGATTATGAGATATTCCTATTCCATCAAAACATAATAGAGGATTGCACCCAAGAAGAAGAAAAAACACGCAAATATACATGGATCGAAGAATTTTCACCTGTCGCACTAGGAATTCTTATTCAATCAAAATATAAGGATCGCACCCTTATTACATGAATTTTCTTTTTACCTGATTTGCAATTAAAGCATGCTAAACAGATATTGTTCACAGGATATACAGCCTGAGTAAGGAAGATGTCTATAAGAATCAAATTAATAGTTTCCTTCAAAAGGAATGGTAAATTTGGTAGCTTATCATGATATTGATATGACTCAAGCATTGGGAATAGAAAAACCGCTCATAACACCACCCCAAGGAAAGATTGCATAGAACACAATAAAAGCTCAATAAAAACAGTAATGTGAGAAAACCAGATGCAAAATTAAAAAATAACAAACAAGAAGAAATAAAACCATGACTTACGTGGAAAACCCCAAATCTACATATAATGGCATCTTGTTTTTTGGAATTTAATGAAAACCATGACTTTCTAATTTCTACATATAATTTGAATTATTTTTTGAATTTAATGACATCTTGTTACATAATATTGGCATGTGCAAATGATGATAAATATTTAGAACTATGATGCTACTCAAATATATTTTTGAATATTTATAGGTGACAAAATTTCAATATTATATGGATAAAATCAAGAGCACAAATCTTAAAGCATGTAACAAAGTCAATTCTCGCATAAGATTTTCATCTAAGGCATCATGGGAAAGTGAAGAAAATGCCAACTACTCAAATTAAAAGCACTGAAAATTGGAGTCATTAAGAAGTGGTAGTATGGAAAATGATACAAGCAGATCAACCCTAGTATTTGTCGCTCTAATATATCTCATTCTTCTTATTTCATCAATTTTGGCTGCTACGCTAAAAAAGCCTAATATCACTTTTGGTTTAATAGCAAGTGATAATGACATCAAGATGATGAATAGCTCAGATCAAAACATGATCCAAGATGCTATAAATGGATCGGATTGGACTAATTATTTCTACTAATTTTATTTTATTATTTGAGGAGTTTATTATTAGTTTTAATTAATTAATTAATTAATTATTAAAAATTATGGGTTTAGTTCGCCTCACATGTTTATCTTTATTTAGAATGGAATTAGCCCTCTATATATAATATTTGTATTGGAACATTCAAAAGGATCTCTAATTAATGAAAATTATTTTGTATACAATCAACATTTGAATGGATTGTTAGTTTAAGGATTTCAAAAGGGATTGATATCTCGAAAGAAAAAAGTAGAGAACCTTAGGTGAGAATTCTTGAAACCTCAGTTATTTCTTTAATTCTCCATGTCTCCCTCCTTTCACTTTCCTCAACCCTAACCGTTCTCTTTTACCATCATCCTGCATCAACTTTGGTATCAGAGCACTTTGTCCCACATCAATATGTATACATGAATTATAAAATAAGATAGTAACATTGATGAATTAAATAGGCACCAAATCTGTATTTATGATGCATATAAAATATCTTATGAGATTTTAACATGTTATTCAACAATAAGCAAAAGAGCAGAAGAATAAACGAATTAATTTTGATAAATGGAAGTCTTGTAGCACATGAAAGCATATAAAATGGCTTAGAAATACAACAAACCTAAACATGCAACATAATAGCGTTGCACCTTCATCATTCAATGATGGCACTCCCTTTCTGATTACTGAAGGCCTACAAATCGAAGAATATTACATCAATAACATAAACATAATACATTCAGGATAATATTATATATTAAAAACATTGTTGAACAATCTCTTCATCCTTAGTAAATTAAAAATGATATTGCATGACAATGTCTAATTTTTTTAATAATACTGAGTATATGTACCACGAACCAAAAGGAAAGAAAATAGAGGAATAGGGAATCACAATGAAGCATGTAAAGCCTACTAAAATAGTAGCATCCATGCCTATTTACCAATTAGCATGGAATAAGATTGAAGTAAAGCTCGAAATATTTAGCAATGATCAACAAACAAGCAAACTCCTAATTATATAATGGGAGCCTAATTGCTTACGGGTCAAGCGATAGATTTACTTCAGTCGTCCACATGAACCGCATGCAACCAGGTCAATCCAAAGTTGAACTTCAACCCAACAACTTAGTTAAAGCAGCCCAGCCAAGCAATGAACCCAATTCAAAGGTGAACTGGACTGGGAACCTCCTTAAATTACTTGCATTAATCGTTGGAACCCACTACAACACTTTTGGTTCATAAAACTATCTCCCGGGGAAATCTAAAATATTTATGCACCTTAAACATGCTATTGTATATCGAGCTCAACGTGCTTCCCATGAGGTATCACAATCGTCTAAAGGCGATATGTGCTCCATATCATTTGAATATTCTCTATCATCATCAAAATTCTCTTTTCAGGGAATCTCACTTCATTATCAAGCCGTAACACTCATCCAGGCCTACACGGACTGACGACCCCAATACTGAATTTGAGTGCATAAAAACAGATATTTGACCAACATTCCTCAAAAAATTGATATAATGTACAAACAGTATTACATGAAATATCAGGAATTTAACATGTGAAAAAATAAACATAAGGAACTTCGAACAGCTACAATACAGACATTTTGGCAGGATCACATTTAGAATGTTTACCTATGAATATTCTCTGTCCGTCTTTCTTTTAATGTGAGATCACCAGAAAATTTTATCATTGATTGGAGCTCTATCACTTTCTTAGATATCTGTACAAGAATTTTCATCCAAATATTTCAGTTTAAATTTAAGAAAATCAATCATCCTTTGACCCAAAATACCAAAATAAAATGTATCTTCTTAGGGAATAAATTAGCAAAGAGTTTGGAGATAAAATTGATATGATAAGAAAAAAAAGGAAATCTGAAGAATATGTATATAGTAATATGTCATAAAGTAACACCACATACACAAATTGAAGAGAGTTAGAAGGGAGTGGAAAATTGGTATTTATTGGACCCCAAGTAGTGCATTGCTGTATTACACTTTATTTGGTTACATCTGCTTTCACTACTTTTTTTCACATAATAAAAGGTAGTGAAAACAAGGAAGATGTAACCAAATAAAGTGTCACACAGCAAATTTATGGAACAGATCAATGTATAATTATCCATGCCCAACACTAGATAATTTCAAAACAGATGTGGTCATTCGTATTAAACAAGTCAAATATCTATGCAGCATACAATACACATCATAACAATACCATCATACGAATCTATTATATGTTGCAAAGATAAAAAGTGAAAGCTACTTCCAATTTATTCTTAGTTTATGGAATCATAGAAATCTGCCCTTGGCTGAAGCCTAAACTGTGTAAGTGAAGGCGCTCCATGCACCGACCCACTATATCTTTTTTTCCTAGTAAAATTATCCCTGTTTTGATGTCAAACCATTCATTGAATGCATGAAATTATATAAGCAATAGGGTACACAACTGAACAGTATTTTGTCAGTCTTCTCCATAATTAAAAGCAATTGTGCAGAGACAAATTCCATAAATTTGATGTACATGATTATGGCCAAACAATGACATGCTAATAATCATGTATCATAGTAACATCTTGGTGGTACAGACGATAGATCTTGAAGGTAACAAGCAACATGTGGGACTTTTCAGGATATTTGCTAGCTAAAGTTGATGTACATGCAAGCTATCAAAAAAAAAGTTCGAAATTAATAACAGCATGAATAAAAGATAAATAACAAAAACTCTTCTCTTACCTCATGCACCCCTACCATGTGAAGAGCCCACTTGTCAAGCAAATGATGAAGAGATTCACGGGGAAGTTCCCTGATGAGTTAGAAAGCCGAAATGATTAAAATCTACTACAGGCAAAGGACATCAAGATACAACATTGTAAATAGTGCAGATTCTTTTGCAAAAAATGGAATCAATAGAAAATAATAGTAAACAGAAGATAACAGCGGTCAGTGGTCAATAAGTTGCTAAAAAACCTTTAGCATGCATTTGGGTGGTTTTGGTCAAAATAATCCACCTTATTGCTGTAATAATAAAAACGGAAACAGCATAGAATTAAAAGAAAAAAGCATAAACCAATTAAAGTATAATAAGTAGGAGACAATTTAAATTGCCAGTGCAATTCCATTGAAGAATCCCATCAACTTCTAAGAAAACATTACATATCACAGGAATAAGTGCTTATTCTTCAGCTATTACATGCTATTCACAAATACGGAAGCTTACCTAACCTTCTGTATCACTTGACTAATAAAACCCCCTTTGGTAGAACAAGGCTTTACATCACTTTTAGGGGAAGCAATGAAAGGAAGCTGCAGCTTCTCATCTAAATCCCTTAGACTGCACAGAGATGGATCAATAGCCTCACAAAAAATATCTAGTAACTGGATTTTGCTGAGTTTTCCAACTTCAAATAGACACTGGATGGAATGAAAAAAGTTGAAAGCATTAGAATCCATCATATAGCAATCGATAACTTCTAAGGAAGGCCTTATAAGTATATATACACATCTGCACTTTTAAAAAAGATCGAACAAATTAAAAGTTCAAGAAATCCATTGCCAAATAGTCTACACTAGGAAAGTAAATTTGAATTTTAAATGCTATATGCACACATCCAAACGTCTATGATAATCATGCAGATCCCAAAAAATGTTGTTAAAACTAGTGAAAAGAAAGCAGTGCAATTTCCTTAAATAGGCCCAAAAAAAATGTCCTAGGCCATGTTTGGCATGAGGACCAAAATGGTACTAGTTTAAAATAATAATAATAATAATAATAATAATAATAATAATATATAATTTTTTTAATCATTGTGCACAAATTTTAATATAAAAAATATTATTTTATTTTACATACTTAATAATTTTTAATAAAAATATCAACTTTATTTCACATCGTAAACTAAAATACTAAATTTTAGTATTTTGGTCTAGAATGTGAAATAAAGTTGATATTTTTATTGAAAATTATTGAGCATGTAAAATAAAATAATATTTTTTTAGATTAAAATTTATATAAAATAATTTAAAAAAATTATTTATTATTATTATTATTATTTTTAAATTAGTACTATTTTGATCCTTATTTTGGTCCACACACCAAACAGGCCCCTAGAGTCCTATAAACTTCCTTCATGGATCAAAATTAATAGATTTAAAATTCATGCAACAACAGCTTTGATACTCAAAAATTAAACAACAATATAATTATTTCAACCAAAAATCCTGATAACCAATTTCTTTTCTGCAAATATCCATTTCCCTCCCCTTACCTTTCTCGACTCCTGATACAAAGTGAGTTTCATTGTTATGGTCATTGGAACCATGGTCCTAAAAAACTCCCCATGAAAATATGTTTGCCTATTCTAGAATAAAAGAAGTCAAGAAGCTGTGAGTTTTGGTGTTGACAAGACCAATGGCGCCTACAATGACTACAATTCACCACCTCAAGGCACAGTGGTGTGGTAAGTGAATCAAGTGTGCTGACAAGTTAATTATCCTATTAAAAATGAAAAAGTTCAAGTCCAAGAGAACAAAGCTATTATCTAATATTTTATTTTTATTCTCCAAGACATTCGTGTAAACATATGCATATTTGTCAAGATTTCAACTAACGTTTTTCTCTTGTTTTCTAATTAAGAAAACCCTTTTTTTTCTCTAGTGTGTTTTTATTAGCAGCTAAGCTAAAACCTCAACCAATTTATTATTTTGAGTAATTTGGATTGAGACTATAGCTCATTCAACCAATCACTTTTAATTTAATGATTTGATTATAGTTTGAAGCTTAACTCCAAACTAATTGCTTATTATAAATTAGCTTGGGTTGATCCTTCCTTGAGTTGTATTTGAGGAGCAAATGTGTCTTTTCCCTGTTCTACCTTGCTTCCACATGATGTTGATATATCTTTCTTCTTTCATGCATTTACTATTTACAAAAAGTTGGTTTTCATCTTGTCCCCTTGCCTATGATGGAATACTTAATTGGCTAGTTGACCTCATCTACCTTTTGTACCTTTGCTGCTGCCAATGTACTATGAGATAATATTTTCATATTATCTCAAGTATTTCTTGGGGCTAAATGAATTCTTATGAAGTCCATTCACACCTATTTACTTGGTATTAGTGTTTTGATCTCTTTTTTGACTTAAACCAGGCTGGAGGTTTTGCTTTGTTTATTTTATTTGGCCTAAATACTTTCATGATGGCAAGAGAAGCATCCATTTCCATGAAACCTGATAGCAAGTAATATTATTCTCTCATTTGCTTTATTTTATTATAATTCTCCTTGTCCACCCAAATGTCACCCATTGGCTTGCTTGTACTTGGAATGAAGCTTAAGACTTAAGCTGCTTCTCTTCCTTTCCAACCAACGACTATAGTAAGCTTGTTTTTGCTCTCTGATTTAGCTGCTGCCGAAAACTTTCCTCTCCAAGCTCCCTAAATATTCTACACTCTCCAAATGCTAATATTTGCATAAGTTTCCAAGGACAACTCAAGTGAAAGGAGATGCGATTGCTCTCTAAGGTCTCTTTTGGTGGGACCCAAAAAATCATAAAACTCCTCCAAAAATATTTTCATTAATATTTTATATTAATTTCACATCATTCATAAATTTAAATATTAAAAATCAATATTATTTGACATCCAACACAAACCTCAACTTTAAAAGTTAACTTTATTTCACAATCTACACAAACTTCAATAAAACAAATTAATTTTATTTCATATCCAACATAATTTTTAATAATTAAATACTTTTATTTCATATTATAACATTAAAATAATTTTTTCCTCTATTTAAAACATCCTAAAATCATACTTTGATTAAACGAAGCCTAAAGGATAAGAAGTTTCCTTTTATTATTTTTCCCTTCTAGCTTCTATATTTTTTCTACACCGTTTTTGAGCTTTAGTTTTACTGTGACTCCTTAAGTTTTTTGAATTTATTTGCGTTGATTTGCTGAAACTCTTGGTTGTTGTTTGAGTCCTCGTTTATAAGAGACGTAAGTGATATACATCTCATTTAAATGGTGAATGAATTATTATTTGCCTTCTCCTTCAGAAATTATCTAATTTTAGAAAAGAATTGATATCTCAGATAGGAAAAAGCTTAGCCTCCTTAAACTCCTTCTCAAGGTCATCTCCTTTGGATTGATCCCTTTCCCTTCGTCTCCTTTCTTCCTTTCTCTTCTTTCTCATCATTCACCCTATACAGTGCTATGTGGCCTCATCCCTCTCAATCTCACTGTTTGTCGTAGATCCGCTCTTGATTGCCTAGTGCAATGTTTTGCGACCTATGCTTGCCCTCACATACTAAGTTACTAACCATTCTCATCTGCTTCGCTTCGGATTCAGCAAGCCTCCGGATGATCTCCAATGATTGCCTTCTGCATAGTTGGCCTTGCTGAGCCCTTACTGTGCGGTTGGACTCATCAAGCCTGCCTTCCACGCACTTGGTCTCGCTGATTCCGCCACTCGCACTGTTGGTTCAGTCAAGTGAATCCCATGTGTCATCTAACTTTTCTTACCTCTACTTGCACAGCCCGAGCGAGACGAGCTTTGCGGGCTCATCGTCAATTCTGCTTGCACGCTAGAAAAATAGTCTTAATTCAGGGATATTATTTACTTGAATGGATTACATATGTAGCTTTAATCGAGGGATCTAATTTTTATTTTAGAGTCAAATTACTATTGGCTTCAATTAAGAGAACTCCTAATTAATTTTGAGCTCTGGATCTGATCTACTGAGCGTAATAGACTTGTTCTAAGTTGATAAAGGTTTATTTTATCACAATCTAATTTATTTTAAATTTTGAAACAATTTATTTGTTAGATAAAAATTTATTTATTATAATATTATATTTTAAAAAAATATTTTGTACTAACTAAAATAATTTACTCTTTAGATTTGGTGATTTGCCACTTACATCTTTTTTATTTCTCGCATAATATGGTCATACACAATATAGGGAAGAAAAAGTTGCTTGAATGACTGGATAGCATTGTGGTTGGAGAAATTGGAAGAAAATGGATAAGCCAAGAGTAACTTGATTGATGTACCAAGAGATTTAGATAAGTTTGGTTTAACGCCTCAGCTTGCACTGAATAGATTAATTAGTTAAATAAAATCTTCAACTTGACCTCAAATTGTCAAGACAAGGTTACTAATGATGATGATGGCATCTGAAGCTTACTTTTCTGTTGCTGGCATCTCAAATCATGTTCAATTGGCAATCGTTGTTTAAATTTCCCATGTCAGCTTCTTTTACTTTGTCCTTGTTCACCTTGTATCTACTTTGAATCTAGAGAAATTAGAGATATTGAGGATTGTTCTTCTTGGAGGTGCACTATTAGCCTTAGTCATGCGTTATTTTTGATAAACCGTATTGTATATGTTGCCCCAAGGGTTCCCAAGAAGGGACGGGTGAATTGGGTTTAATAAAAATTAATTTAATTTTAAACATTTAAATGGATTCTTATAGTATTTATTATTTATAACTATAAAAGTAATTAATTTATATAAGTTTAAATGTAGTAAGACTCAATCTAAGGTTCAACAAAGAGATACATAAAAAAAGATAATAAAAACTTAGCACAAAGTCAATTTTAGAAATCAGACAATAGAGGCAGAAATGAATTCTGGCATAGTGAAAGGGCAACAAAAAAAACTTAAAATGTGATTTATGTTTTTTTTATCAATTTTATGTGGAAGTATTAATTTTGAGGAGAGATTTAAATCAAGTTTAGGATAAGTTATATCAAATTTGATTAACCACAAATAAAGTCAATACCAAGCAAAACACAAGAGAATTTATAGTCGTTTAGCTTCCTGCCTAGTCCACGTCTCATGCTCCTCCAGCAAAAATTTTTATTAAGTATCCTAGCTTTTTACATGAACCAAAACTGAATTAATATGATACAATTCGCTCCTTTAAGGACAAGGAGCTAACCCACATTCAGATTTTTACTGAGACAAATCCTAACCCACTCGTATTTTTTCTAGGACAAATCCTAATCCTAAACATCCAATAGGGAGAAAAACAATATGTGAAGAGAGTGTGCTAGTTTGCTATCTTAGATTATAACTTTAAATAAGAAAGAATATTACAATGAGGAGCTCTATACATATGCAAACTTGCTAAGGAAACACACGAGTAAATCCAAAAACTTTAAGTAAATGAAAACGGTGAGCAAAATGAAATATTACAATAGTAGGTGATTTCTTTATATAGAGATCCCATGACACACAAAACAAAAGTACAAAAAATATATATAACATAATGCGATATCAAATATGCAACATAGAATTAATTCTATTAAAATAAAATAATCTTGCCTAAATCAACTTCAAATTTTTAATCAATCATAATATTCTTCAATTAGCATAAATCATTCCAAATCTGAATTCCTTGATTAGCATCAAACAAATCCAGAAATAATAAATGCACAGAGTCAAGTGCCCCCACCATTATACGAATAACTTATCCGCTATAATCTTATTTTTCAAAGATATTACTACTAAAATTCTTCCTAATATTACTCATACTTTCTTTGATAGTCTCACCATATGTCCAAATTAATAATGAGGAATAACATTTGAAGCTGGATACAAATACGAATGATACTTTTACTTCATAATCAACAAAATTAAATAGCAAATCATTTCAATTAAGCTCAAAATATTTTTTAAAATATAATTTTATAATAAATAATATTTTAAATCCTACTAAATAAATTATTTTAAAGTTAAAACTAAAGCAGATCATCTAATAAATAAGAATTATTAAATTAGAATAAGGTTTCAATTTTAATTCAATAAAACAAATCCAAAATCTAGTGATAAAATCAAATTTATTCATTTGACATATTTAATTGAAACTTTAAAATAAATTAAATTTAGGAATTTAATCATTTAAAGTATCATAAAAATATTCAAAATATTTAATGCACTTAATTGTGATAACTAACCATTGTTTTATGATTTTATTTATTTTATAATATAAAATTAAAGGAGCCAACACATGCAATGAACTAAAATAAGATGCAAATGCAAATACTGATTTAAACTCTCAAATATACGATATTAAAAGAAAATCAAATGTATACAGACTCAACTCATAATCCTACCAGTGCCTACTGAATGACTCAGAATCAAAATCACGTCGTTCCTAATAAGCGTCATAAGATCCTCCAGAAATAATTGATGACCGAACAACACACCAAATGGAAGTTCAGATGACTAACCACTTGGTCTCGTGCGCTCTCTGCCTATATAGGTCTATAGGTGTCGAATTTTTATTGAATTCGAGATATGCATAAATGTGCTTAACAACATCGAACCTACTAAACTCACAGCGACTAGACCTATAATCATCTCAATATGATCAATTGTGTTATCAATATGGTTACATGATTTAATAGTCTCGGTCGAACCTATGATCTATCCCTTCTTGTGCCCACATGTCGAATCTATTGCTACAACTCATCGCTGTGGTTCTGGAATTTTCTATCCTAAGTAATCCTAAAGCCTAACCAGTATTTCAAGTATCCTTCAAGATCTAGTGATGACTTTCATTATTGAGATTGCTTAATTTGCTCACCAATGTGACCGTGAAATTACTATGTGAATTAATTGCTATTGGGTTAAATTAATTATAAGAAATCCTCTGTTTTACTTACCCTCGCTCTGACTTGTTGAATTAGCACCATTCTAATTAAAGTGGTAAACCTTCCGCATAACATAGATCTTACTTTCTTATATATTTTAGATTACTTGCTCGCAAGTTTGAGGTTTCTTGATTATTATGCAATTATTATCAACAAATACTCCTATTTTTCTTTTGTGTTCATCTGCTATTTTACATGTACTGATCTCTGAATAGGCTTGTATAAGCATATTGTCTCGCATCAATATTATCTTAAGAGAATGTGAGGACCAATATTTGGTTGAAAAACCAAAACCACAAAAAAGCTTTACAAAGAAGAAGGAATGCTAATTTAATGCTACACCTACATTGCAAAATCAAATAAAGCATAAATGTTTGTTATTCCTTTCATTTTCAACTTTTCTGTAAATAAGTTAAGCGATTACATTTTAAATGATTAGTCTACAACATAGACACAAGACATGCATCAATGATTGTGTTAAAAAGCACGAAAAAGCACTTTCTTTGTGGGATTATTAGTAGCAAAAGATAGCATTTAATGTGAAATTGTTGTTTTGACATTTGTAAAAGATTTGAAATAAAATTAATTTCATTTTGGAATGTGTAGGAAATGAAATAAAGTTAATCTTTATTTTAAAATTCATGTAAGATGTAAAATAAATTGATTTTAATATTAGAATTTATGTAGAATTTAAAACTTTGTTAGTTTAATATTAAATTTTGTATATCATGTGGCTTATAAGATTAATTTTAACCTAGATTAGAATAAAAAAACATTAACTTAGGTTAAAATTAATCTAAAATTAACCTAAATAATAGATAACTACTAATTAGTGCATGTTTGTTTGTAAGGTTTAAATTTAACAAGGTTAATATTAAACTTAGATAGAGATATTTTTTATTGAAAGTTGTGAATGATATGAAATAAAATTAGTTATTATGTTGGGATTTGTGAGGGATGTGATATAAAGTCAGTTATTATGTTGGGATATGTGAGAAATGTGATATAAGTTAGCTATTATTTTGGTAATATGTGTAAGATGTGAAATAAACTTAATTTTTAATATTAAATTTTATATATGATGTGATATACCAGTTTAAAATTAAACCAGATTAATTTTTAACTACCAAATAAACAGGGGCTAAATGTTTACACAAAGTCATAGAAAATAAAGCTCAAGGATGATATCATAAGATACTACACATTAAAGTCCAAATAATCTTTTAGTTTTCACCATTCCCAATCAACCAGCAAATTGAAAGAAGAGCATCCATCATACATCATAAGTAACTTTCAGTTGAATTCTGATTGAATGAGATCTTATCCCAACTAGGGAATACAAGACGGACAAAACGGGCATAAACAAATACATGTAAAGGGAAATATACACTACATCTTGAGAAAGAAAATAGAAAATGGAATCTAATTCTGAAAGATAGAAGAGAGAACATGATTAACAAGGTAATACGCTGTGAGGACATTATTATCCCAAAACTATAGAGGAACCTCATGTGAAGTAGCAGTGTATATGCATCTCAACCAAATGTCTATTCTTTCATTGAGCAATATCATTTTATAAGGTGTACGTAAACAAGAAAACTGGTAAAATATCCCCCGAATAGACAAATAGGACTAAACGGTATCTAAGAAATATTCTTTTGCATATCACTATATAAGGCCAATTGGAAACACTAAACTGTATTATAATCTCAAAAAGAAAGAAAGGAAAATAAAAAATAACCAAGAACAGTCTTTCATTGAAAACAACAATGTCTTCTTAAATAGTCATCAATGAAGGTTACAAAGCATTTGAAACTCATTTTTGAGATGACATGACTAGGACCCCAAATTGTCATATGCCCCTCCACAGATGTCTCCTCCTAGTGAAGTATGTATGACATGAGCAAACTGATAAAAAATGGAATGAATAACGAGAATGGATACCATGGAAATGCAAAATCCACATATAAACATCAAATAAAAAGAGTATAAAGATGCCCCTGAAGATCTATGTCTAGATAAGTTCAAGTTCTAAATAGACAATATGGAAGAATATAATGGTAAGAAAAGCTTATGTAGCGGAACAATGCTCCCATGCTCTCTAATACCATAAGTTGATGCAAAACAACATTGTAAAAATAAAACTAGTGAAGAATGATGGTAAAAGATGGTGATTAGGGTTTGGAGGAATGTGGAAAAAGAAGGAAAATTTTAAAGAATAGGAGATACTAAAGTTTTAAAGATTCTCGCCTAAAGTTCCATTTCCTTCCATCCCAAGATATCAATGCTTTACAAATCCCTAAACTAACTCATTCTAAGGCTAGATCAATAGATTGCACACAATTTAAATTTTCATTAATCAAAGGTCAAATCAAATGTTCAACTATGAGCCCTATATATAGAGGAAATTAATCTCACTATAAAATAAAGATAAGCACGTAAGATAAAAAATCCATAATTTTAAAATAAAATAAATAAATGAAATGAATTTGACTAATTCAAACACATAACTTCCTTAAATAATAAAATAAAACAAAATAAATTGAAAATAACCTATATCATCTACCTAGCATCATGATGTGATCTAGTAAGTTGATCTTTAAAACATTCCTATCAAGGCTCCTTAAGTGAGAAGATCTTCACCTGCCAAGTATGGGTCAACTCTACTAAAGTCTATCACCATAAGGTCCAATCAATCTGCATTTCTATATGATTAAGGCAACATGAGACGACTCTTCTATAGTCTCCAACCTTTCCCTTTCGAGATATCAATCCCTTTCAGACAACACATTCCAAGGCTATATTGCACACAATTCAATTTTTAATTAATCAAAGGTTAAATCAAATATTCAAGTATAAGTTTTATATATAAAAGAGGCTAATTCTATACTAAAATATACTAAAATAAAAATAAGCATATGGAACAAAAGAAACAATTTAAAAATAAATAAATAAATAAAATAAATTTGATTAATTCAAACCCATAACAAACTCCTTAATTAAAAAAATAAAGTAGAAATAATCTACATCATCCATCTGGTATTATGATATGAGATCAGATCCTCCAAGCCTTTCATCATTTATATATCCCCAACAGCTTGTCAATGTGATTTGCATGACACAGATAACTTGAAGAAGACTACTAAAATCCTTCACAAATGCCTAAACTCAACCAATATGTCGTACCTCTGCATCTGACTAAAGGAGCTAAAATAATTTCAAATCACCTCATATGCTTGAAAAATATCTCAAGTATATAAATCCCAAGTTTGTGTCTAGTTCTCACAGCAACAGAAGAAATATTACAAGATACTCATCAAAATTGGTTCAATAGACTACCAAAGTAAGGCTAAAAGATGAGCATTAAGCTTTTCTCAAGCTTCATTCTCGGAAGTATCTAAGAACTTAGTCAAATACTCTAACTACTCCTCACCAATGTACCAAACTTTCATAACTACAACCCACAAAACATAATTCTTCCCATCAAACTTTTTTGTAATGATGATCATAGATCCTAAGGGCATGTTTGGCATAAACCCAAAAATAGGCAACAAAATAAAATAATAATATTTTAAATTTATTATAAATTTTAATAATTTTATTTCACATTCAACACAAATTTCAACCTTAAAAATCAACTTTATTTCACATCCAACACAAATTCCAACCTTAAAATCAATTTTATTTCACATCCTACACATCTCCCAATATTAAAATAAATTTCTTTCCCATCAACTTTATAAAATAAAATATTTTCTCTTTCCTTACCTAAATTTATCCTCCAACCAAACAAGCCCTAAGAGAGGTAGTATAGTGACGTTAGAAAAAAACTGAAGATGGTATTGCCAAAAATGTGGCTGAAGACATGTTGGATTGAAGAGAACTCCATAAATTCTAAGTACTAGTAGAGATGGGGTTTAGGGTTTCTATGTTAAAACCTCCCTATCTAGCCACACAAACTATGCATTCAATTGCCATTTCAATGCCCAGTTCTTCCTCAATCACCAGCGACGACGAGAATAATGCTATCCCTCTTTCTTACATCCTACAAGAATGAGCCATGAGAGTGTAATGGAATAGGATGTGCTTAGCAGGGAGTCCACCATGACCCGCAACAAGGGTGAAAGAAAGTGAAGAAGATGAGAGAGGCTGAGATGAGAATAGGAGAAACAGAGGAGGAAGCCTTGTGCGGCTCTGATGCCTCATAACAAAAGTTGAGGGAATTCAACTATCTGCAGCCCTCTCCATCACATAAATAACTTGGTTATATACATTTACATTTAGGTCCCTAGGATATTTTCATAATCATATGCAAGGCCTCAACAATAACAACAAAATTACACGACAGCAAATAAAGCTACAAAGCAACTGAATCAATCAAATAAACCACGCAACATAATATCACAATAATTATCAATAGAGATTCAGCCAAGTTCAAAGATCTACCATAACCACAGAACTCCAACTGCTTTGCAGCCTGTTCAACTCAGAAAAAACTTGTTTTAAGTTATCTCCAAAACTTCTGAAAGTGCCCCCTCTGGACAAAAAATTCCAAAAGTGTAAATTACTGGCTCAAAAAACTGAAATTAAGGAAATACGATGGAAACAAAAATGATGAATACATATCAATACCTCTGACAAGACGGAAAATCAGAAGCATATCTTTGCAGCACGTCTGTTAGTGTTTCATACTTGCTAGAAAAGGAAGCCTGACAAGGTACCAATACAAGTAAAACAATGCTACCCATAAAGCAGTGAAGATAATTTTCAAACTAAACTTCCATCTGCTTATGGCAACCAACATGTAGCATGGTCCACTAGCGTGTATACATTTAGACCAAAAACAAAAGTAATTGCAGAATATAATGCTTTGGAATGTTTTTTGAGAAACAGGAAATCAAAACATGTTGCAGAAGGCCTGCGGAGTTCTCAGTAAAACTTCAAATGGATGGCTTAATCCTTATGTATGCAAGCATAAGCAACACTTTTTAACAATTTATGGGTCAAACATTCATATTTACAACTTTAATCACCATTTAATGCATCTACCATGTGCTCAAGCATGAGCAGAACTTGTTAGCAAAGGGTCACACATTCATACCTATAACTATTATCACCGTTTGATGCATCTACCATGACCACTTAAGAGTCAACATTTATAGCCGTAACTACTTGTCATAACTTCAATATGGTTAATGGCAACATCACTAACAAAAGGCACCACATACTAAGTTGTAAAACCTGATGGCAAAAATAGTTGTAAATTTGTAATTCCAAATTCATGTACATGGAGTATTAATGCCTTTTAATGTGTCAAAAGAATTTAATCAACCTCAAAATCTTCTTCTAGCATGTTCAGGCACAAAAAACTCAGAGGCTCCCTTGAGAAGTGTTGAACACATGCAAGCTGCAGTTAAAATTGAAAACCGTATGAGGGATTTACTACATTTAATTATGTATCATTTGAACAGTAATTTAAAGGAGAGGTTAGTGAGAGGCTATGGCTACTCACCTTCAGTGCCTTCAAAAAGGCGGTTACAGTACCGTCATATTTGCGGAAATAATTTTTCAAGAAAACTGCAACATTGTGTCCTATAAAGAATCCAGAACATAATCTTACAAGAACTCCCTCAATTAAAGAGTCCATTTTCTGCTGAGTAGAACATAGAGTAAACGTATAAGGCTGTAAGATGTGCAGAACGCTTGTGGGGAAAATTTTGGTTGCAGCATCAGAGGCAGTTGCCACTCCAATAATGAGAATAACTGGAATCTTCATCACCCATTCACTACGAATATAGAATTCATCACATGGATGTGAAAAAAGAAAAAAAAAAGGAATATCAAGTATGAGCGGAGGTCTACTTTTGTCAAAAATCCTTAAGAAATTCATAAATGAATAATATACTATCCTGAACAATATTGGATACACCAATATCCCACTACAACAGGTGCTCAACAAAAGGGGACACCAATAGGCGATCGAGCACCAGCTTGATATGATGAAGAGGTTCATGAATGCTCATGTTTTGCCAAGTAAATCTAATTAGTGTTTCATATTCTATGTCCATTTTCCAATTTTAAAACATACACTTCTGAACCACAAGCAACAAGTTCACATTTCATAATAGCTGCATAGGTGACAAAAGAATAAAGGAACATATGTATTTCAAAAACTAAACAGATCTTGCAGAACGTGAGTAAATTACTTGAAATTTACAAAATAGGAAATTAGAAACAAATTGCTAATATAGAGAGATAAATGAAAAACAAAAAGGCAAATCTATTTAAAAAAGTTCCAAATGATAACAACACAAAAAAAATCAAACTAAAAGGTCATGTCAAGAAGTATAAAACAGGGATTTCAACGTGGGAAAGGATAAATGTTTTAACAAGAAATAGAAAAGAAAGAAACACAAACTAAGAACTTTCGTATGTGAAAGGATTAAATGCTCCAAAAAAAGGGAGATTTATATACATGCCACAAAAAATCTTTGTATATTACCTACATACCACCCTCTTCACAAAATCTTAACAATAGGGTGGCATGTATTTGAAGTAGGATGTAATATACGAAGTTTTTTTGGCATATAAATAAATGCTTATAAAAGAAAATGTAGCAGATCTCACTTAGTCGGATAAAAGTTTAGTTATTGTTGTAAAGGATTAAAAGAAAAGGAAGACTATTAATCATCAAAGCCAAGCAAAATAGCAAGTCAGGTTAGCAGGCATTCATCAGAAATAAAATAGCTCATAAGATAAGCATATATAAAACAGAAGTGGTCGAACAAAGAGAAAACTGAAAGGAAAAAGTGAAAGTGAATATAAGAACTGAAAATGGCAAAGACAGTGAAATGAAGTACAAAACGCATAATAATCTAATATGTAAAAGAAATAAAAAGGACTAGTTTCATGATAAAGTCCAAATGAGAACAACAACAAAGTGAACATTCAACCATTAGAAATAAGTGGCAGGGTATTGAGAGGGGAAAAGGAAAACATTTAAGTAAAAGAATGCATAACAGCAAAAGTAGGAATAATTTCTCTAAGAATGTCTGATGCAATCAACCAGTAAAATGCAGAGGGCAAGATAAAAAAAATACGCTATAATTAAACATAAGATCAATAAATATATTTAATGCAGAATAGAGATGAGACTACAATGTAGTCAAAGGCCAAAAGACCAACAAGAAGGAGTTTGAGGTGGAAAGTCTTATTGAAAATGTATAGTTTTAATTAACAGCTAAATTGTGCAATGACAGTACAGAAGCATATGTAGCTTTTATAAAGATACAAAATAGTCATAGTTCCATATGGTAGTTACACATGAAAAGTTTTCCTTTACATTAATCTGAAAAACAGTACAATTGTTTCCACATAGTCTTTAATGATCCTATTAGATGTAGTTCCATTTGTCTTAAATCAGAGCTAAGAAATTCAGCCACCATTCATGGGACATGAGACCTGCTGAAAAGAGATCAAGAAAACAACTAAGGAATACAGTTATTAACACCAAAAATGCTGCCTTCATCCACACTATATAAGTGGTAAAATAACAACTCTCCCCAAGGGAATGGACACACATGGTTTCACCTTATCCCCAAGGTAATTACTGACAAGCCCCATATGAAGCAAACACCTATGTCATGCCCCCCTCCCTGCCAATGAAGAGAGAAAGGATATCATGTAACAATGTCATGACAATTCACCTCTCCCATATCTCATTGGAAGCTATGGCACCAAGCACGAAAAGCATTCATCATGACAACATGAGACTCTAGGCAAACCTACTCTGTAACCCATTTACAAGGTAGGGAAGCAATAACAAAATCGCCTCCATCTATGTCCACACCAAACCTAGACTTTCAATAAGACAGGTCACCCAAAGTAATCATAAACTAGAGTACAAAAAAATAAAATAATCAAACTGAGAAACAAAAGATAAATATCAGCGAGGCCATATGAAATGTAAGGAAATATCATCTTTCAGGATTTACAGTCTTCTTCTAGCAACAGATTATTTACCTGAAAAAATAACAGGTCAATCACACAGACAGAATAAATGACATTATGACATTCATCTTATAATAGGCCAGGTGGGGTTTCATAGTTCAAAATACCAACAGATTAGGATATCAAAATACCTTATAATATCATCTTATCACCTTATAGTATTATTATGTGTCATGCTTTGCATATAGATTAATATGTATAGATTTTATATCAATAAATGATCAGAATCAACAGATATACGTCTCCAATGTAACAACAAATTTAACAGATACATCACCGGTGCGACAGCAAGATAACAGAATGCAGGTACATCCCCACACGATGTACGAGTCTAGAAGGTGGTTCATCAACCATCGAGATCTCAGCGCATCATACTATATATCTTAGAATACATTGGTCCAATATAATTCAGTATAATATCTCAACATAAAGCTCAACAGAATATCAACATCAGGCAATGCAAAGAATGCAAAATAGCTCACAGAATATAATTGATATCATCTTGTATATTAGTCCTAAATTCAGTGAAAATCATTTACCTGAATGAGAGACAGAATAATAATTCGCCAGTGGATGTTAAGTCTTTTAATTCATTTAAGATTATTTTGGTTGAGTTCAAAATAAAATGAGCACTATTGGGTTTAATAGGTTAGCCTAAGTTAAACATGTTGACTCAAATTACATAGGCTCATTCAGGTCAAACAGGTCAGACAGATTAGGTGGGTCAAAATAGGTCAACACAGGTCAAACGAACAACTTGAGTCAAATGGGTTAAGTCAGGTCAAACAAATCAACTTGAATCAAACATATCAACTGAGGCCAAACAAGTCAACTTGAGCCAAATGGGTCAACTCATGTCAAACAGGTCGACACGAGTTAAGGGGGTTGACACAGGTTAAACAAGTTAACATAAATTAAATAAGTTAATCACAGGTTAAAAGAATTAACTCGAGTTAAGCAAACCAAATTGAGTTAATAAAAAAAATTACCGAATATAATTTAAACTCAGTGGGACGGGATACTTACCTCTTTTGGCAGAGTGTCGTCATTGAAAAAAGAAGAGAAATCGAACTAAGATAGGTTAGAGTATTTAGGAGATGATAAGGGATATGGGAGGAAAGCTAGATATTGTGATTTCTTTTGAGGGATTTGGGCCCTCTTTATAGGAAAAAGTGATTTAATAGGGCGAGACCCGCTAGTGGTTGGGGACATGGCCGAGAAATAAATGTATTAGAACCACAAATAAGACAAACTAACATAGCTTTTTAAATGTTCAATTGGGAAGGAATTCAATGATACCTGAGCAATCTTATGAAATCAGCTAAAACTGCACCATCACAACGCTCCAGTTCCTCGATTATGACAACAATAGGAGTACCAAAATTTGCAGGTTTACAATACCACGAGGCAATAGTGTGTACATCAGCGGCCTATAAAGTGCAGATGGAAGTAACAGCAAAATGATAGTTTATGCTTAAGTGCAGCATAATTAGAAAGACCTTACATCTGAAGCCACTGAACTTAGCTGCCTTGACAAGCTTCTGAGGCAACTTCCAACACCTTGCTTGATTGAGAAATCCAATGCGGACAGGTTAACAACATGACACCCGTTAGAACTCAGATGACCTTTCAAATCTTGGAAAGTCAACAAGTCATCAACAAACTCAGCATTCCCTGCATAATATAGCTCTTAGATTTCCTCCCAATAAGAAAATTTAACTTTCTTTTCTAACCGCTATGAAAGAACAAAAATCATTAACAAGCTTACTAGTAAAGACCAAGGCTGTTGGTATTCTTTTGTACGTAGCATCGGCAGTTATTGGATAGGGCTTCGTGACTTCTAGTGGACTGCTGCATCCTATGGTGGAGAACGCTTCACGAATCCACCGGAAAATCTCATCAAACAGATTAAGGTTGACGTCCTTCAAGACATCCTGAAACAGATGCGACAAATATAAAAGCAAAAGCAACGTCAAAGAAGGTGGATAGACGAAAGTGGAGAAACGGACCTTGATGGTAGAATCCATCCTTGACCAGGTTAGATGGAAGGCATGAAGACGAAGCTTCTCGAAATCGTGACGATCTTCGCTGGGAGAACGGAGCGATCGATTGATCTTTCCTCTCCTTCTTCCAGCTTCGGAGGAGCATTGTCCGCCGGATTTACAAGTGGCAGCCCTGTGCAGAATG
Source organism: Apostasia shenzhenica (assembly GCA_002786265.1). Lineage (NCBI taxonomy): Eukaryota > Viridiplantae > Streptophyta > Magnoliopsida > Asparagales > Orchidaceae > Apostasia > Apostasia shenzhenica. Next base: position 4,937,489 of record KZ451906.1, read on the forward strand.
AAGAACGGCTGGCAAACGAAGGACTATCTCAATAATCAGAGTTGCTGATACGTTAATAAATGGAACGAGAGGATGATCGGATTACCTGGAGATTGTTATCGTCAACCTGCAGTACTGGGGTGTCCGCGACGGGGAGAGAGGCTGGATCAGAGGTGAAAGAAGAAGAGAGCGCCATCCCTAATTTGTCGATCAGAAGTCAGAGTCGGGAACTAGGGCTAATCGAGCCTGCTGTCCTCGGTCGCTCCTCCCAGACGGACGAAGCCCTCTTATATGGTAAGCATTTTTGGCGGGAAACTGCAAGAGACATCATAGCCATTGGTTAATTAATTGCCCACAACTCAAAAAAAGAACTGAAAACTCCACTCAAAAATTAAATTAAATTAAATTAAATTGGGTAATTTGAATCAAATCCAAATTTATTTAAGTCAGTTTTTGGTCTTGAAATATTATTGAGATTCGATTATATAATTTAATTTTTAAGTAGGATGATGCATCTAGTATAGCAGAACTTACTCAATTGATATAAATAATAAAACACAAAACTCTTAAATAATTTCTATCCATCAATCTTCTTTAATTTCTTCATAATTTAATCTTAAATGAATTATTTTGAAATCTAATCTTGAGATATTAAATTAAGGAGGCGTTTGGTTCGATGTTATATTGATGTTATGTTATGTTATTTAGAGAAAGCAATTGTTTGGTTTAATGATATCTACAAAAAATCTTCTATTAGATTATAAAATTATTAATCAAAAAATGACATCTATATGTCATGACATTTAAATTACATTACATAACACCAATATAACATCGAACCAAATGCTTCCTAAGTATTATGTCTTAAAATTAAAGACTTATTTTAAAAAATCATGATTAAATTTTTAGTTATATATATATATATATATATATATGTTGTATTACTCAAATTTAAATTCTAATTTTTTATTGTCTCTAATTCTACTATATACATTCTCTCATTAAAAAATTAAATTAAATATTCTTATTTTAATATTATTATTAAATTTTTGTAAAATAAAATTGATTTTTTTATTGTGAAATATTGAGTATGTGAAGTAAAAAATATTTTTTTATATTAAAATTTATGTAAAATGATTAAAAAAATCTATTTATTATTATTATTATTATTATATACTAATATTATTTTGGTCCTGATTTTAGTACTCGTGCCAAACAGGACCTTAAATTATCAAATATATAAATATATATATATAATCGAAAAATTTTATTTAGTAGCATAAAAAGATTAATGAAAAGTTTATACTTTTTAGCATTTACATCTCAATAACAATAATTTCAGTATGTTATGTATTGAATCTAGTATATATATATATACTAACATTTAAAAAAAAATCTTGTATATGTATTCCGAGAAATAGAAATGCAATTCATATTTTTTACATATTTAAGCACAATTTCAAACTGCACGATTCTAGCCAAAAATTGGACAGATATATTTGATTGAAGGGGCATGGATTCTTTTAAGCTTTATTTCATTAGAATATATTTGAAATTTTAAAAAAAAATAAAATATATATTTAATATTATGATATAAAATAAATTTATTTTATTTATTATATATTATATTAAATATGAAATAAAATTAATTTTTTATTAAAATATATGTGAAATAAAATTATTTTTTTAAATTAAAATTTATATATAATGTGAAATAAATATAAATATTTTTTAAAAAAAATAGTTTTTTTTTTAATCACAGCTAAATAAGGCTGTGAATTAAGTTTTAAGCACTGAGATGTCTCGTGATGAAAAAAAATATTATAAAATAATTTTTGAAATTTTATAATTTTTTTATAACTCAAAATATTTAACATATATATATATATACAACTTAATTGAAAGTAAAAATTCAGCAACTATGAGAATTGGTTAGAATAAAAAATTGATGTCAAATGCAAGATATTCGAGATAAAGATAATTAGAAGCTCAAATATTGGCTCGAATTACTAGTCTTCGTCTAGTGTCCTCTTGCATCTCTTTATTTCAATGACAACAACAACAACAATCAAGTATTTATCTTGCCAAAAAAAACAAGCTTTTATTTCACTAAATGGGACAAACTTCATAAATTCTTTATTTCTATTACACTTTAATAAATAATAAATTATCTTTTATCTCCAATTATATATAATCATTTTTGATAGTTTCGTACATTATTTTGTTTGATCTTCATTTTGTTCTTTTCATATAAACAATATCTAATAGCTTAATTCTCTTTACTAGATCTTTCGTCGGCCTATAATTTATATATCTAAATCAACTATCCCAACTCTCTTTAAATTTATTTTTAATTGAGACTATTTAAAATCTTCTTGCTGATATACTAATTTTACGTTCCGTCCCTTCATGTATACACACTCGTTACTTTAACATTTCCATCTCTATAACATTTCTTTTATAAATAGACTCCTGCTTTGCAAGTCAACATTCAATATTATATTAATATCACTGTCTTTACTAATATTTTATAAAATTTATATTTAAATTTGAGTAAAAACTTTCCATTACATACCATATAAGATAGATTCCTTTACTTTACGTATCTTGTTGGGACCCTTCTGATAGTCCAACTATCTATTTTACTATCATTTTGTATAATTAATTTAAAGTATTTATTCTACTCACTAATAATTAAATCATCAATTATTATCTCACTAATAAAAGTGTTTCTATCTTAACTAAACTTGTACTCAATATATTTAATCTTTAATCTACTAAGATAGCAAATTTAAACTACAAAATATTTTTTATGACTCAAATTTCGGCGTAGCATTAGTAAGGAGAATATTGTCTATGAAAAGTACATATCGAGACACCTATTTTTAAATTTGTCTAGTCAGAATCTCTATAACTAATATAAAGAGATATGAATTTTGAGTAAAATCTTGCAATAAACTAACTCTTATAGGAAAATTTTTAGTTAAAATCTTTTGTGTCTGAATATAAGTAATAACATATTTATGTATGACTTTAATAACTTAAATATAAGCAATACAAATTTTGTTTTCTTAAAATTTACCAAATAATTTTTCTTAAACTTTCTCATAATTTTTTTTGAATCAATGACAATTAAATACAGATTTTTTCTCACTTTAATTTTTTTTATTAAACATATTAATAAATAAATAATTTTTATTGTAGACCTACTTGGTAAAAAACTAAACAGTTTTGTGATATAATAATATCACTATGTAATCTTGGTATAAAATTACTTTGTGATACCATAGTATCACTATATAATCTATGTTTAGTTATTTTTTCTAAACAACATAATATATTTATTTTTATAAATAGGCGTTAAGCTACTCATTTTGTATTATTTGATATCTTTTTAGTATTTAAAATTATATTAAATAACCTACTAAGTTAAAATATCTTTTTATCCTTCATATATTTCTAAGTATCTATTAGTAGCGGAATCAAGATCTTAACCTAGGAGGGTCAAATAAACTATTTATAATAATATTATAAAAATTTAAAATTATTTAAATTATAAAAATAATAAAAAAATTAAAATTCTTACTAACATAAAATTAATATAAATAATCTTATATAAATTTTAATTATATATGAATTGTGATAATTAATTGATATATTTTTTAAATTAATAATAATTTTACATAATACTTCTTTTATTTTATTTTTAAAAGTGTTTATTTTAAGGAATTAAAAATTAGAATTTGAATTATATTTTATTTAAAGTAAAAATTTCTAATTTAAGATTTTTACTATATATTTCAAATAATTGACTAATAAATTAGTCAATCATAAATTAAAATTTTAAAATACTAAATTATTTAATGAATTAAGTGTTAATCTATTGAATAATTTAGTGAATTAAAACTCTAAATTATAATCAATCAATTATTTATTTATTAGAGCTACGTAATAATTTTTTATTTAAATATTAAATATGCAAATAAATTTTTTAAGTTGAATTAGTTTTCATCAATATGAAGTTTATTTATATGATTTATACGGTGAACAATATATAAAAAATTAAAAAAATTAGTTATCTAAATTTTTTTTAAGTTAATTATTTAAATTCTTATTTAACTTATACTTAATCCATAAATCTCTGAAATACAAGTAAAAAGAAAATTCAGGGGTGCAACTGCACTCCTTGGTCAGCAAGTGACTCTGCTACTGACCTTTATTAGAATATCATTCAATTCTATTAATATTTTTTATAATTTTTTAAACTTTAACTTTATTAATATGCAATATATAAGAATAATTTATTTATTTATTTTGAATGTTAAGTTCAGTAAAATCAATTGTAATGTTACAGTCATTATTAAAAGTTTTTAAAAGTAATTCATCAATATATATTAGATATTTTTATTCTTGAAAAGTAATATCTGATTCTTATCTTTAATATAGTTTACTTGAGTTGGGTATTTAACTTTTCTAATTTTTATCTCAGCAAATTTGTATATATATATATATATATATATATATTTTAGTATCCAACTATTAATATAAATCATTAAAGTTATACTCTTTATAATACGGAATACTTTGTTTGCTTTTATAAAGCCACTTTATATTCCTCTTAATTCTCTTTATTTTTGTACTTATATTAATATTTATAATAAAATTTCTTCTCTTTAATATAATTTTTTATATATCTTATTTCAAGGCTGAGTATTTTTATTGTTAGGAAATAAGTGAGATAAAATAATTTTTTTTTGTAATTTTTTTAAAAATTTTGGGAAATACTTAAAATAAAATTAATTTATTCTAATATGTGTTATAAAATAAAATTAAAATTTTATTTTAAAAGTTATCTGTAACGTGAATAAATTTAATTTTGATGTAAATTTTTTTATAAATTTAAAATACTATCAAATTAATATAAAATTTATACATTATAAAATCAACTTTAGTCTAATTAAAATCAACTTTAGTCTAAAATATATTTGATTGTACTATTGATTATGTATAACTTGTATGAAGCTTTATTTAATTCGAGCTTTTTTAATAAGTAAAAAAAAATTATTTTTTAAATTTAATTGAAAGATTTTATTGTAATATTAAAAATTATTTAAAATATAAAATATTTTTAATTTTAATATTTATATTTATATTTAATGTGAAATAAAATTAATTTTTATTATTAAAATTTGTGTTACATAAAAAAAAAATTACCTACAAGTAAATGAAACACCATTGGATGCTTTGCCTACGCGGAAGGCAACAGCATTGCGGTTCATGCAAGCAGAACTTATCTGATAATTGACGTGGAAATCTTCCATGGACACGTGTCATTTCGCGCTCCTTCCATGACAAGCGACGATGTTCACTCTCCTTAGCTGTTCCTTCGCTCCACTCGCAACCTCCGCCGTCCGAAGCCGTTCGTTTAAAATGTGACGGCCGTCCCATTGCCCCCCTGCACCGTCCGATGACCTTCATATTCAGGCGATTCAATATATACCGTCCGATCAATTCCCCGAGCCCGAGGAGGTCACAGCAGTAACTAAAAATAATATATAGTATAGATGAAATAATTGGTTGGTAAAACTGTAATATTAAAAAATTATTCATTTTGATTGCAAGCTACAAAGAGAGACCATCTCTTTTCCCAAAACGAGCTGAAGAATCCGAACCCCCTCCCTCTTCAGCCTCGGATGGAGACAAGCCGCGGAGAGCGACAGCCCTTCTTCTTCTTCTTCTTCTCTAGCCCTCATTAGAGTTAAATCAAATAAACCTCAACTCTATATCGATCTTCAGAGGCGCAACTTCTACAGTGCTGTTTTTGCTGCGAGCTGCGATCTTGGGCTGCCACGGCATGGCGAGGCCGTGCAACTCTCTCTTACCTGCTAGTAGGAGGATGGCCATTCAAGCTTTTTGCAGCTGGGCGCTCGGTTATGTCTGAGATTAAGGCGAGGTTTCCTCTGCATCTTCTTTATCGACATCTCTCTTTCTTTCTCTCTCTCTCTCTCTCTCTCTATATGTGTGTATGTGTCTGTCTGCGCGTGTCTGTGTTTCAGTACTGCTACATCTTTTTTAAGCTTATTATTATTTTTTTTGCGACGGCAGAAGGCAGTCTAACGCTCGTTGTTTATAAGGACAAGCTGGGAAAGGGAAGTGGAGCAGATGAACAATGCGCCAGCGGCAGGGGGGACGGGGGTGGGTTGCAGGCCGCCGTTCACGGCGTCGCAGTGGGAGGAGCTGGAGCACCAAGCTCTTATCTTTAAATACCTCATAGCAGGAATGCCTGTTCCACCCGAGCTACTCCTCCCGATCCGAAGAAGCTACGAGACCATGACATCGCGCTTTTACTCCCATCCAGCCCGTAAGCGCCTTTTTTCTTCTTTTCTTTTCTTCTTCTTCCTTCCTCTGTTTCGCTTGCAATTTTATAATAGCCTCGATTGTTTCTCGTGTTTGTCTTGATATGTTCTTTCGTTGAATCGGATCCGATTGCTTTTGATTCCATTCAATGGCGACCTTTGTCCGAAAAGATGATCTTCTTTGCTTATTTTAATTGCTCCTTTTCTTCTCCGCACCAACTAGCTCTACATGACTCCATTTCCCCCCCCCCCCCCCCCCCCCCCCCCCCCCCCCCCCCCCCCCCCCCCCCTTTTTGTCCTGCGGATTTCGCCCTTCATTCGCCACTCTTTGATTACCAATGATCGTTTCCTTACATTCGATATTTGTGATTTTACAAGTTGAACGATCAAGTTTTAAAACGTTCATTTCCATTGTAAAATTCTGATTTTTGAGTCCTTTATTAATGGCACCTGTTGTGTTCATAGTTGGCTATTGCACGTACTACGGGAAGAAGCTGGACCCGGAGCCCGGCCGCTGCCGGAGGACCGACGGAAAGAAATGGCGGTGCTCCAAAGACGCATACACGGACTCCAAGTACTGCGAGCGGCACATGCATCGTGGCCGCAACCGTTCAAGAAAGCATGTGGAATCGCCACAAGCCCTCTCCCAGTCGCAGTCGTCGTCGTCGTCATCGGCCACGACTTCCCTTTCCCCCTCCGCCTGGAGTTCTGGGAGCGGCGCTGGTTCCAGCGCCACCCCCTCATCTGCCGGCGCCAGCGGCGGGAGCTTTCACGCTTTTTCCCTGCAATCCATCGCCTCCACTCATCAACCGGCGGTGGGTCTCGGCAATGCCGGTACTTCTTATTTCAACATGGACCCTTCTTCCTATGGAGCCAAGGATTTCAGGTCCACACTTCTTCCCCTGATCAAATCTGTTGGTGTTAATCTGTTAGGTTTTATTCGCCTTCTCGTTGTGCATCATGAGTAATCTAGTATTTTAAACTCGCAAGTATAAACTATCTGAAGAGCGGCATGTATTTGCTAGGAGAGTAGATAGAAGAAAGCATGTCATTGTAATAATGATTTCAACTGCCAGATCCTTGTGGTCAAAGCCTTACTTGTTGAGTTACTCCTCCAGAGGAGTTCAGGGCTTGAAGATCCCTTTTTTAGCTTGCAATATATGGAGTATATGATAAAGACTTTGCCAGATCTGATGAAAATGCTGACTTGCTGCCTTTTCTGGGCCAGTTTTGTTATGAAAAATGCTGTGTAGCAGGGTAACTTGCAGACTGATATGACAGACTTCCTACAAATTTTGTGATGTTGAGAGGGTAGAGTTTAAGGCAGCTTTAGCTTTATAGATCTGATATGATAAATTATAAAAACAGAGGAAATGGTATTTCCTCACAGCTAGTAGATGCATATTACATAAAATATGATTGACCATTGAAGACGTTTGTGTAGAACACATGATTTAGGAATAGAATTGGATCCTTAACTAGGATTATAAGCGTAAGTTTCAAGGCAACTTTAACTTGTTTTCATAGACCATGGTCTTCTTGTGGTGACAGTTTTTAGTTTCGATTGGTCTGACACATCCATGGAGATTCACTTTTGTATGACACAATCTTGCTTCTTTCTTAGTTTAATTCAGCGGATTAGCATTAGTTTTCTCTCGTACTAAGAAGAAATTTGATTCTTGTTTAATTTTTCTGCAAAATTTATCATGAACAAGTAAATATGTTGGAAGTGAAGCAAAGTCATTTTATTATATTAGATTTTATTTAAGATGTAAAATAAAGTAAATGGCTGTATGAAAGTATGTATAGGATGTGAGAATAAATTAATTTCTTGTATTGAAGCTTGTATATAATGTGAAATAAAATATTTGTTTATTAAAGGGAATTATGGTGAATGTGATAGAAGGGGATAAAATAGCCATTTTTTCCAATCAACCAAAAGGAAAGTGTTTTCTCAAGATAGCCAGTGAGGAAATGGTTGCTTTTTATACCATAAGGTTAATTTGCCTTTTTCTTATTTCTGGCATTTGGAATCTTGCAATTAAATTGTTTAGGCTTAGGCTTAATGTAGCGGACTCTTCGTTTTTTTTTTCTCCTAACAAATAGCAAACATTCCTTTTTTCTATTGCAACTCTTGTATGTCTAGTATCAGTTAACAGTTTCAAGTTTGGCAAACCAAAATAGCATGTCTAGTTGTGGTAATTGTCTGCATTTTATTATCTTCTCCAACAAAATTTGCCCTTTGTTTGCCATTTATTAACGACCTTGATCTTAAAGATGGCTTGTTATGGTATTGGAGATTTGCCTATGCTGTTCTTGGGTTGAAAATCAATTATAAAAGTGATTTGCTAATAGTTTTAAGGTTATATTCCTAATTATCCCCCATGGAGTGAAAGAAAGTGTTATTTAAGTCATTAGCTAGGTGGAGATGGTAATGGTCAGACTTGACTTGCTTCTGTTGCCAGCAGAAACGATTAACTTGACATACTTGTGATGGAATTAAGCCTCAGTAGTAGGGAATAATGCTTGGGTATGCGTATTAATGTTTATTGGTTATTTAGTATATTACTTTTTGAACACAAATCTTTTTTGCAATGGCTCATTCTTCATTCTCGCAGAATCTCTTTTTTTCTGCATTTGCTTTCTGAATGAAAATCATTCTTTTTCATCAGCGTTTATATCTGGTTTCTTTGGTTTCCTTGCAAAAAATATGTGTATCCTAGCTTGATTTGCACTATTGAGTTAACAAGATTTTACTGATCAATATAGCAGGTATATTCATGGATCAAAACCTGGGTTGGATGGTCGGAGCATATACTGTGAGGCGTCTGGAAATTTGAGAGGATTGGGTATCGACTCCTCATTAGACAGTCTAGGGCACCTGATGCCGTCTCCGTTCTCTACATATCCGGCATCGAAGGTTAAAGACGGCTCTTTTATCCACAACAGTTTTCCTCAGCTTCAGCCTCTAGATGATCTTGGACAGGTCACCATTAGTTCTCTTCCAAAGCAGCAGCATTCCATCTTTAGGAATGAATTTGGTTCATCGGAACCCTCTGTCAAGGCTGAGCATTTACTCAGGCCATTTTTTGAAGAATGGCCGAGCACGAGGGATTTATGGTCTGATGTTGAGGACGAGAGGTCAAACAGCACCACATTCTCGACGACACAGCTCTCGATGTCCATACCAATGCCTACTTCTGATTTCTCCACATCAAGTTGTAGAACGCCCAGTGGTATTTGTGTCTGCCCATGCGTGTTTTTTAAAATTATAAGTGATCATCTAACTTTGCCTAACTTTTTTGCATCTTGCAGATGATTAACAAGACTTGTTCGTTTGGCTGCTTGCTTTCTGCTTGAGATGAAGATTTTGTGGCAATTTGGCTTCTGTATGCTTAGTTTTCTTGGTACAAGTAAGGTGGATTCCTTCTGGTTCTGCTCAGATTAACTTTAAGCTGGCCATTTGTTAGAGAGTTTGATACGCTTGTTTTCCTTTAAAGACTACATATAATGCCTTTGGTTTTTTGTTGGCTGCTTAATGCTGGTTCTGAGCTTTTTCTCTCGGTCCACAATGATACCATTATGATTATCAACGACACTAATCATAAGCCCAGGAGATAATAAAACTATAGTTTTTTGGGATCTTTTCTTTAGTTTGTGTAGCATAACTGTGCTTTTCTTTTTCAAAAAAAAAAAAATTGTGGAAAGGTTTGTGTTAAAGCTGATATGGCAGAAGCCTATACAGCAAATTATAAAGCAAAAAAATCAGAGAGAAAACAGCACAAAACGTATGGAAATTTAAGTAAATCGGAAGAACCATAAGAGAGAGAAGCTATCATTATGCATGATAACAGTACCAAGTATTGGTACTACAATCAGTTTCTCATCTAAGGTGGATGGCTACACCGCCTTCCTTCTTAAATAGGAAAAATCTATGATGGAAGGTCTATACCATATTACTTACAAGACACTTATATATATCCCCTTGGATTTTCTTCTCTCCTCTAAATCCTAATCCCCATATTGTAGACGTTGGATTGAATTAAGAATTGATTTATTGTCTTATTCGCGAACAAATTGGTCTTACTTTTTCTTTTTATCAACAAATTGGTCTTACTTTTTCTTTTTATCAACAAATTGGTCTGATTTGTCGTTGAATGTCCTTCATCATCTCCACTTCATGCCAAAGTTTATCACCTTGTTGTAGGTAAGCACCTCCCTTACTCATATTGCTTCTATCGGATTTTTAACATAGTAAAGTTTTTTTCTACTCTTCATGTGAATGCAGGAGGTTCCTCCAAATCACGTAGATCTAGTATTCAATGGTTGCATTGCTTTTGTATTATTATTATTTTTAATATTTATCTAGCACAATTTTTTTAGCTAACTATACATTTGGTGATCTGAGCTTTTTTATTGTGCATAATTTTGCAACATTTAGCATTAGAGCTCATCTTTGTGTACTTTATTATTTTAGGGTTACAAATATATCGATTATAAAATGAGGTAAAGAAATTTAATATTAAGGGCTTCAGTATCTGACAACAAAGAGTGAAGCCATCTTAGCATGGAATAATTTTTATCATGCTTTTCTTGCAAGTGCCAAAGCAAGAAAGGTAACAGATAAAAAATGAGAGGAACTATGACATGTTGAGTTCTGTTATGTGATTGAAAGAGGATTGTTAGAGTTATACAACAAGAAGTTATTCAAGAGTATTAAATCATGTAAGATTAGTTTTATGAATCTTGTGTTCTTAGCAAGCAGTATAGGATGAAGTTTATTACTTTCAACAAGAGTTGCAATTAACAACTTTGAGTATGCGTATTCTGATGTGTGGGGATCATCACCAGTTATTTCGCTCAAAGAAGTTAAGTGTGTATTTTGTTACTTATATTAGTAATTGTTCAAAAAAAGTTAGGATTTATTTCCTACAACATAAATTAGAGTATTTGAAAATTTTGAGTACTAAAAGGCAAGTGTGAAAAAAGCTTCTAGTAGATGAATTAATGTTCTTCATAAAATAACAGTGGAGAGTACACCTTCAAGAAATTTTAAAATTGTTACTTAAAAGAATGTATTACACATCATTTTACTATTTCAAGCACGCCACAGAAAAATGGTATACTAGGAAGGATGAACAGAACATGACCTGAGTGAGTGCAGTATATGTGGCAGTTTACTGACATGTTGAGAATGTTACTTAGTGAACATGCCACCTTTATTGGCATTGGATCTCAAGTCATTGTAGGAGATATGATCGAGCAAGCTAGTTGATTATTACAACTTCTATATTTTTTAAATGTTATATTTATGTTTTGTTACATAATAAAGAGGTGATTAAATTGAGTGTTAAGACCAAAAAATATATCGTTATAGGGTATATTTTTAATGTGAATAGATATAAGGTTTAGGATCCTAACACATGAAAGTCAGAGTTCTACAGAGATGCCACATTTAATAAAATTTTGTGTTTGAAAAATCATGGGTGAATATTTGATGTAAGATAATGCTTTATAGTCACTTACTTCTCTTGGTGCTTCTTCAATTAGATCCATCGTTGTACACTATCAACAGTGCAGTTTGATCAATATAAATCTCAGGTTAAGTTCAAGTTTAAAATTATATTGCATTTCATTCTCTGCTTAATTATTATGTTCTCTGCCATCAAAGTAAGCAAAGTGATCAAATCTATCTAGTGGCACAAGTTTAATTTACTAATTGTATTTTTTTTTTGTTGATAAAAGCTAATTGCATATTTGATATAAGTAATTTATATGGATTATATATTATAGTAGTTCATCACTAATTTATATTTAATATTGTAGTTTATTCTTCTTTTTTTGATAAAAAGTCCATTCTTTAGTTTAATTTATGCACAATTTGGCACATCTCCTCATGAGCAAGGCAATTTTTGGAGGATCCTTTTCCTTCTTCATCATCTCTAAAAATTTGTCTACATGTTTTCTATTTGCATGCGAGAGCATTCAAACGCAATAAACAGTAATATTATTGTTATTATACATATATTATATGTTGTTGAGGTTCTCTGATATATTTTTTAGGTATTAAAATGTATGAATGTTATTCAAAAAATACATATAGGGTAAAATTACCCAGTCTATTAATCATTATGTTACTAATTTTTTGTTAACAATAAGGCAAGCTATACAATTTAACTGACAAAAATCATTAGGATTATTATTAGAATGACTTAAGGCTCTGTTTGGCAATGGGCTAAAAATTATGGCTAAAATTTGTCATGACTAAAATCTTAAATTTATTTTAAAAAAACTTAAAAAATTATTTTATATCTCATCTCACACAAATTTCAACATTAAACAATCACTTTATTTCACATCGAACATAATTCTCAATAAATCAATCAATTTTATTTTATATCCTACACAATTTTTAATATAATTAACTTACTTTATTTTACATCATACATATTTTTTAAAAATAGTCAAAAATTTTAACCAAATTTTTTTTTCTTATTACCAAACAGAACCTAAAATAATAAAAAATCAAGAATAGATTTTTAGAAGCTAGAAGACCAAAATATTTTGAATCATTATCTAAATTTCAAAAAACAATTATAATAAGGTTAAAATTAGTTACGTTAAGTATAACGTAATGTAATATCATATATAATTTTAAAAAATAAAGTTTTATTTTATTTTACATTATGTTTATATTTTAAAATAAAAAATTAATTTTATTTTATATTAAAATAATAACTAATTTATATTTTATCTCTTACTCATTTTAACATAATAACTAATTTTGTTTTGAAACTCTCAATAAAAACTATTCTTATCTAATTCAATTAATTTTAATTTTATAAAAAATTAATATCTATAAACAACCACACTAATAATATTATTCAGAATGCATATATATATATATATAATTTACATAGAATGTATTTTAATTATAAAAAATTATGTATTTTACAGTTAAAAATAAAATTTTACTTATAAATCTTCGACAATTACATATTTCACATGATTTTTCTGAAAAAATTTATAAATTAAATTATTGATATATTTTTATAAATTTTATCCTATTGCGTATGATTTACAAATCCATAATATAGATTTTCATCTCACTAGATTGAGTTTCAAATAAATTTTATATAACTACTTTATGAAATAAATGATATTTGACATATAATGTTAATTTTTAAAGTTTAGGATTTAGAATTTAATTTTTAGTATTAAAATAATTTAAAACATAGAATTTAATGTTTTAAATTATAAATTATACTAATTTAAAGGGCTTAACCTGTTTAGCGCAAGGACCAAAACAAGACCAAAACAGGACCAAAATGGTACTAATTTAAAAAACAACAACAATAATAATAAATAAATTTTTTAAATCGTTCTACACAAATTCAAATATAAAAAAATTATTTTACTTTACATACTCAACAATTTAAAATAAAAATATCAACTTTATTTCACATTCTAGACCAAAATATTCAAATCGAGTATTTTGATCTAAGATGTGAAATAAAGTTTATATTTTTATTAAAAATTATTGAGTATGTGAAGTAAAATATTATTTTTTATATTAAAAATTGTGTAGAATAATTAAAATAATTTATTTATTATTATTATTGTTATTTTTTAAACTAGCACTATTTTGGTCCTGTTTTGGTCCTCGCGCCAAACAGGGTCCTAGATTTAGGTGATAATGTAATTTGATCCAAAAATGATATAACTTCTATAATTTTTGCGCTTATAATAAATTTTATTTTAGCATTTTTAGTATTAACAGTACCACTATCATATTGCTTCAATCTATTTGTTATGCAGTTTTTGAAGAATTTCAAATAACTCTCCTTCATGTCATACATGAATAAGAGATCTAGCAACGATCTTTAAAGCTATATTTTATGTATATATTAAACTAGTTAACTGTATATATATATTATATTAAGTGGTAGCACCGTAATATATATTAATTAATTAATTTTTTTTCATTCTTTTATATTTTTTATTCTTTTGATTCTTATAATTAACATGCCCTTGGTATCACCTTTATTAAAAAAAAAAAAAAAACAGAAAAAACATCACATTGTTAGCTGTAATTCAAGACAAGAAAAGCTTCCATCATTCTAGGTTAATTCTTATAGTTGAGTCTGTTTTCTTCCTATGCACTGTGTGTGTGTGTATATATATATATATATATATATATATATATATGTACGTACCCATTTATATGTATAATAAATAAAATATATTAATCAGTAGCAAATATACCATTTTAATGATATGAATATCGAGATATATATAGTAGTACTTTAAATAATTGATATATTAAAAGTGTGATCAGTTGAAAGGAATCAAAGCTGCTGGCATGGCATCTCAGCGGCAGTAGTCTTCGGGATTGCATGTCGATCGAGAGAACAACTTAATATTTTTATTATTTTAATAATAATATTCATTTTGAAATTAAATAATGAGTACGTAAAAGAAACAATTATAAATATTAAAGTAAATGTATATATATGTATGTGTGGGGATGTACGGAAATGGCAGATGACGTTGATTGGTCGTGATCTGGCATATCATATGCCTCGATGAACACCAAAGCGCGCCCGAGCATGTACACCAAGCTGTCTCTGATCGATCATCTTTTATTAATTTATAATTAAGATAAGAAGATTGCTTTATTAATTTATTTTCCAGTTTTAATTCATGATTTCATCTAATTAATAATCACAGCATAAATTAAAAATAATAAAAAAAGTACTTGCTAGCTAGCAGCTTAAAAAATATGGACCAAATCACATTTTTAATCATGAGCCTGCTGAAATTGCTTGCTTTTGACTGCTTTCCTTCCCTTCCCTTCCCTTCCCTTCCCTGCTAAATCTTTTCGTTTTCATTTTTACTTTAAATCAACTCAAAATATATATTTTATCCCTGAACCATCGTTCAAATTTTAGATTTATGAATCAAGTTTTTTTTCTAATATTTTAATTATATAATTTATAATATATACGAAGTATTCATGCATGCATGCAATATAATTAATCAACTTAATCATTACCTTATGCAATACGGTCTCACACAAAGATGATTATCGATGCTAAATATCATGACCGATCCAAATGAAATACAAAAACAAGTCATGACTTTCGAAGAAGATTAATCATAAAAAAAACGAAAATAAACAAGACAATACTTTTCTGAGAAATTAAATCTCTAAATTGAATATATATCATGAAAAATTATTTTAAAAATTAACTAATTGCTTTACTTGAATTCAAAGCATAGAAGCTACACATGATAGTTCTAATTAAGGGACTCATAGGTTTCTCATTTTTTTCTTTTCTTTAGATTTTACATATATAGAAATATGAATTACTCACTGTCAAGCATGTACAGTGGCGTAGCAGTAATATTAATACTTGATTATGTTGACATGTTTTTAAAAATTATGCATTATTAAGGTAAATATTATTTATTATACATATTATTTAAAATTTTATGTACATTATAACAGGCCTTTTTCTTTTCAAGACATTTAAAGAACTCATTTTGATTTGATATATGAATTCACAATATAAAAGTTATTTAACTAAAATTTAATACGCTAAATAACATAAAATAGTTAATTTGTGAAATGTTTATCGTATGATTTCAATGAATATAATCGGTTGATTATAATATACCAAAATTTAATGCACATAATACAACAATTAAAAATTAATTAATTTGTAACTATAAGATAGCTAATTATATTGTGATCTCTTTGATAAAATGCATGAGAATTTGAAATAAATTTATATAAAATAATTTATTAAATAATTAGTTGGAATCTAAGATTTGAGAATAAGAACGAATAATTCATTTTTAATTATTATAATACGAGAGGAGCAAATTTATTTTTAAGGGTCATTTGGTTTGATGGTATTTTAATATTATATCATATTATCTAAATATTATTATATTTAAATATTATATTTTGAATGATAATTTTATAATTTTTTTAATTTTTTTTAAAAAAAATATCATAATAATTAAATAATTATTATTTTTACATAATATGATATAACATTAAGATAACATTGAACTAAACATCCCTTTAATCAATTCTCAATTTTCAAGTATTTTTGTCGGCCTTTGCAATTCAGCTGCGTAAATATCGTTGTTTCGAGTAGCTCAATGAAGTAGAATAATTTGCAAAAATCTTACACAAATTATAGATTAACTCAGCCATTCAAGGAATTGAACAGATTGGACAACTCAGTCAAAAATCTCAATGTCCAATCACCAAATTTCAATGTTTTATTTAAAAGTTTAATAAATTTATGTTCAACAGTAAAAAAAAAACATTTTTCAGACTTTTTTGAGGATTTATATAATGTTAAATTATTTTTAAAAATTTGACATGGTGTTTATTTCAATGACAGAGAATCATGAGCAGTAAACTTTTCTCATCCTCTTCTTAAAAACTCACAAAATTAATTTTAATTTTCACAACCCATAGCCCCTATTTATTTAGCAATTTCAAATTAAATTAATTTAATTTTAAAATATCATATCACATCATAAATAAAATTTAATATTAAAAATTAACTTTATTTCACATCCTACACATATTATCAAAATAATAACTAACTTATATCACATCCCTCACATATTTCAACATAATAACTAACTTTATATCACATCTTTTACATACTCCAACATAATAATTATTTTTATTTCATATTATTTATAATTTTTAATAAAAAAATATTTATATCTAAGTTTAATTTTAATCTTATTAAATTTAAATCATACAAATAAACATGCCCATAATATTAAAAATTAATTTCTTATTCATTAATTATAACATTAAATTTCAATGCCATGACCAACCATTTTATTTCCATCTCACGTATATAATTTTTAATATAATAAACTAATTTTATTCCTCACCTCATATATATTTTGAGACAGGTTAAAAAATTTTAAGCAAAAAATTTCTTTTGTGTGTAAAATAAAAACATTATTTGATTCAAGTCCAAAAAGAGTTTAAAAATTATCTAATTTTTTTTCTCGTATCAACATAAATTTTAATATAAAAATAAATTTTATTTCTATTATCATAAAAACTTCAATCAAAGAACTCGACGGACTACAAAGATCTTTTTTATATTTGCTAATTGATAGTTGATGCAGTCACGAAAATAGATGAAAAAAATCAAAGATAACGAAGAGAATTTACATGAAAAATCTAAATATGAAAAACCATGAGATAGTTTGAAGATATCATCAAATAGATATTTGGTTCGATCTTATTTTAATATTATATATTATATTATTTAAATGTTATGATATTTCGATATTATCTGTTATAATTTTTTAAAATATTATCTAAAGATATCATCAAATAATATAACGACTTTAACAATTATACAAATTTTTTTTCTTCCATTAACATACAAATAAGTTCACAACAACTTAACTTTATTTATATTACCATAAAAAATTCAATAAAAGTTAACGGATGACAGAGATTTCTTGGTGTCAACTGATTAATAGCTGATGCAATCACAGAGGAAATAAAAGAAAAGGGATCACGAAGAAGAACATAAAATATTTTGTATGGAAAATTAAAATGTAACAAAACTACAAAGACAGCCCCGAAGATATATATGGTCCCCAACGGCAGGGCTAAAGCAAAAATAAAAAATAAAATCAAACTGCAATTTTTGATTAACCAATCAAAAATGTCCGATTCATTTATCATTTTATAAAAACTGATAGTTTTGATTTAGGGGGCGTTTGGTTCGTTGTTATCTTGGTGTTATGTTATGTAATCTAGATGTCATGACATTTAGATGTCATCTTTTGACTAATAATTTTATAATTTAATAGAAGATTATTTGTAGATGTCGTTAAACCAAACAATTACTTTCTTTAGATAACATAACATAACGTCAAGATAACACTGAACCAAACACCCCCCCTTAGTCACCGTTTCGATGAGGGCTGCAAGAGCGGTACAAAATCGAAGCAAACTTTGAATACTAGATATGACTCCAAACAGGAGTTAAGGTCGACCAATGAGACGATGGGGATAAGCTTCATCGTCGAGAGGGAAATAACTCGGATTACTAGCTAAGACCCCTAAATGATCGCTCAATGATAAAGAAGGTAGAGGTGCACATGGAGCTATCTCATTATTTTATTCTTTTCTAGAAAGAAAAATATAATGGATTAACTGATCTTTACATCAGTTGATGAAAGAGGCAAAGCAAGGTCTCTGGTTCAAGTCTAGGATGGCCCAGCTGTACTAGAGAAAAGAATAGAAGAAATATTTGACTCTTTCACGAAAAAATAATACTAATGAATTGAATTTATTGCAGGACAATAGGGTACTACGCATCCTAGCTAGCCACTCTTAAAAAAAGTGTTTTTATGTCATTAATCAAATTACTTTCTCAAGGTTAGGTTTTTACTATAAAAAACTACTGATTAAATAAAATTATTTACCTAATATATTAATTAATTTATTGCACCAAATAATTTCGTTGAACACACCTTTACATTATTATAATAAAATTCTAAATTATAATAATATAAATTTTTTTTTATCCTCACGTTTACACACATATGAGAATGTCAACATAGTCAACTATCAACTTGCAGTTAAATTTTTATGTAGTTAGGTGTTAGGATTAAAATTTTTTAATCAAGATAATATCTTAAATTAATTAATTTATAAATTTAATAGTAACCATTTATTATTATTATTATTATGGTATGGGTAGTATTGTTTTTATAATTTAAAGCATAACTATTTATATAAATAAATATTTTATTAATATTATTGTAAATATATTTTAGTAAGTTGATGCAAATTTTTTTTTTATGATATACAGATTTTAGAGATAATTTATAAAATTTATAATGATGAGTGCCTCACCGAATTGATATAGCAAATGTATGATTAAAAATTAATAATAGCGGTTAATTGATCGAAAAAATTTGGTTAACTAAATAGTTAGTTAACTATTAAATCGGTTCTAATTTAAGTTTTTGATATTAAAAAGAAGATGAATTTGATATATATTTCAGTTTTTATACTGTAAATTGGTTAACTAAAGTTTTATCAACCTACCTAGTATGATGAGATTAATTGGTTTTTATGTAATATTATTAAAAGTGATATTAATGATCATCTTTATGAATATTTATTTAACATTTTAAACTTTTGTAGAGGCTATTATGAAGATAGGTGGCTAGGTGCACCTATTCAATATTGGATTGTTTTGATTTTATAAATGTAGGATGTTTGTGACTTTTAATGATTGGGTTTGTTCTTAGTCGAAGATATTATTGTGCATTGAAGACCTCACCGACTTAGTAAAATATCTTATTGTCAAAGGGCTTTTGGATGGTCGAAGACTAGGTGGTAGGATTTTGCTTTCTTGAAGGCTAGCCTAGGCTTTGTCAAAATTGAAATTCGTTAAGATTTAGCTAGCTGATTAAAAATCTTCAACACCACGTGTTCCATATTCTAATTATGTTAACTATCTTGATCTTATTACGTTACAATGGCGGTATTCGTATAATTATAATTTTTTTCTTACGATAATTTTACATGGTATATATATTTTAATATTAAAAATTAATTGTATTTTATTTTTAATATTCATTATAATAAAATTTTGATTTTATTTGAAGTGCTAAATCACAACTTTATTTAAAAAAAAAAAAAAAAAAAAAAATATATATATATATATATATTAACTGCTGCCTGGATTAATGTGCATTAATGAAGCCCGCTCCCCCTTATATCAATCTTGCTAATTGGCTGCTCGCCTCTCCTCTCGTCTCCTCTGTGCCGCCCCCTATCTCTTTTGTCTGCCATTCCGTCAAACGGGGCTCTGCTGGGAGGGGACAGCAGAGGCCTTCGCAGCAATCGAAGCTTAGCCGGTTATAAGCCTCTTACTTATAAGCGCGAGTGATTCCGGCGCTTGGCCCTCCTCCCTCTGGAGTCTGCCTCCTCTCTCTCTCTCTCTGTGTCCTCTCAATCGCTGCGCGGCGCCCACTATTCCGTTGTGAAGCTGTTAGAAGCTTCTCCCCGGCCCACGCCGCGCCAAATCTCTACTCTTTATTCGGTCGAGTTTCACTCAATTTCGATTTTCTGCCGTCATGCCGGAATTTAGGGACCAAGAGCCATTCCTCTTCTCCTCTATATTTTTTTTTGTCTTTTTATTTCAAAGTTAAGGAGTAGTTCCATGGAGACTGTAATGCCGTGCGAGTGATGCTGACGCGTAAGTTGTCTCATTTCCCACTTTGTTCCTCCTAGGGCCATAGCCCTTGCCCCGTTTCCATTTTTTTAAGGTTTTCGTTTCCCCCTAGCTCGGCGAGTTACAGTCATAGCTCACTAGTTCCTAATTTTCTATCCGTGATACTTCATTAATATGCTGCAGCTTCAGCATTTATGCTCAATTTTTGTTCAGCTGCCGCGGCGTGATAAACTGCTTTTGATTCTCAGGGAACCAAGAAGGAGCGTATTAAAAAAGTGCACAAGGAGAAAGGCGTGTTTTGCGGTTGACGTACCGGCGGACGAGAATGTTGGCGTGCATCGCCTGTGCTAAGCCGGAGCTGGAGGAGGGCGGTGATAGCACCGCCCGGGCCGGGGCCCCGAGTACCAAAGACGCCGTCAAAAGCCTGAGCTCACAGGTTAGGCTCCCCCTTGGCTCTTCATTTCAAACTAATTCTATATGTATCCTCATTCAATTAAAATTCAACTTCTCTAGACTTCCTTCAAGTCTATGGTTGGACTCAACTGAGAGAAGTATAATGCAATTTGTATGAATTTAGTAAATGAAGCCCATGGAAGGTTCATTAGCTGTTAATTAAATCATATGATCCAGTCAACCTTCTTTGGGAGAAATTGTTTGCCTTCTCAGGAAGCGATTCCATAAGAAGTATGTTATTATAAAATGAAATGTTAAGGATGTTGCCACAATCCAAATGGATAAAAGTCGGTCAAGGTCGGGCAAGGGTCCCCTTTTCTGTCATTCCTAAAGGGCGTGGGGATCAATGAGCAGCAGCAGAGCATGCAGTGCTTGCTTGGCTTGGTTGCTCGCTCCCCCAAAAAGTGCAGGGGGGATTGAAGATGTGATATTGTCTCTTCTATTTATCTTTTCTCTCTCTCTCTCACTATTACTCATTCACTGATCAGAGAAAAAGAGAGATACTTTATTTCCCATCTATTATATGTACGCTTTAAAAGAAAATTGAAAGAGAAGCTCAAGCTCGTTAATTATGGACCAGCTGGTGGGGGTCTTTATCATAATTCATAAAGGAGCGCACAATGGTGGATCTATCGTAATTCGCAAAAGAGGGATCTTTGGATGTAACAAGCTCTAGCTCCACGGAAGGAATAAAGCACAGCCTATTCCTTTCCTCCTAAACAATACTACTCTTCTCTTTTGACATGCTAGTCACCAGCAAGGTACTAGCTAATTATTAAATCATTTACTGTTAGTTTATTTGTTCTTAATTTCTAGAAGAAATTGTTAGTTTAATTTTTGATGGTAAGGAAAACTCTCGGACAGTAGAAAGGACAAAGCTTGGCTCGGGAGCCACAAGAATCACGGGAATAACACCATTGACCCTCATGCCTCCCCCTAGCTAGCAGCTGCCATG
The DNA here is from genome assembly GCA_002786265.1 of Apostasia shenzhenica. Taxonomy (NCBI): domain Eukaryota; kingdom Viridiplantae; phylum Streptophyta; class Magnoliopsida; order Asparagales; family Orchidaceae; genus Apostasia; species Apostasia shenzhenica. Next base: position 4,959,487 of record KZ451906.1, read on the forward strand.
GCAGAATCCAACTGTTAAATGCATGGCCCTCCCAGAAGTTTGCTGGTAGAGCAGAGCTTCGGGCTTGCTTCCATTCTTTTTGACTTTGCATCCATGGATCCTTCGAATAAAACTTTGACTCTTCACTGTGGAGACCAATTGTCATGGCCGGCCCTACTCGATAGTGTTTTTGGCTAGCTTCCTGGCTTGGACTGATTGAACTGGAATCTTTTTTTCTTTTCTTTTTTTTTTTTAAATATGATAGAGAGCCTCAATAAATGTTCAAAATCTTTCTAGAATCTTAGGACAAATGCTTTATTTAGGAGTCTACAAGCAGTATCCATTAGACAATTATTCCATAAAATCCTAGACAAATTTTGTTCAGAAATTCCAGAATCTTTTTGAACTGATTTTTTTAGGCTCCATCTCATTTTATTTTCTGGTTTTTTTTTCTTTTTTATGGTCAGACATGCAGATCTCTCTTAACCTAATATGAAATTGCTCTTGGTTAATCCTCCTTGGCAGTTCCTTCTTTTCAAGAAAAGAGAAGGCATCTAAAATAACAATGAAAAACTGATCGTTATAGGAAAAGAAATAGTTGACTTGTTATAGTTATTGTATGCATGAATATGAGCAGGTACGTTCCACAAAAGTTGTTATGGGATTCCTGTATAGAAGAGAGATCATTGAGGGATCTCATCAGGATTTCATCTACGTGAAACTTCTTTTTGAGCATAGCTTAGTTCTAGGAATAACCCCATGTGGGTACAACCCTATATTGATGCAATCATGGGAAGAGATTCTAGATTGGATAGGAGAGACAATTGTGGGGTACTAGTGGCCACATCAATGGTTACCAAAACTATCTGAGGAAGTGGCACAATGGAGAAAGTGAAGTGAGGGTATTTTTTGGCATTTCGGCAGAAATAGTTACTATTTTTTCCTACTTTAATTGGCCAATTGGAGCTCCTGAGCGGGATATTGCAGCAATTGTTATTGTTGTTGTTGCCACTGAGAGAACTATTATTGAGGAGCAAGTCTACTATGCAAGAATTATTCTGAGAGCACTTTTGGTAATTCAATGTTGGCGGTAAAGTCAAGGTGAAGACGAGAAAAGAGGTTCAGTAGAGCAGACAATCAACCATCAAAAAAGATTATTCTCTTTTGAAGTCATCGTATTAACGAAGATAAATAGTGTAGAAGACAATTCTTTGCTTGCCATTTCAAGTCCTTAGGATCTAAGTGAGAAAACTAACCCCCACTCTTTAAATCCAATTATTTGCCTAGCTTATCCGCAAGAGCGTATTCTCATGTTAAACTCTTCAAACTTTTCCCTTTAAAGTTGTATAAGGTCATAATTTAGAAAAAGTGTCATCTCTTAAATTCATAGTACACTCTTTGAAATTTTAGTCTTCGGGCTTTTGTGTCTTGTTTTTACTCAACAAATAGTATCAGAGTTCTAAGTATACTTCATGTACAGTCCAATCAATTTAGCTGCCCAAGGGAAGACATACTTTGAAGAAGAAGTGGGTCTTCAAGTTGGAGATTGAGAATTAAAAACCTAGAAACAAAGTCATATTGGTTATAAAGGGATTTGAATTTGAAGGAATATTCTCTGGTAGTAAAACTGACTTTAATCTGAATGGTGCTTACTTTAGTTGCCATTCGAGAACTCGAAGTTGATCAATTGGATGTGAAGACGATCTTTGATGCGGGACGAAAATGTGACTATTGTTTAATTTTTAAATCAACAAAATTAATTAATAAATTGTTTAAATTATGCGTCTATTAAAATACAATAGTATGATAAAAATAAGATTTTAAATTTCACAAATTAAATTATTTTAAAATTACGATTAAATCGGATTGTTTGATAAATAAGAATTTATCAATTAGATTAGGGTGATTAAATGAAATTTAGTAGATTTAAGGGGCTCTTAAGTCTAAGAGTAGAGATAAAAAAGCTAGACTCACCATTTATAAGGGTTTTCCTATAAATATTACATGATAAAGAAAGTTTGGCGTTCCCCTTTTAATGAGGAGAGAAGAATGAAATTGAAAAGTCTTGTAGAACAACCTTATGAAAATGGTGTCCTCAAAAAATGTTTTTCAATAAGATGAATTAGTTATCGAAGTCGTGGTTAAAGAGATTTGTCGAAGCTTTTGATAAATGCTTATAAACCTTGAAAAAAAAATCTTAATAGAGGTTTGAACTAGAGGTTTGAAAGTTGATGAAAAAAATACTACAGATGAGAATAGGAGATCCTTGTTCGAGGAAGGCCTCAAAGCACAAAACTTTTGAGGAGATTTTTCTGAACCTACTGAGCTACTTATTTTGTCTATTCTTTGAAAAGAGCTCCTTGAAAAATTGAATTGATATTATAAGAGTCTTAGTAAATCTTGGATGGTTATAGAGCAGTGGCCACGTCAACCTATAATCAAACTGTAGTGGGAGAGTGCCCCCATCCAGACAATTGTGTATAAAGATTTTTGAGAGTTCACACGAGATGGTTACATGTTTTCTTGCTACAGTGTGGGTGGAGGTGTGATATTGATGTTGTTGTTGCTATTAAATGAAATGCTTTTAGAGTGAATCCATTGTCAAAAGAAGTCCAACAATGAGGTTAAAACAGGAGCGATCACCTTGTAGAAAACATGGATGATCTAATCTTTGGATATCTTCGTTGAGAAAACGAATAGGGATTTCTTTGTTTCCATCTAGGTAAAGAGCATTCAGTGCAGATCCCCTATAACGTTTGATGAATAATCGACAGTTGCTTGGGTTGTAGCGACCTTGAATTATTAGATTATCTTTAAGTTAATATAAGATCCTTAAAAAGCGTTTCTACACTTGCTCTTTGATTAGTGGTCAAAGTGCTTTGTTGAAAATTCTACATGTTTTCGACAAGGTTTCTTTTTCAACGAGGCTTACATTTCTTGTCATCATTCATAGAGGAATAGTGAGGAAGGAGGAAATGCTCTTTCGGTGCTTCATTTTTCTTTCTAGCAACATAAGAAGAATGAGAAGAAGATACATGTGAGAAGAGAATACTATCATTCTTTTGAAGTATGGCCTCCTTGAAAATCATTTTGTTCCTTACACTTATGATTGTTCCCTCTTACGTGCTACCAAGGTTATGGAAAAGAGAAGTGATCAGGAGTAAAAATCAAAAAGGAAAAGAAGAGTCGAGCATTTGTTAGCATGTTAATTCTCTTTAGTTCCCAACCTTCATCCCTGTGGAGCAAGGAGCTGGAGCTAATATCGTCGTGTGGTCAAAGTCGCAGTCTAAGCCCTTGATTCTCTAACAAGGAAAAGATGTTCTTTTTAAATCTCTTTATAAATGATCACAATAAAAGAACGACATTGCTCCATGAGGAATGCCTGTTCGACGATGCATGGTCACCTTTGTAGTGATAATAATAGAGTTTAGCATCAACATACAAATATTATTTGATAAGATCAAAATAGTTAGAATTTTGTTGGTACTCTGATTGTTGACTTGAGGATCTAATTTAATCGAAACATTTAAAAGTATTTCAGATTTAATTTGTTCAAGTGGCACGATGTCAAGTGAAGTAATTAAGGGGGCGTTTGGTTCAATGTTATCTCAATGTTATGTTATGTTATCTTTAGAAATTAATTGTTTGGTTTAATGACATCTTTAAATAACATTACAATTAATTACAAAAATGTCATTACATGATGACATCTAGATGTCACTCCAAATTGGGCGACATCTCAAGATAACACCATCAATTTGTCATTATAATGCCAATAACTTCCAACTAAACAAAAATAATTTGGATAGCATTGATATTTTCTAATATCATAACATTGAACTAAACAAATGTCTATTGATAAATAATAATGATATTTAGATAACATGACATCTAAATAACATTGATATTGAGATAACACTGAACCAAACGCCCTCTAAAACTTTTATTAATAATGACTTCGTCTCTACCTTCTCAGTATTTATTTTGCGGCTTATTCTGGGTTCTGCCCTTGGTGCTTCTATTTGCATGGCCAACATAATGATGTGCAAGATTATAATAAGTCATTCTGCACGAAATTAACAAACGAATTGTGGATTTGAATAATGCCACCGGTCACAAATGTCAAAAGTGCTTCAAAGTGATTGTTGTCTGCCACCTGTTTGCTCGGAGTGATAGGATTGAATCTTGTCGACCAGATTTGACGACACAATCAATAACAACTATTCATGTATTGTTTGTGTTGGCAACATCAAGGACTTGTTTGTTTGTAAGGTTTAAATTTAACAAGTTCAAAATTAAATTTGAATAGAGATATTTTTTTATTAAAAATTGTGAATGATGTGAAATAAAGTTAATTATTAAGGGTAATCCATTTAGGCCCTCTGAAGTTTGCTTACTTGGACACAAAAGTTCATAATTTCAAAACACGCTATTCAGGTCCACAAAAAATATTACATGGGACATCGTGGTCTTTTCGTGATAGAATCTGTTATGTATTATAAAAATAACAAAAATACTCTTTCTTAATTTGTTAATTTTCAAAATATAACATTGATCATGGCCGCATGCAGGCGCACCGCCTTGAGCATCGGCGGTCGGCAGCGCGCTACCACCAGCGTCCGAGCGCAGGCGGCTGGCAGCGTGCGGTCGCGGCGTCCTAGCACTCGTCGCCGTAGCGTGCGGCCTCACACGTAGACGCCTTGCGCGGGAGTCCGCGTGCTGCTCGCCACGCCGGCGTCCTCGCACACGCGACCCCTTGCGCGCAGGTCACCGTGCGAGGACGCAGTTGGCTGCCTGCGCTTGAACGTCAGCGGTAGCGCGCTGCTGGCCGCTGGCGCTCGAGGCTATGCGCAAGCGGCCCTTCCGCGAACGCACTGCGCACGAGGGTAAAATCGTAATTGAAAAGATATTTTATTTTATTTTATTTTTTGGATGAAGTAACAGTATTTTAAACGGAAAATATTATGTTGGACTTGATTGGAAACTTTTTAAAAATAATTAGGGTCCTGGTGAATTATATAGTAATTATTATTGACCTGGACGACATATTTTTATGTTTGTGGACCTGAACGGCAAAGTAAACAAATCTCAGGAGCGTAAGTGGAATTACTCCTAGTTATTATGTTGAAATGTGTGAGGAATGTGATATAAAGTTTGTTATTATATTGTGATAACTCAGGGGCGTAAGTGGAATTACTTCTAGTTATTATGTTGAAATGTGTGAGGAATGTGATATAAAGTTTGTTATTATATTGTGATAGGTGAGGGATATGATATAAGTTAGTTATTATTTTGGTGATATGTGTGGGATGTGAAATAAAGTTAATTTTTAATATTAAATTTTATATCTGATGTGATATACCTATTTAAAATTAAATCAAGTTAATTTTAAACTGTCAAATAAACAAACACGTCCAATAATTGGTGTCAACAACCCATGATTGTTTGTTTGATTGACAAAAAACCTGATCCCATTTTAGAGTAGTTGTTACTACTCTCTCACTACATCATTTCAAAGTTTGAGATTTATCTTTGTATTTTTTTTTCTGTAATATAAAAAAAAAAGTGTTTTCTGTGACAAAAATACTCACATAAAGCTCTGATCAACAGTAGTTCACATTAGAGGTGGTGTTACTAGCATTGATGTAACGAAGAACACATTTCTCTTGCAATTTATATTATAAAGGACGAAGGACTTGAGAGGTTACATAAGCTGCCACAAAAATACTCACATAAAGCTCTCTAAATCTCAACTTTACCACTTGGAAGGCTCCTTTTCCTCATTAAAGAATCGACGAACAAGTATAAGGTTTACTTAGTCGTCATCTTTTCGTTCTCTTTTCATAATTCAATTATTATAATTGTATTTTTACACTTAGTAGAATTTCCTTTTCTATCAAAGATTTTTCCCTTCAAACGAGATTTTTTTATTTATTTTTTGATAACTTAACAAAAGCACAAATTTTCAAATGCATAATTTGAAGACGAAAACTATTTTCCACTTTAAATAAGTGACAGGAATATATATGAAAAAACTTCTCACAAAATCTTATATAATATAAAGATAAATGAAAGTACATAGGATTTTATATGGGGAAAGACTAAGAATTCAGCGGCACCATCAGGCTTGTTAATGGGTCAAGTCATGACCAGGCCCGATCCCAAATTTTGATCAAATTTAACACCCAAAATGTATTTTATTTTTTGACATTGTTAACCCGCCTCATGTACTGACTCATTATGTTTACATATAAATGGATTGGATCCAATTCACCAATGACTTGATCTATTTAAAACTCGACCACCCGCATATGTAATCCTATTTCTAATTTGTATAGCCACTTGAAAAGTCTATGCATTGTGCAATGATTTTTCATGATTTACTCTGCCAAATACAATAATTTCGGTGTCATCCTTAGTAGCACAAGGATATGTCCATTTTTCTAGATAATAAGAATATGTGATATATCTAATATGTCTTCCATTTGTTTAAGGGGGCGTTTGGTTCAATGTTATCTTGATATTATGTTATGTTATTTAGAGAAAGTAATCGTTTGGTTTAATGACATCTATAAATAATTTTCAATTAGATTATAAAATTATTAGTCAAAAGATGACATCTAGATGTTATGACAACTAAATTACATAACATAACATCAAGATAACAACGAACCAAACGCCCCCTAAATCCAATTGCGGAAAACATTTCATACCGTTAAAAGCGGTGGCATTTTCTATAAATGGGTCAGAACCCAAACTTGATTTTCGGCTCAGTGGGTTCCCAGAAGTCATAGATATGGATTTGAGTCAAGATCGATCCAATCCCGATCTGACTCATTGGCAGGCCTAGTTGCCACAAGCCTAGCAATTAGATTGATTGAAACAAAAATACATTAGATTTCTTTTCCAGTGACACATTAGGAATTGTTCACCTAGACCTGAATCTTCTTAGGTAGCTTACATAGTAGCACAGCTTAAACAATTCCATTCTTGTTCTTTAGGGGGCTGCTTCATGAGGCTGTAACTTTCCTGGATGATTAGTCTTCATTGCAGGTGATGGCCCTGTGCTGATTTATAAGAAAGAGAAATCATGTATCAAAGTTCAATGAGAGAAAGAGGAAGCAGATTTCAATTATATTTACTATATTTACTGATTGTCTGATTATATGTGTCATAAAATGTGGTTGTTGTTTTTGTTGGAATAAAATTGTAATGTTTATCTAGAACATAGTTTGAAACAATTGCATAATAATATTATCTAACGCACCACATGTTTGAATCTAACAACGACCAACTTGCAGTTGAAGGATATGGTGCTGAAATTCACCGGCGCCTACCGGCAGTGCGAGGGAGCTGGCGGTACCACCTCCTACCGCAACAGGCCTCACCACCGTTACCCACTGGTCGTCGGTGAGGACTACCCGACGACTGACCATAGCCGCGAGCGCTACGCTTACCTGCAGGCGGCGAGCTCGAGCTCGACTCCGGCGTGGGATTTCACAAGCATTAGGTCAGATGAGGGCTCGGCGAGCGCCAGGGCCAAGTGCGTTATCCCAGGAGGTAGCGCGGCGGGGAAGGCGTCTGTGGAGTCGGACGTCGCGCTTGAGGACGACGGCGAGGCCAAGGAGTGGATTGCCCAGGTGGAGCCCGGAGTCCAGATCACCTTCCTCTCTCTTCCCGGCGGCGCCGGGAACGACCTCAAGCGCATCCGCTTCAGGTCCGCATCCACATTTGTTTGACAGATCTTCTTAAGAAAAATGCTATCAGTTTTCAATAATTGATTCGATAAACTGGTCAATATAAAAATTTAAATTATTTAGTTAATTAAATTTGAATGATTCATTATATTAAAATTTTAAATCAAGATTTTAAAATTCAATTTTAATTTCTATCTTTCTATCACAAGATGAAAGCATTAATTTTGATAATTTTGATGATTTCAGTATCAGCAATTTTATTTTTTGATATTTATTAAATATTATTTTTTAGAGAAGGGTTTCGATAGCTTTCATTTAGTTTTAAAATCTTATTTTAAATAATAATTAGTTATATTAAAACTACGTGGCCTCACTCATTTTTAATTTATCATTATATTAATTTGATGATAATTAATTAGTTGCACCGGTTTTTATATAATGATATACATGATACAAAATTTAAAGTCGAGAGATGTTCAACAAATGGCAAGCACAGAGATGGTGGGGAGAAAATTTCGACAGAATTATGGAGCTATACAATGTGCAGAGGTTCAACCGACAAGCTCTTCCGACTCCTCCGAGGTCAGACGATGGTGGCGAGGTACAAAAATATTTATATTTCACTTTTTTCATTACTTGTTTTAATTCAATTAAATGGTAGGTTTGTATGTCAACAATCAGATCCTAAATTTACCAGTTATTTAAATTACAAAAATAAATGCTTTAATAATTATTTGTCTAAATCAAACTATAAGAATTAAGGTAAATCACTTGTTGGTCTCCAGAAATCTAGAAGTTCTTTTATATTGATGTTAAATTTTTTGAATCATTTTACTTTAATCTCAAAAGATAGAGTTCTATTATTTGAGGTTAATTCTTTTGTCTTCTCAAGTGTGAAATTTTTATGATTTATCAATTTTATCTGCATAATATTTTTAGTTTTTTTTTAATGTTGTGATTTAAGATAGTTTTACCTGAAACAAAATCCAAACAGTAAAATTTACATGGTGCTAAAACGGACAAGTATAAATATTTTGCAACTAATTGATCTTAATTATAATCTTTTTTTTTCTTAAATACGAGTGTCTTGAAATTTATATTCTAAAAAGAGGAATGTTATGAGTCTACGATTCATGTAACAGCAGTGAGTATAAGTCATATTGAATAAAAAACTTATATTTTACTTTTTTTTTAAATTTTAAGGAGATTTTTTTGGAATATATTAAAACAAATAAATAAGTAAATCTTGCAATTATTATGAAAAAAATAAACATATAAAAATCAAATGATTTAAAATTTATGAAATAATTCTTATATCTGAGAGACCAATAATAATTTAGCAAAAATGAAACTATTCATCAATTTAGGGTTTAGGGTTCTAAGATTTTTGTAAAATAATTTTGTTCATTGGATAAATATATTATTTAATAATATATTGTTGTTCATCAGATTTTTGTATAATAATTTTGTTCATTGGATAAATATATTATTTAGACGTCTAGCCCTGTACTAATTGAATTTGTCAAATCAAATTTTGATTACAGATTCACAATCTTCTTTATTGCAGCAAAAGAGAAGGTGATTCGAGCACCATTGTTGACCATATTAGTAGTTAGTACTATTTTAAATTTTAAACATTAGCTTGTTTGTTTTATTTTTGCCAAGGAATAATTTGCAATAAGAAATATGAAAACTGTAACTAATAGGTTTTATTGATTGATTATATGTTTTTTGATGAGATGATTAAGATTTGATTAATACTAAATTGGGATCTACCTCTACTCGTCAGAGGGAGTCGATATATTCTCAAGTTGGTTCCACGAGAGAGAGCCCAGCGACTCCACCACAGGGCAGGGACCGGTTAGCTCGAAATGCTTATCGGCCGCCTTCAGCATCTGGTAGAGGACTAGGAGGAGCGTATAACCTGCCATCAGTGCCAGATCCATCGGAGCATATAATCCCGCAGTACCTCCGATCTTTTGGAAGCAGCAGCGGAGCGATGGCGGCAGGAGCGATGGCGGCAGGAGCGATGGCGGCAGGAGCGAGGGGCGAGAATTCGTCTGTGGATGCATCGAGGACAACTACATCGTCAAGGGAGGAGGCGGCCTCTATATCCATAAGCAATGCTAGTGATCAAGAGATGACTGAATGGGTGGAGCAGGATCAGCCAGGTGTGTACATCACCATCCGGGAGTTGCCTGATGGCACCAGAGAGCTTCGTCGCGTTAGGTTCAGGTACTCCTTTCAACATTCTTTACAATTTTTCCTTTGCTTTTTTGAATCAATTACGAATGATTGCGTCGTTTCAGTCGCGAGCGATTCGGGGAGGTGCACGCAAAGCTGTGGTGGGAAGAGAACAGGGAAAGAATACAGGCACAGTACCTTTGAGACTGATCTCTTAATACCTTGTGCTTTTAGCTTTTCTAGATACTAGTTCAATCAAGGGGATTGGGTTCAAAAGCTGGGATAAGTTTAAAAGAACTGGACTTTGCTAGACTTAGAGTAGACTGAGCAGGGAAACAAAGATGTCAGGTTGTTTGATTTCTGAGTATGATTTCTGTTGTATGTCATTGTAGCTTTATGGTACTAATAGAAGCTCTTCTTCAGCATGAAGTAGCTTGGCAAATCAATTCTCATGCCCCATTTAGCTTTCTGTGTTTCCTTCATGCCTCATCTTAAGCATGGAGCAGCAGATCACGGATTTTTCACACCAGGCATTTTTAAAAGGAGATGATTTATGCCAGTTGAGTTCACCGCTGAGTATGAATCATCAAGCCTTTACCTGGAATGATCCAATCCAAGATAGAGATCCAAATTCAAATAAGAGAGTTAATGAGATTGTTCAATATTAGAAAGGGAGAGAGATCCAGGCTAGTGTGCACTGATGAAAGGGGGCAAATATCTCTTTCACTGTACTGTAAGTAGAGTGCTGCATTTACTTTGTTCGCTGAACTGATATTCTTAGCTTCCAGATAAAACTCCATTATGCTGGAATGCAAAACACAACCAAAATTCATGAAGGTTAAATAGTAACAACAGCAGCTGCTGCTGCTGCAGCCCCTAGCTCAGCCATATCTAAGGAATAAGAGACACGTAGTACTTTAATATGGCCCAAATCAACTATAGAGCAGCAGCAGAATACTGTAAATGTAAGCAACTGAATGATCAGCAAGCAACTTTTCTAGAATATCGCTTGATAGAAGGCACCTCAGAAGAACGCCTGAGGAAGTCAGTCTCTCTGTGCCAACCCCCAGCCTTCAAGGATGTTGGTGGGGGGGCCCTTTCACTGGAAGACGCTGCAGAAATGACCAAAGAACCTCCCTGCCGTGGGCCAGAACCAACGCTCAGCTTTGCCAGTTTAGAGGCCACTTCGTCCAAGGACACCTTGCTTGATGACCTTCTTGCTAATGCCGCCTTGCTACCAGCTATCTTCTTGGTCTCCATTTCGTTGGTAACTACATGCGAGTTCTTGCTCACATATACTGTATAAAACACAATTCTAAATATGTGAATTGTTGCTTTAGAACAACACTAGGCCAATAACTATTTCATTTTTTTGTTGTGAATTGATATGATAAGTAATAGAATCAACAAATAAATAAATAACTAAAGAAAAGGTGGAGAGCCCCAATAATCTGGAGAAAAACCATGGTAAAAGTAAGAAAAGACATCCAGCTTCTAATAGAATACAACAAAATGCATCCACCAAAACAGCACCTCTCACACAAAAGCTCCATATTAGTGACCTTACCACATTTGTTGTAATAAGAATCATTTGTTGGATCAATTAGAATGTCGCCATGGTACAACAATTGCATAGGTTATATTCTTTTGTGACATGGTCTGTCTTCACACAATTCTTTGGGTCGAATCAAGTAGAATTTGGGTCACCTTAGTACAACACTTTAGTTTATATCATTCAATCTTTGGGATATGGTTTTCAGTTTACTTTCAGGAAACATCTATTAAATCCTGATTTTGGTTTCGTTTCATTCTTATAATCTATATAATGCACATATAAATTCACACACACACACATATAGGTATGTATATTGTATGTATAATTTTTTATATATTACATACAGCAATTTTTATTCATGCAAAAAACAATTCTTGGTCTAAGAAATTTGAGCAAAAGGATGGCAGCTGGCAAAAATATACCATGATTTTTCCGAAGAGGTGGCTGAGATCGTGATTCCTTCAGGTTCTTCACAGATTTCTCAATCTTCACGGAGTCCTGTAGAATGAAAAGGTATCAAAGATACTGCAAAAGGCAAGCAAACCAACAAAAATGATCTGAGCAAATAATAAGCAAATCACCTGCTGATCCATAGCTAGTTTTCTCTGAACCCCTGCCAAAATAAATAGTGGTTTTAGAGTATTAGTGACTTTGCACATGCCCAAAGTTAATTTATATGGAATAATTAAAATTATATGTTATGATACAGCTTGCAAGATCAAGCACCTGACTTCAGAGAGTTATTTGTTTTAGGTAGGAACAAATTGCCTGCAGGGCTGGGATTGTATAAAGCTCCAATGGAGTACCTCCTTACAGTCTTCCGCTCTAAGGAACCTCTACTTCCAACTAAAATAAATAAACAAAAAATAGGGATAAAAAACACGCAAAAGTCAGAATGACCTACAAGTCACAATAACACTGGGGATGAGAACAAACCTGATGAAGGTGTTTTTGAAACTACAGGATGGAGAGATGGTGGGACATAGAAGCAACCCTGTAACATTGAATAGAGTTGTGGACCAAAATTTCTAGTGATTTTACTGTTGATTAATATGGGAGATGCATCATGGAAAAATGAACGTAATATGTCACCTGAAAAAAAGGATGCTGGAGGACATCTGATGCCTTTGGCCTTTTGGCAGGATCCCAGGAACAAAGAGACTAAAGAAAGCATGACAGATAATAGAGTTGAATATACTCGGTGTCAAAAACTTAAAATGCCTATACAAATACTAGAAAAATACTACAGAAACAACTTTTCGTGCCTTGATAAGGATCACTGCATTCTCACTGGCAGATGGGATTACTTCTGAAAGTTGGGCACCAGAAACCTGCCATGAGACCAACAAAATGGAAATCATTACATTCAGAGTTTATGCACGATAAAGTAAATGAAAATAGCATGAAAACAACCAGTGGAAACTGGCAATTAATGGCCCCTGCAAGTTTGAGTCCTTCAGCCCAAGATGCATCATCAGGACAACCGATTACACTACAGATTTTGTGAATTTCATCTGCTTCACTGCAACATGGATGAAAGTTTAAGATTTGTCTTTGATAACAGTACATCACTATTATGTGATACAAAGTATATTTTTTTTTGAAATTTGGCATGCAGAAAGCTCATGGAAGAAATCTTACGCATTTAAGCATGTAGATGCAGATTATAAAGTTACCTAGAGCCTGGAAAAAGAGGGCGAAGTGTAAAAAGCTCAGCCATTATGGCACCCATTGCCCACATATCTAGAAATAGCACAAATGAGTATAGGAACTAATGCATCTAAAGCATCAATAACTGCATCATAATCCATGAGTAAAAACCACTAACCAACTGATGCATTATATGTAGAAGACTGCAACAAAACTTCAGGAGCTCGATACCTAATTTGCAAATATATCAATAGACAAATAAAAACTACAATACTAGTAAATAGAAAAAGGAAAAATCTCAAAAGATGTACCATCGGGTGGAGACATATTCAGTGTAAGGGGATAGTGAGCATAATTCACGAGCAAGGCCAAAATCAGCAATCTTAATGATATCTTTGGTGACCAACAAGTTCTCTGAAAAATGGCCACCTTGTCAGCTTCAGAAGGATAACCACTAGCAATTTTCATGAAAGGAAAAGGATCAGAAACAATCAAGATATCAGCTAGGAACTTGAGGGCCACTACTTTGGCTGCTTGTATTGGTTTAAACTTCCAAAAGCTCTTTTAATGGAACAAATGTTTTCTAACTCATAAATGTATACAGCTGAAAAGAGGTCACTAAAGTATGCATAATGTTTGGTCTGAGGATCGAAATTGAGGTATCTAATCCAGCTATTAGAATCAAGAACCAAGCTTGCTTGAGTCCTAACACATTGTTGACTGGGGTCTTGGGCAAACGCAACAAAACTTGATAGAATTCTCGAGGGAAAAAGAAGCCAAGGTTGCTAGCAATTGATACCAGTAGTGCATATAAGCCACCACTTGAGCCAAACATTGAGACCAAGTCCCAACAATAACCCGAGCAAAATCAACCTCAAAATCAAGATGGTCGAGTCAAGAGAACCCAGTCTCAACACTAATAGGACATTCAAGCTGGGAGAGAACCATCGAGCAACCCTGTTCCAGAGAAAACAAATCCTTGAGAGTCACATCATCTCAAGAAAACACCTCAAGCCAAAAGCTAAGGGAAGAACTCGACAGGATCCCTGAGCGGAGGAGCTTCGAGAGAAGATGTTCTGAGGATTCCTCAAGAGAAGACCCACCAGCTATCACCCAGTTCCACCAAGAAAATATGATACACTGCCAATTCCCAAGACATGCAGGCATGCACATGAAAAGGAGAGGATAAAGGCTGAAAACTAGCTGCTTTTTGTGCATAGGAAAAGGCAAGGGAAAACAAGGAATGGGTTGATTGGCAATCAGTTCGACCAAATTGGGAAAGATGTGAAAAAAAGAGAAAAAAAAACTAAGAGATTGGAAAGCTTCTGTTGGCACTTCTTGGCCTTTTTTATCCCCTGAACCTCTTCCTCTTCCTTTTCCACACGACCAATATTCTCATAGCCAACTCCATAAATAGGAGTTGAGGGATTCAGCCTAGCTCAAGAGCCAATGAAAGCGATGTGAAGTCTGACATCCTTGCCATACACAAGGAAGGAAATGGATCATTGCACAAATGAAGCAAAAGTATAAGCAGTTACAAGAAAATGATAAATACCAGGCTTGAGGTCTCGGTGAAAGAATCCTCGCTGGTGCATGTACGCAAGACCATGGAATACTTGAAAGCACCAATTGCGGATCTCAGCTTCTGTGAAAGACCTGCCCCTAACCTTCATAAGCTGGTAAAGGTTGCACTCCTGATGAAACAGAGAATGAACTCAATTAAATCTGAAATTTTTGAAGAAAGTATGCACGAGGAAGCAAAATAAGTACCATGTATTCAAAAATGAAATACAAGACATCCCTCTCCCTTATGACTTCCTTTAGCTTCACAATATTTGGATGGTTCATTTTTCGAAGGGACTGGAGAAAACATGTATTTTCTTCAATAAGAGATAAATGTCAAAGAAAAATATTAATGCATTTTATTAAGCCAACAACCTTAACTTCACGGAGATTCATGCACTCCTCCCATGAGTAAAACTTCCTCTTCATTCTCTTAATTGCAACCTGTCACATATACAGCAATTCCCAATAAGAATAATATGTCCAACTATCATGAATACAAAGCAATAAAGCTCTTTACAGATTTCGTACCACTTCACCACTCTGTTTATTAATAGCCCGCCACACATTCCCAAAAGTTCCACCACCAACTTCTTTTATTAGCTTGAACCTGTCATACAAGGACATCATCTTCAGATATTGTTGAAGAGAATTCAGCTGGGTTCACAAACAAAGAGGCACCTTTCCATCTTCAAGTAAAGCTCAACAACTCCTTAAATGGCTCATCAACAGAGAAGAATTTCATGTATGACGTATAGATGAAAGGACCGCCTCACTGTTTGTTATTAATACCAGTAAGCTTCAAGCGAAAAAAAGTTTATAGAAACTGCAGCTTAAGGCCACTCCCACAACTCTGATGGGTATACTCCATAGTTTTATTATCCAACTGCATTTATTTACTGTTCAGCTTTTGTTCCAAGATCCTTGACCAATAACAGTCAACAGAAAATAGCCCTTATTATCTCGGCAGAGAAATGTCCACGCTCAAGGAAACAAAAGATGACCCTCAAAGATAATAAGATTTCTCCAAACAGGACATAAGAGATCTTCAGCCCTACTACTTACAAGAGAGCCCAGAATACTCCATACAAGTGAAGAAAGGCTAAGCTAATCAATGAAAGTGAGTTTAGGAAATTCTACAGTTGAAAGGGAAGATAATCTGAGATGTAATCTGTAGATAAATACAAATTAAATTATAACAAGATCATGGATAAAATTTTTAGCTACATGCTGCAATGAAGAAGAAAAAGTACCGCAATTTCTTCAGTATTTAGTACCTCAGACCTGAGAATTACTTGAGATAGAAGCTGTGTTGGAAAAGCACTACCAAAAATGCACTAGTGAGCATATGCAGAAGTAGAGTATAGAACAATATAAAGCTATAACAAATTCAGTAGTTACTTGAATGGCTGCAATACTCTCCAACACAAACTTCAGAAAGAATTGCATCAGGCTGTCCTTTTCGCTACCATGGAACAATTTTTCGCTAAGTATAGTTCATAAAAGAAATGAGAAGGAAGTCCCCCATGAAAATAAACAGCCAAGGAAGAGCTTCCTGGGATGGCGAGATTTGGTGTTGGTGGCAGCTTGACCAAAAGGTGATTTTGTCCATATCACAGGAAAGGATAAGACCACAACTAGGGAGCAGGGCACAACCTAATGAAGGAAGATAAAAATACCGTAACCAATGCTTTGAATCTTTGCAAATAATGGCACTCATTTGAGTTCTCAGCCAGAATAATAGAGTAAATAACATAATCAGCATATTCCTCAAAATTACAGTCCAAAAAAAAAAAAAAATCCACTTTGGAGGTTTTGGAGACTAGCTCATCATCATAAGGTTGCTGCATCTTAGCAACAACAGAACCCGCAATAATGAAACTGGCAGATACCAACCAGGACAAAATAGTTCTCTATGATACTAGATAAGAGTATGTTAATATTCTACCAAAACTTATAAGATAGTCATGACATCTAGTTCTTATTTGGTGTTTCATGTAGTGATATATAATGGTCTATTTAATAACGTAAATCACCAACCACTTCAACTTATAAAATTACTTTCTAAGCATCTTCATCTTCACTATTCTTTCCCTCTAGCCTTGTGCTCAGGTTGATAGGCCAATCAAATAATAAATGTAAATTGTTCCCGGGTCCTTGAAGTTGATAGAGCATTTCAAACTAATCCATGAATTTCGAAATTTTCACGCAGGTCCCTATGATTGGTACTGTGCATCCAACAGGTACATTAATTTTGTAATTTCATGTAGGTCTCTGAGGTTGATAGGACACTTCAAACTTGTCCCTCAAATTTTGCTTCTTTAAGGAGAGAGGTGAGAGACCAATTTGAAGCACCTTATCAACTTTAAGGACCTACATAAAAGATTTCAAAATTCACAGACTAGTTTGAAGCCTCCTATCAACCTTAAAGAGTTGCGTGAAGGATTTTAAAATTTATAGACCAATTTGAAGTGTCATATTAACCTCTGGGACCAAGGAGTAATAACTCAACTAATAATTATGATGATACTTGCAATAATAATAAAGATAAAATAAAAGATGTATAACAGTATAATAAATGTCGGGGAGAGCAGGAAGCAGAGATATGCATGGCTGGATCCTGGGCAAATGTCACAACATACATTTTTTTGCTTTAATCACTTGTGAACTTTAGAGCATCAACGTTGCCTTCCATCTTAACAAGTATATAAGTGGTACTGTAGCTTTAAAAATACGATTTTACTATGATATAGATCTAGAAGATAAAACAGCAGCCACAAAGAGAAAAACAAGCTGAAAAAATGCTTGTATCAAATACTTGTACCTAATCGTGTTATATCATGCAATAATGGGAAGAGAAGTTGCAAGAAATAAGATAGTAGAATGTAAATTATATTGAAATACCTCTATTTATCTGCAAAGCAGCTGGGAATCTAAAAGATCCTGTAGTATCCATTCAGATTCTCAATAATAAAATGTGAAGAAATTCCCAATAACAAGAGAGATTGTCTAACTTACCCTAGATCTTTTCCAGCAAACCCAATAGACCAGCACCCAATCAAGCCCAGTGCCACAGCTAAATCAAGATCAAATACACGAATTTCATCAGCTTTCCCATCATAGCCTTTCCCTACCACAAAGCAAAAGTATTTGAATCGACAACAGTGGAACAGCCATCCCAGCAGCGTTCATCACAATTTGGTTAGAATAGTTCAATTAGATAATGTACACCTAAAATTTCAACATCAACCAAGCCAAGAACACAGATTATCCAACAGATCCGCTGGTCAAAAAACCTGTTACGCCCTTCACCCCATAATCCGACTGACAAAAAGAGGAAAATCAGCGCCAATGAACTCACTCAATAATCTAATCCTAATGATCGGCGGAGGTGCGACCTGGGAGCCGCTATACTAAAGAAAGCATCGATCAAATTCGTCTCATCCTTCCCGCCATGAAATGGCAACCCGATAAATCGAAAGAAGAAGATTAGAGGCTTGAAGTTAATTCAATAGGGGAAGGTAGATAACACCGATCGCTCGTACCTCTTCGAGCATAATCCCCCGCCTACCCGCCGGCCAATGCAGAACGCCGTCTTTTCGGGGTCGACCAGCAGGCAGCAGCAATAAGGCTATGAACGCGGAGCTGGTTAACATGTTCCTGCGGAACGGATTTTCGTTAAGATATTCGATCAGTAAGGTGCGAAGATATGCGACAATGAAATCGATGAGGCGCTCTCATTTCGCCATTTGGCACTTGAACGCGTTTTCCATTTTAGTTAGCAATATCCGGCATGTGGGACCCCTTTGCCTTCCTCCTTATTGGTGCCTTGATGTGTTTTATATAGAACTACAATAAATAAGGGGCATTTACATACATACCCTTTAAATCATCTTGAATTACATATTAAACTCCTCATTTTTAAATTTTACAACTTAACCCCCTAAATCATCCAAAAATAAAAACTAATAGAATACATGTATTTACAAATATATTTATAATATTTGTATATACATATTATTGGTAATAAATATCCAAATAATTATAAATCAACAAAAAATATACTTTGAAAATCTTGAGAAAGACCTAAATATGTTATTTTTGGATGATTTGGGGGTTAAGTTGTAAAATTAAAAAACAAGGGATTTAATATGTAATTCAAGATAATTTAAGGAATATGTATGTAATTCTCTCAATAAATAAATGAATTTCTCCACAGACCCATGATGCAAGAGAGTGCGAGCGACCATCACAACAAAGGAAGAGTCCTTCAGTTGATAAGGTATTTTTTGAGATAAAAAAGTCTGAAATTAGATGAGAGACGGGTTAGAGCAGACATTATCTTCACATTTATTAAATTTTCAAATGATGACACTAGGGCTGACTTTTATAGTATAATACAATTTAAAAATAAATCAACCTAAGCTAGTAGATCTGTAGACTAAAGATGTAGAATGATAATCAGGGTAATGTTCTTGGTGGATGAGATTATTTGGATAAGAAGTAACCTTGAGACAGACTTCTAAGTAAAGAGGTATAGAAATAATTTGTCCTGTATCGAAAAGTAAAGAAAAGATTCTAATCTATATATACAAGATCACAATCCTTGAGATTTGATGTACAATATATCGATATCTAGGATTATGTTATAATATCTCTTTATCTAACAATTTATTCTCTCTCTTCAAAGCCTTCCTTAGTATGTGTGAGCAACCTCAACATGCTCATCCCAATCTTTAGCAAACTTGAAAATTGAATTAACACCAGTGTAGCCCAAAACAATAGGGTTAGGTTTAAAAAATTAAGAACTCAATCTTATAGATCCACTCTTTCGAAAATAGTATGAGAATTGTGCAATGGTTAGTAGTTTTGCCTAATCTTATTAGTTAATGCTCATATGGTGCCTTAAGTATAAATCTAACATTTTTTTTATCTGTCCATTAATTTGTAAATGTGAGTTTGTGGAGAACTTGAGATCGATACCCAATGCCCTTAAACTAAATGACTTCATCCCATACAGTTTTCACAACTATTTTTAAAGCGTGTTGTAAAATATTAGCACACTAAGCACCTTCCTAATATTTCACAATATGCTTTAAAAATAATTGTGGCCTTCTCGGCCTATAGTTTTTGAGTGCAAGAATGAATATGTCATGTTTAAAGATGTAATCAACTTCTACAGAGATCCAATTATATCCTTGCAGTAATCCAATTGGTGCTTAGTGTGCTACTCTTCTAAGTCTATACCATCGATCTTTCATTTTTTTTTTACTAAGATGACTAACCCACTTACTACATGGTATTCCTCCAAGATTTCTCTCTCTCTCTCCCTCCTAATTATTTCACCCTTATAGGTTATTAGTGTATTTGACACTATAAGTGTGTTTGTTTATAAGGTTAAATTTTATAAAGTTAAAATTAAATTTGGATAATGATATTTTTTTATTGAAAGTTGTGAATGATGTGAAATAAAATTAGTCATTATATTGGGATATGTGAGAGATGTGATATAAAGTTAGTTATTATGTTGGAATATGTGAGGGATGTGATATAAGTTAGTTATTATTTTAGTAATATGTGTAGGATGTGAAATAAATTTAATTTTTAATATTAAATTTTATGTGTGATGTGATATGCCTGGTTAAAATTAAATCAGGTTAATTTTAAACTCCTAGACAAATAGGACCTAATTGAATTCCACTGGAAAAAATTAACATGACTAAAAATTCTTTGTTGAAATAACAGTATAATATAAAGGTTTTAATAAGGATATGTAGTTGTTAATTATCCTATTGTTTTTAATAAAAACTATGAATGAGAGATTAAATTATCATTGTTATTATTATATTAAATTCAAAAAAATCTTTATTAAAATTTTTAAATCATTTGGGGAAAATTTTCTCCAAATATATTTCTACAAACTATAATTTTTTAAAAGATAAATTATTAATATAGGGTGTATTTGATTGTAAATTTTAATTTTAATAAAATTAAATTTAAATTTAAATAAAGATATTTTTTTATTAAGAGTTGTGTAAAATATGAAATACAGTTAAAAAAATTGCATTCAGGCTACTAAGGTTGAAAGAGTGTTGCAAATTGGTCTTGGCTTTTGAAAACCTTTTATTTGGGTTTAAGTATTGTAAATGAGATGCATTTTTGATTCATTTTTCAAAATCTCACCTTTTTCGCAACCTTTTCTTGATGAAAAATATTAAATTTTGATAATATTTTAACTAGTTTGAACTATTTATATATTTTAAAAGACTATTATATCCTTCCATTCTTATTCTTCTTTAAATATTTGACGAAAATAGAAAACTTAGTTTCACCTAATCTCTTCTTTTTTCTAAAAATTTAAAACTAAAAAATATTAATATTAATATTTAAAAATTATGATTTAAAAGTTTAAAATATTAATTATTAGGAATAATCTTATAATACTATTGATAAGCACGTGCGTTGCACGTGCCAAATTATAGTTTAGGCTTATTTAATTTTGTAAGAAAAGCTTAGACTATTTGTATAAAAAAGAATGACTTATAATTAACCTGAAATCATTTGTAAGTCTGTAATATAACACTTAAAAAATGTTAGTATAAAGCTGACATTACTTTCAAATTTAAGTTCCAATCCAAGTAATATAAGAGTTTTGCACCAAAAAAATTTGTTGGTCAATTGATAAAACTATAGTTTCACTTCTTTGATACTTTTCCAATTAAACACCAGTACAGTATAAATGAAGATATTATAATTTATGTATGAAAATGTCTCAAAGAATATTTTCAAAGGCAAAAAAGCATCATTTGATTCATTTTCTCATAAAATTATTACCATAACATATAAAATAAAAAAATCAAATACAAAAATCATTTGACTCTTCTTCAAGAATAAAACAAAAATAACACATAATGAGCAAAGTAGATGTTGCATGAAATACATGTAACTTCACAACTTTGAAATGAAATAAGTATGTCTGTGATATACTCAAGCATCATGCAAGTATTCATATCAAGTATAGCCAATTCTTAAAAGGTTTCTCTATCAAAAACAAATCTTGATAGATCGCTAAAATACTTTCACAAATGATTCTATTGATCTAAAATCAAAAAACTTATAACAATATACAATGAGTGAAACTAATTCAGTGAAAACTATCATTAGCTCTATCAAAACAGTATTTTCATTTATATTTGAAATAAATAATTTTTAGGATCACATAAATAACTCTTATGAATAGATAGTCATACAAATAAAATAATTTAGTTAATTTAGTTGATTTTCCACAATAAGAACACGCTGTATAACTTTTTGTGCTCTATACAAATAGATGTGCATATGCTAAAAAGCCATTAACCTCTCAACTGAAAATCGTGTTTAATGGAGGCATCAAATACATTAACAGCCACCCAAAATTGTTTTAACCATTCGACTAAAAGCTATAAAAAGGCATCAATGTCATTGCCTCAGCCAAATAAAAGATGACTACTTCATGTACATCCAAAAAAGTAGGTTATATAAAATTAACACGACTAATCATATGCTATAAGTACTCATTGTAACAAAGGACTAAAACCATCACTTGCTAGACCGGATATTACATGACGTAAATCTGATGCAAAATTAGGATATCTTTCATCAAAGAAATTCTAAGCATATTTATCGATTGGATGCCTCAAACTTCCATCATTGTTCTGATCAGTTGGATAACATGTATATTCTTTTTAACCTTAGCCCTGATTCTCTAAATTTTCTTGACATATTAGATTCTTTAGAGGTGTCATTCTTGCTTTCGGATGATATACATGTTAAGGCATAAATATAACAACTTTATTATTCTTCTCACAACAATTAAACAGCAATCATTTGAACAATTGCTAGGGCTTGCCTTTGTGTTAACACTTTTCTACGGGAAAATTTAAGGTCAAGTTGCAATTTTATTTACGCAAGCTACAAGCCCAAAATAACAGCAATCCTTGAACTATCATAAATAAGCATGTCAAATTCTGTCAAACATTTATTAAATTAATCTGAAATCTGGAGAATTTGAATGGACAATCTGAAAATTAATGGCGACGCTTTTTTCTTTTTTTTTGAAAAATATATATAATGGTAAGAATTTCAATTTTGTTTAAATAACAAAAAAGAGTCATATACGGATCACAAGGCACAAATGGTAATAGTGATAACTACGGGAGAAAACAAGAAAACACAATTAATTTATCAAAAAAAAAATTCAAAACTGTATTTAGTAGTAGTATTACAAACGCAACAGTAATGTAACGAGGTACACAAAGTGTGTGCAATTGATACACTAACATGTTCTCAAAGTTAAAAATTATAAATAAAATGATTAAAATGTCTATCAGGTAAATAAATAACTTTTTAGTGTTACATAGGTAAAATTCTCATATAAAATTTATGAACTTAAACATTGCATTAGATTCCACACATCTTTCATTCTCATCTCCAAATCTATTAACAAGAACATATCCATAAACATAGATAAATTGATGGTATTAAATCAAATAAAGTATGAAAGATAATAAGGATTTGATTTGGAAGCAAATCAAAAATATCATGACAAATTTCATCGTGTTTTTCTAATTCCTAATAAAAAAATAATTATATCTAAAATCTTAGATAAATTTTAATACTAATATATTTTATATGATATACGGTGCTGAATGCCGGCCTAAAAAAGAGATATAAATAAAATGTATATTGCAGACATGAGGATGCTAAAATAGATGTATACATATATACAAAAAAATAGAATAAGAAATGAATATATTTACTAGAAAATTGAAGTTGCATTAATTGAAGATAAATTTAGAGAAAGTCAATTTAAATAGTTTGGACATGTAAATACAAGCTGATTGAATTTCCAATTAGGAAAATTGAGTTATTGAATTTTGTCTATATACAAAAAGGAAGAGAAACAAAAAAAGATATGACAAAAACTATAAAATGTGATCTTACTCAATTAAACTTAAATAAAGATTTGTTAATTGATACGTGCAATAAAAACAAAAAAATTATGTAGCCAACCCCCTAGTAAGATTAAGACTTCATTATTGTTGTTGTTATTGTTGTATATATATATTTCAATATAATCATTAAATTCATTTCACGTTCTATTCAATTAATAATGTATGACTAATTTAATCATAAAATCAGCCTTCTACCAAACAGAACATTGAGAGGAGAAGGAAAAAAAGAGTTACTCATGAGCAGGGAAGAGGCATCCACTCCAATCATCTCCAATTGTACTGAAATCACATGTGACATTTTGATCAAGTCTCTAAATAATGCTTTCTCACCAAAAAATAATAGCTAAACTACTGCTTTTTTTACCTATATGTTGCACTGTAGCTCTCCTAAACTGTTCATAGCAGCACATAATGCACAATAGAGTACTCTTTCTCAATCTAGTGGAGTTTGGATTAGACGGGGCATTAGGATGAATCAAGCTCGGATTGGCTCAATTCACGCTGACGCCCAATAACATTCTAAACTCATCTAGACATCTCTCATCCTACATAAATATTTATATTAAAAATTTTTTTTCACTCTTTTAAAAACAAGCCTTTAAAACTAAGAGGACCAGCGAGGGAAATCGTAAAACAATTCTGATCAGTAAGAGAGAACGAATCATAAGTAACATAAGCTCCGGCGGCAACAGTCCAATTTTTTTCTCACTCTTGATATAATCTCCATATTCATTTCTTGCTAATAAGAACATGCATTTCTAATAAGTAATTCCCACACCTTCCTCAGTTTCATACCATCTGCCATGCTCCAGGAATTTCACATCTTCAATTCAGCCAACTTTCTGCTTGTTCATGATATTTCATAAACTAGAAAATATACTCATGTTAAAAGATAGTAAACCCTTAACCTTTACTTGGATATTATTAGGACATTTTTTCTGAAACTAATAATGTAGAAATTAAACCAATACCATCCGATATAAGATTAGATTATTTATATAATCAATATTCAAAAGTAATATATCCAAAATAATTAACTAATAAAGATATACAATTACTATTAGAATGAAATTTAAATATTGATGCAGCGCTCGGTCAGACACATCGACACTATAGATATAATTTACGGTCTCGGACCTATATTATATTTATTTTGAGTCTTGTATATAGTACCTTTTTATTTGAGTTATTTATTGAGTCAAGCACTTTATTTTTATGTCGGTGGGAATGCCCACTTTGGTGTCTTGTATTTATTTTGAGTCTTATTTGATTAATTTGGGTTAATTAGATTCAAATTGAATTATTTAATCAATTTGATTCAAATTAGATTCAAACTAATCAAATTAGGTTGGATTTGATCCAATTCAACTTAAGAATACTGAGTTAGGATCAATTGAGATCAGTTTGGGTATTTTGAGTCAATTTGATTTAATTGGATTCGAGTTGGTTTCAGTTCGAATTAAATTGAATTCAAATTACATACTTTGGTCCTATTTGCAAAGGAGAAGGAACAGACGGACTTCATTGCAATTTGACCTAATTAATTGGGGCAGCCCTAAATCATGGCAGAAGAAGCCCGATCTTCTCTGGCCGCTCGCAGCCGGCTCTTCCGCGCACGTCGCCGGCCCCTCCGTGGTCCTCGCGCACGTCGCCGGTCACTTCCTCCACAACACCGCTCTTCCTCGACAACACCGCTCTTCCTCCGTCGATTCTACGCATACGGTTAGTTCCGCCCAAGCTTCCCTCTCCTATAAAACGGCCGACGGAAGCGACGAAAAGGAGGAGGCGTTTGATTTTCTGTGAGCGATTCACTCAGAGTAGAGATTCAAAGAGATCCGGGCAGGTGGCCAAGGATTTCTCGCTGGCACTGCAGCAGGTGGCTGTTTTCGGCGCTTTCTCCACTGATCGGAGTCGAGCAGGTGGCTGCGGCTTCGTTCAAAAACGATTCAGAGATCCGGACAGGTGGTCACGGATTTAGTCTTCGGCACGGCAGCAGGCAGCTGCGTTCGGCGTTCTTCCATTGTTCAAAGCCGGGCAGGTGGCTGCGGTTTTGTTCGGGGACGATTCGATTTCGTCTGAGGCTACGGCAGGGGGCTGAGACTTCGACTTCGAGTTCTGATTCTCCTTGGTTTGCTTATAGTGCATCTAGTTTCCTGTTTTCCTGTTTTCCTGTTTTTCCTGTTTTCTTGTTTTCTTGTTTTCCCTCTCATGGTTCTGTTATGTTTATATTTCGGATCTGTTATTCCATATTAAATCCTGATTTTCCCATTTTTCTTGAATGGAATTGATTACCTACACTGCTTTGATCTTATGTTCATATGCTTGCTGTTGAGGGAGAAATCCACTGCATAATTCATATTATAGTTCTGTTTAAAATCGAATGTGGAATTCATGTTTGGAGAAGGTTCTTGCATATTGAACAGCTTGGATAGTTTTCATGTGCAGAGATTTCTACATAATATGCATGTGCGTTAAATTATTTTTGAAGCTCGATAATTTAATTATCTTATTTGCAATAGTTTCCTGAATTTGCTCGGATTAAAATTTAATCATCAAATAAATTTCGTGATACGTATGGGAATATGCAAATAATTATATTTAATATAATTTGAAAAACTTAGTTTTTAATCTCCTCTTTGTTTGCATTTAGTCATTTGAATATAGACATATAAATCTAGGCGCTAACTTAATATTGGTAGCGTTAGGATCGACTTAAACCGATCCCCGCGCTGCATCAAATATAGAAGAAATAAAGAAACATCAATTAATTGAAAAACCACCTATAAAACAGTTATATATCCAATAGATTGCAGATAAAAGATCTAAATCAAGAAGATTTTGAAAATAATCCTAGTACTGCAATAATTAACAATAATACTAAATTAGACCTAAGCATAATACAAGTTTTAATCAGTTTCAAAGAAAAAACTATTTCTTTGAAAGCCCTAATTGATACAGATGCTTCATTATCACACATAAAATCTAAATTAATAGAAAATAATATATCTAAGGCAAAAAAAAGAGATATTATACTTTCGATAAAACAATACATGAACTCACACATAAAGCAAATATAGATAATTTAATGATTATAGATATATTTTACGAATTATATAATTTAGAATTTGATATAATATATAGTGATGATAGAAATATATTTGACATGTTAATTTGTCAGGATATCTTAAAAAGACATTATCCATTACAAATAAATCATGAAATAATACAGTTAAAAATACAAGAAAAAATAATAAATATTAAACGTTTAGATGAATGTAATTTATACACTATAAATGTTTTAATTAATCACACTAATAAAATATTTTTTATTAAAATAGAACAAAATGCAAAATATTTAAATGAAATAACAATAGGATTTTAATTTTAATATATATATATATGTATATTGTAAGTTAGGCTAAACAAACGGCGCTAGCCGCTAAGTCATAAACTCACAGTTTCGTAACCCTAATCTTCCGTTTCAGCCATCTTTCACTCACGTCGCGCACTAGCTACGTTGGACGACGGCCCTCAGGCTGCTATCTACTCTGTCGCCCATTGTAGTCGACGCTCCTGCCACCTGCTGCACTCGACGCCGGCGCTACCTACCTCTCCGAAACTGTCGCCCCTGTCTCTCCGACGCCTAAGCGTTCGTTGCCTTCATTGCGAGTGCTGTCGCTGCCGCCTTATCTGCTCGCAGACGCGTCTGCCCTCTGCCGCCATGTCTGTTCGCTGCCTTAGTTGCTAGGGTTGGCTCTACCTTTTACTCGTTGACACATCCATTGTTGCTGCCGCTCGTGGATGCCGTAGCTCGTTGACACCACTGCTCGTGTACACCGAATCTCGCAAACGCCGTTACTTGCTGTCTCATAGATGCCAGCGCTTCTACCTACTGCGTTCGTGGTATATATTTTTTGTTATGAATTGGATTTGGAAAGATAATACGATAATTTTATGTTTTATGCGAGTATGTTAAGATAATATATGTTGCTCTGAATATTTGTAGCTCGAAAATTGTAATATACTAAAACCATTTTTAGTTTCTAATGTTTCTAGCTGTTCAACTTGATATTCTATGTTGTCATCTCTTATTTGTTTATAACACTTGTATGTTAGTTGTTTTTGTCCATTGTTGGTCTTGCAGATCTTTTATCTTTCTTCGCCTGCACGAGGAAACTGTCTCATTTTTTTTACTAGTGAAAGATATTTTAGGGATTCATATATCTCTACCATTGTATTTTTTTCCTTTTATTTTGCAATATATTGGTTTACTGTCTAATTACCCTCTCCCAAAACGGAGAATAAATTTACATAAATCTATGACTCATGTTATGTTTTATCCATTGCCATTTTTTTCGTGTGATTTATATGTGATCTAGAATAAATCAAAAGCATTATCAGCTAAATCATCGTCCACCCAACTTGAAATCATCTATATGCAGTAGTACGAGTAACTAACATTTACATTATTCTTGTGGAATTAAAAGATGGAGATAATGGTGAAAAAGCTTCAACAAAAGTATGTGAGACTCAAAGATGATATGGCTCGATGGGATGAGCTTCAGTCCAAGTTGCTTTCACAATTTGCTAACGCTTCTTCTATCATTGAAAGATTGCAGGTAGCTTTATTCCTCAATTATAGGCTCTCAATTTCTTAACTTTTATGTTTCTTCTGCATTAGCTTTTACTTTCTTTCAGGTTGGAACCACAATCTCTTTCCTGACCATTTTTTATTTATATATCGAGGCATTCCCGTACAATTCTTAATGCCAGATTTTATTTGTATAATTTGATTTTTCTTAATTGTTATTTTGTTAACACAATATAACACTATACTATATTTCTCATCACTACATTTAAACTTGTTTGTATTTTCTTTTAGTGAGACTCTGGATAATATCAAGTGTTATGAGATGGTTTTCTTTTCCATGAAAACTTATTACCTTTGTTTTTCTTATGAGGCACATATTTTTTGTTGAATATAAATTCTCTTTTTATTTAATGAATCACTGGTGAAGATTATGTAAATTTGCATATGTGGGTCCTAAAATTGTATGGAACAATATTTAGATGAAATAAATGGATTAAATGATATTTGAAAATCATTTTTATTTTTTGTTCACAAACATATTAGATAGGCTTCTCACCTAGTGGCTTACCCTGCATCACCCCATTTCAGAGGTGACTGTGAACTAAGTCATAGATTTTGGGATTTAGATAAGAGGATTTCATGTTTATCTAATTCTTTTTACAGTTTTATTTGCTCTTCTTGTATAACATTGTTCATTTATCACTAAATTCTAGTTTTGCACATCTTTTTTCATTAGAATGTAGTTGATATACTAGGTCGTTATAGTTTGATGATATCATCGTATTTTTGTAACTCTACATATCCACAAAATTTTATTTGTCATTCTATTCTATGTCTTATCACTATAGTTTGATGATATCATCGTATTTTTGTAACTCTACATATCCACAAAATTTTATTTGTCATTCTATTCTATGTCTTATCACTACATTTGTAACTTGTTTGCCTGTATCTTTCTTTAGTAACACTCTGGATAATTCTAGGTGTTATAGGGATAGTTCACCTCTCTATGAAAATTTATTGCCTTTTGTGTTTTCTTATAAGGCATTGAATTTTCCTATCAAACATAAAATTCCTTGATATTTAATGAATCACAGGTGAGGATTGTATAAAACTGTGTATGTGGCTCTTCAAATTGTACAGAGCACATGTTAGAAGAAATAAATGAATAAATTTTGTATTGTTTAATTGTTTTTGAAAATCATTTTTGTAGTTTTGTCGAAAAGTATATTAGACAATAGGATTTCATGTTTATTTAATTCTTCTCACGGCGTCGTTCACACTTCCTGTATAACAGTGTTTGTTGTTAAATTTTGTTTCTGCGCATCTTTTTCATTAGAATTTAGTTGATATTACTCGTTGTTGCAGTTTGGAGGTTAACTCACTATAAATGTCATTTTAGTTGTTTTTTTTCCCCTAGGTCCTTAGCGAAAGTAAAAATTATGGCGGGTTAAAATTTGTGCCTGGTCTGAAAGAGTCCGTTGTTGGTAAACAGATGGAAACAGTGGAAATGATATTTGTTTCTATGAAAGAGACCATGTGAGTTTGCTTTTTTGATTGTCTTCTGCTTGAATTTATTTAAAGATGAAAGTGAAACCAATTGTGACTATTTTTTAAGTAATTTTATGTTATACTGTTGTAATCTCTGTAAGGATAGCTCTACCTTATATGCTTCTATTTGTGTTATTTTTTTGGTTATCAAGGCCAAGATGTAGAAGAAAGTTGACGGAGAAGAAGAGAATACCATTCTTGAATGGGTGAAGCATGTGTAATTAAGCTTGAAGTTAATTGATTTTCAATGTGAAATTTAAAGTGCTACCTGAAAAATGGAAGCTATTATGAAAAAGCTAGAGGTTACCTCCTTTCTATCAAAAAAAGGGTTACCTTTTTAACCATGGTAAGTAAACTAATTTTAACTTTCCAACGAATCCTTAATATTTCTCAACTTGCTTCATCACATCATCAGATCCTTGTAACTTATTAATTGATCATTTTCTTTTGAGTTTCATTTCCTAACAATAATCAATAAAATTTAAGCAAGCATGAAATTGAAATGAAATGATTGCACAAGTCCTGAACACATGTGAGTCAACATGTATAGGACATTTGTTAAGCATCATAAACATTATCCAGTCGCAATGCTGCCTGAGAATTCCCTTATTTTGTTGGAAATTTAGGAAGGAGTTTCAGCGGATTGTCTCATCCATCTACAAAATTGTCAAAGATGCTAACCAACTATTAAGAGGTTTGACTCCGTATCAGTTGCAATTACATATTGGTGTACGACCAAGTCTTCAGGAATGCATGGATGGCCTGGAGACAGTTCATGCAATGCATAAATCAGAGTAAGGTTACTTTTCCGTTGTATTCCAAGATTTGGTCTTTTATTATTTGTGTCTTCCCCTACAGCGTTTACATATTTTACTTAAAATTGGGTCTTGTTCTTTATCAGTTGCAGTTTCTTTTCATTTTTTATCAAACACGTTCAATTTTTTCTTAGATGGATAGGGTATGTCACTTTACTTGTGTTGTTGATCTACCCAATAAATAAATGTCACATAGAATGCGGTGGTTGTGAAAGAAGTGGATGTTAATATTTTGTGGTATTTATCAAACAAACTGATGCTCTTCCTTTTTGGTATGGAAGAACAGCTCTATTAGTTCCTTCCATTTTAATGTTTGTGCATCAATTTAAGTACTAATGAATTTCCATTTGTTATGGATGTTGATGATGAAATTGCTTATGTGGAAGGATGGAATGAAACCTTGAAGATTGGACTTAAATTAAAGAAGAGTGAGCTAGAAGAGGGAGAGTATTGAACTTAGGTGAAATCATTGAGCATTGGAAGCAATAAAGTCAAAGATAAGTGATCAAGATTGAAGATCTTTATTTTGAGGTTAATTGTGGATAGAATTATTATAAGGTCAACCCAAATAAATACAGGAAAGTAGCGAAATGAATCTTGAGTGCTAGAGCCGTATTTAGAAGTCAGTAAGTTCTCTTTCCAAGATTATTTGAGTAATTTAGACCGTTTGGATAATGAAAGCATTGTTTTTGACTAACGGGTCGACAAATTTAGTTAACCTATAACCTAGGTAGTAAGAAGTCTAAAGATTGGATGAAATTTTTGAAGGTGGTTGACCAAGTTGGTTAATCAAGGGCCTTGATCGACCAAGTTGGTAGCTTAGTCGACCAACTATGATCATTGAGCTTATAAAGGTACCTATTTAAGGTGTGTCAACTACGTTGATAGACCAATAGTAATCGTTGAGCCTATATAGGAAATTGAAATGGACAAACCTTCCTTTATAGAGTAGTTCAGATTGACGAGCCATTTCTAATTATAAAGAATTTTGCATATATATAGATATAAAGCATACATTCAAAAGCCAAAAAAAGGATAAATTTTAAGAAAGTGGTTTAGCAAAAAAAGGTTATGCATGAATATAAACAATTTTCTCAGATGTATGCATAAGGAGAGAAGCTAAACTATTGTAAACTTTATTGCATTGACAATTTTTTTTATCTATCAAATTTTTATTGTTATAAATATTATCCAAGTCCCTGAGGTTCAAGGGTAATATTATCTAGGTTCACGGTTTTAAAATTTTTTCAATGGAGTTCTTGATGTAGTCATTAATATTTCAGTCAAGTTCTTTCATTAAAAGGTTAAATAAATATATATGTAATTACTATTATATCGTTCCCTATATCTCCCTCTTTCTCCCTTCTCCCGGTTTGCATTTGCCGTCCCCAAGGGGGAAATCAAGAAGGGCCATCATCGTGCGCAGCTTTGTGCGGTTGAACATGACAGTTAACGCTGCTTGAGTGGGAGGCCTCAAATGGTTATCGCCATTCACGGCTGTCGCACGTGCTGGTAGCGTCCTACGCAACCATGCGTGGTGGCTTCCCTGCTAAGCCTTTGCCGTCTGGCAGAAGAAGATTTTAAAAAATATTTTAAGGATGAAATAAATATTTAAATTTATTAAAAAGATGTAATTGAAATATTAATGTCAGCATTAGGGACTTTATTGAAATAGTTTTGAAATTATATCACTAAATAATGTTGCCTCTTAACTTCAGGGACCTGGGTGATATTTACCCAATAAAATATCACTTATTATTTGATATTTTTGTTTAGGAGATCGCAATTAATATTATAAGTATCAATCGAGATAACTAATTAATAAAATTAATGATTAAATTAAGCTATTTCTGTATTATAAATGAGCTAAATATGAATGTAAAAGACCAAGCAAATTTTGTTAGAAGTGTTAATTAATGGTAAATATTTGACTTCAATATTTTTAATCAGCCATTTGCTACCTGAATTAAATTAATCATGACCCTTGATTTCTAAAATTTAACTAGTTATTTTCTTTATTATTCAGGAAGTGTTTTACCTTTTTTAGTTGGGTCTTTGTGACCTCTATAATAGTTTTTTATGCCCTAGTTATGTGGTAGAATTGAGATTGAAATCAAGTCAATTTTGAGAGAATTTGAGTGGGCTTCGAAGTGAAAAATCATTCTTTTTGAAATGCTTCATTGGTTTTTCTTGCTCAAGCGCTTAAGCTTCAAAATTGAGATAACTCATCTGACTTTGTGGATTTCAAGTGATATTGTGATTTTTTAATTTGGTCTCTCTCTCTCTCGCTTTCTTTTTGGTGAGAAAAGAGTATGCTCTTGTAGAGTATTCTTGAGTTGCTTTGGTGAGGAACGAGTAGAAGTAGGCTCTTGATGAGCATCCTTTTGAGTGAAGATGCATCTAAGGAATGAATCTCAATTGGTGTGCGAGGCTTTTCGTGTGTTTCCTTTGAGTCTAGAAAGTGAAACTAGTAGAGGAAGTGTAGTGGTGGAAAAGGGTTCTGGTTTTGTGAAAGAAGTACCTATTACTGAAGTTTTTACTTTTTTTTCCTTTGTGCTGTGGATGTAGGCACTAAGTGTGCTGAATTGTATATATCTTGATATGCTTTTTCAAATGATACTATTTTCTTGTGATTCTATTATTATTCATCTTGTCATCTCTAACTTGTTTTAATTTGTGTAAGTAGTGTTTTATTTTCTAGTAGCACCTATTCACCCCTCCTAGATGCTCATCTAGCGATCCTACAAATTTGTCTTTAACTCTTGATCAACAAGCCTTTTAGCCAATTATCATTATGAAAACATGTGAAATTTGAGATGCTCGCTTCTATCATAATTAGGTTATCAAGTTACCTGAAATATGCTGCCTGTATGAGAATATTGTTTTTAGCTACTCCTTCAAACTTTATGGATTTTTGATAGCATGGCAATGACTTTGTTTGTCATGACTTGAATCTTTGCAAAGAGTAAGTTTCCAGTTTTTATTGTTAACAAGAATCAAGTGCGAAACTTGATTTTAAGTTTTTACACTTTTGATTTACGAAGTTCACTTGGAACTGACATTTTTCTTATATTTGTCAGATACCTCCTTAAATCATCAATTATTTCCTCATTGACATGGAAATGCAGGTCAGTTGAGCAATCATTTTCATCATTTCTTTTAGTTGGTTCATCAACTTTTTTACGTTATTCATGTCTGTAATGATAAGGTTGATCATATTTTGTTTCCTCCTAATGGCATAAAACTATTGCCATTTAGGGTAAATTTCATCCAGGTTGAGGTTGAACCCTAATGTTGTGTAGTTCTATGAATTTTAAAAAAAGTTTTCTCTTTGGTCCCTTGGGTTGTTCAAATTTTCATTATGGTCCCAGAAGTCGACTTAAGTGTTTCATAAATGTCTTAATAATCGAATTAGGTCTGTTTTGTTATATTAACGTGAAGGATATAACATAATTTAATGATAAAATTATGTAAACTGCCTTGACAGAGTTGGCTCTCACTCTTTCGCTCTAAAGATTGGATGAAATTTATGAAGGTGGTTACCAAGTTGGTTAATGAAGGGCCTTGATCGATCAAGTTGGTAGCTTAGTCGACCAACTATGACCGTTGAGCTTGTAAAGGTACCTATTTAAGATGTGTCAACTAAGTTGATAGACTAATAGTAATCGTTGAGCCTATATAGGAAACTTTTCAAAGTGTAGTCCAAACATGCTTCATTGAAATGGACAAACCTTCCTTTATAGAGTAGTTCAGATTGACGAGCCATTTCTAATTATAAAGAATTTTGCATATATATAGATATAAAGCATACATTCAAAAGCCAAAAAAAGCATAAATTTTAAGAAAGTGGTTTAGCAAAAAAAGGTTAGGCATGAATATAAACAATTTTCTCATATGTATGCATAAGGAGAGAAGCTAAACTATTGTAAACTTTATTGCATTGACAATTTTTTTATCTATCAAATTTTTATTGTTATAAATATTATCCAAGTCCCTGAGGTTCAAGAGTAATATCATCTAGGTTCACGGTTTTGAAAATTTTTCAATGGGGTTTTCACTCTTTTATGTGGATGCTCATCCAAAATTTCACTGTCATTCAATGAAATGTTTTACCATTAGTTTTCAGTTGAGTTTTTTCTAAGATGTTACTTGTGCAGTTTTTTTGCATGGGCTAAATACGTATTTGAAAATAATCACAATATTGTAAATTATATCCAAATATATATTTTTTAAATAAATTGATAAAAAAAACACCATAGTGTTAATTTCAATTCAAGATGTTGCAATTATTCTCTTGAATTTTTAAGCTAATACTGAATTTTTAAGAAAATATAAGTATAAATATTAATTACAAAGATATTTTATATGTCATAATACGCATTTGAATTGAGCGAGAGACACTTTCATTGTTGTAAGTAACAGAGCCGAAACCAAAAATAGAATTTTCTTAACATCTTTAACAGAATAAAAGGCTCTGTTATTTTCTATAGTTTTGCTTTTCTATTGTTATGTGTGTAAATAGTGAGATTTGGATGTTTAATACATAGTATTATCCTTTATACATATTATGCATTTAATTAGTTATTTTTAGATTGGTATCATGCCATTGACTGATTGCCTCATTGTTAAGTAGGTTAATATTGTTTATTTATCTTGAATTTGATTTTAGGTTCTTAAGCAAATCTGTAGAATATTTGCATTACTTTTTTTCCTCTGACAGAAGTATTTACATTATTTTTGATTGTTAATGTGTGAATCTTTGTTTATAGTGCCAGCGACATAATAGCTCTTCATCAAGTCTTGGTTGACCAACCGAATATCTCCAGAGCTGAAGGTACTCAATAGGCCTTTTATTTTCTCTACTCAAAACTTTATTTTAGAGACTCGATTTTCACGTCAATGGTCTTGTTTAATTACTGCGTTGCATTTCTGTTGCAGTTCAATCAATACTTGAAGTGATATTTGCAGAAAGTTTGTGCTGATAATCTCACAAATAGCTGATATTGTCTTCCTTCCACTTCCGCGAGTTTAGTTTTACATTAGAAGAGCTCTGAAAAGTGACTGCTGAATTTTCACTGTTGCTCTATGTTCTGAAGAAAATATCTGGAGCTGAGAAGCCATGTCTATGCCAATCTCAGCTCGGCCGTATGATCTTGCATTGCACTTTTGTAGCCTGCAAGCATAAAAAATTGATGTGGATTACATTTCAAAAAAAAAAAGATGTGGCTGGGTTTTCTACTGATGTGTAGAACGAGTTTTCTTTTTGTTTTATGAATTTTGAATGGTGGAAATAAACAAAATCATTAACAATGTGGTATATTGTTAGGAAAGTAATAGGTTAGCTTTGCGATGATGAACACCCAAATAATAGATAGCTAATCTGAGATGAAGCTTTCAGAGCTTATATGGCACGGGCACCGTTTGGCACCCGAACTTAATATTTTTTCAGGTTGAAGGCGGGACTGAGAATGAAGAGAAGTGAAAACTTTATCCAGTTCCATATCTTGGTGGTAATTTTTTTGTTTCCAATAGTTTGTTATTGTTGTTTCAGTGTTACCTTTGGCTGAATGGCAGACTTGCTTCTATTGATGTGTTGGTTTCTCTGAAATTTCAAGGTGCTGTCTTGTTGGCATTTAATTTGTTTTCATGCAGTTGTGTAGGTTTAAATGGGTCATTAGTCATTTCTTTTAGGGTAAATAGCATTTGGGTCCCTCTAGTTTGGTCGTATGTGCAAATAGGGCCCTCGAATATTTAAATGTAGCAAACTGGTCCTCTAGTTTGATGAAATGTGCATATAGGTCATTGGGCCGTAACAGACGTTAGAAAATACTTTCTCTCTCCTCCCTCTCTCTCCTCCCTGCATCTCTCTCTCTCCTCCCAATCGTAGCGCACGGGCGACACCGCGCGACCTCCAGCGGGTTGCGCCGGCGTCGCGCGTGCGCGGGATCGGGAGGAGAGAGAGGGCCTACTTTCGCTTTTTCTCCTTCTCTGGCACTTCCTCCTAGCTGGCGCCACCTCCGCCTCCCTTGTCGGCGTCAACTACGGCCTGCTCGGCAACAACCTCCCGTCGCCAAACAAGGTTGCGCCCCTCCTCCACTCCATCGGTGTTGGTCGTGTCAAGCTCTACGACGTTGATCCCTCTGTCCTGCGCGCCTTCGCCAATACCGGCGTCGAGCTCATCATCGGCGTCCCTGACTGTTGCGTCGACAAGGTCTGCGATCCCGACGGAGCCCTAGTCTGGACCCGCGCCAATGTCCAGGCCTACCTTCCTGGAACTAAGATCGCTGCCATAACTGTCGGCAACGAGATCCTCACCGGCAACAACACTAATGTTGCTCAATCCCTCCTCCCCATCATGGAATCCCTCCTCCCCATCATGGAATCCCTACTCCCCACCCTCACGGAGAGAGAGGCCCGCCGCCGGCCACACCTGCGCTCGCATACGCCGGCGC
This sequence comes from Apostasia shenzhenica, assembly GCA_002786265.1. NCBI lineage: Eukaryota > Viridiplantae > Streptophyta > Magnoliopsida > Asparagales > Orchidaceae > Apostasia > Apostasia shenzhenica. The sequence goes on from KZ451906.1 coordinate 4,996,517, forward strand.
AACCCGCTGGAGGTCGCGCGATGTCGCCCGTGCGCTACGATCGGGAGGAGAGAGATACAGGGAGGAGAGAGAGGGAGGAGAGAGATGCAGTGTTCTAACGTCTGTTATGGCCCAAGGACTTATATGCACATTTCATCAAACTAGAGGACCAGTTTGCTACATTTAAATATTCGAGGGACCTATTTGCATATACGACCAAACTAGAGAGACCCAGATGCTATTTACCCTTTCTTTTATTATTGTTTGTTGGGAATTTCTATCTACTTTACTCACTCACTCTCCCCTTTTTTTTTAATAGTTTCTCTCTCCTCTCCTTGCCTAGACAACTAGGACAAGCATGCTATTGTAATTTTTGCAAAGTAATAATATGTAAATATATATAATTGAAATTCACCTAATGTTTACATATTTTTCATAAATGATTTCAAATATTAATATCTTTTATGTGACATTATTGTCATGTATAAGTTAAATTAATTTTTTTACACTTCCTAGGTATTATTGTTATATAAAAAATGTACTACTAGTTTATATCAATATATTTATATTTTATTTGAAGGTGTGTTTAATTTAATATTATTTTATTGTTATATTATACATTTTAAATATTATTTTTTAATTTATAATTTTATAATTTTTAAAAAATTATTTATATGTTATTAAATTAAATAATTTTTTTTTAAAAATTATTTTATATAATATTAAGATAATATCGAATTAAACGTGTTTTTAAAGAAATATTTCAAAATTAGAATTTTTATGACATGATAATAGTGTTACATAATAGAAATAATTTGTCATATAAATTTTTTTATTAAATTTAAAATTTAAAATTATTTATTAAAAAAATGTAGCACCAAAGTGGTGAGCTACGGCAGCTGCTTATGTTGCGCGTGTACGTGTGTGGAGGAGGTGGTTGAGCAAATTTCAGTGTACAATTAAATGACTGCAATTAATGGTTTTTTTTATTTTTTGATAATTAATGACTGCAATTAATTGGTGCATGTGTCTGATTCGAAAGAGCGAGAGGTCTCAGGCTGGACAGTGTCTTGTTGCATAGCTTACTAATAAATTAATTAATTATAAAATTTTAAATTCACCAGAAATGTAAAAAGCAGTTTTCAAATGCAGCCTAGGGAAGTCGCGTTACAAGTATTGGCGGCCAATTCTGAATGCTCTTTCATCTATTTCGGGGAACTAGAGTTTCACCCGCTAGCTTGGCTTGAGTAACTCCTCAGATTTACAATGGGATCTCCTTCTTCTGAATTGGAATAAGGTGAACTTCGATGAAATAATCAAAGAAGGTGGCGTGGCAGGAACTAAAGTCATTGTTCTAGATCATAAAGGTTTCCTCTTTACAGTTAGGGGAGTCACCATCCCCACTAGAGCAATCCTAGTTGCAAAGAGAGCAGCTGCAGAGGAGGCTTTGAAGATAACGAAGCAATAGATAGATCGAGCATATGACATCTGGATTGAGAGTGACTCAATCGCAATCGTTGCATATGTCATTCAAGAAACCAAGAAGCTTAACTTTTCAAAAAACACTGTTTTCTTTGCAAATATATCTATTATTATTATTTTTTAAATTAATACTATTTTGATCCTCAAGCCAAGCAAAGCCTTAGAGTGATGGTGAGTTCCTAATACTTAGGTTTAACAATCGTACAATTCTAAATTTTTATTTATAGTTCTAGAAAATTAATTTAAATTGAATATATATAATATTAATAAAAAAATAAAATTACCATATTTTTCTATGGAACATTTGTAGGATGCAGGAAAGGCACGAGCAGTTGTAGCAGGGTTTTAAAAAAGAATTGTTCATGACTTGACATTTTAGAATACTGAACTTAACCAATACGATAACATTACCCAATTTGGTAGTTCGATTTCTTATTTATCATTTAATGGATTTTGATAAGATCCTTTCATTCAGTAATACCTTAGAATGACATAATCTTCACGTGAATGGTGAGGTTCAATTGAGGAAAAGCTTCAAGAAATAAATAAATTCACTTTTATAATTAAAATTAAATCTATAACGAATTTAAATATCAGAATAGTTATTATAGTAACGATTTAATGGAGGAGGTCAACTTTCTCTTTATTAAAAATTGAACAAGCCTCATAAAATCAACCTTCTTTATCTTTAATTACATTAAAAAATGACTTGTGAGTTTTATTATACTCATCTTATGAGTATATTCTATTAACAATAAGTGCATCTACAACCTTTTGGATAAAATTTTCTTAACACATTACTTTTTTTTAATGTATATTTACTTGTTGTTAATAGATAATATAAAAAGTACATCTAACTGGCTTGATTAATAGAATTGAAAAAATAAATTATTTTAATTTTTTTAAATTAGTAAATAGGAAGTCTAAAATAATATTATAAATTATACATCAAATTCATCGAGTTCAATTAATTCATTTGATTCACATGAAATAAAAATTTGACGTTATTATTATGTCTTAACCTCTCTAAATTTATTAATTTATAAAACAAATAATCAAACATAAATCTTTGTAAGAGCTTTAGTTAGCTTGTCACTTATTATCTTCGCTTATAAGAAATAAATAACATGATAAAATACCAAGTAATATTACAAAATATGTACAATTAAATTATATATAAATTTGTGGCATTAAGTTAATCGGTTAGATTAGCAACTATAAACTCAGCCTCATTTAATTTGAGAGTTAAATTTTTGACAAAAAAATTATTATAAATTTAATAAAAAAATTTAATTTAATATTTAAAAATTATAAAATATGAAATAAAATTAATTTTAGTGTTTATATTTGTGTTGGATATGAAATAAATTTATGTTAAAATTACAAAAATTCTATCAAATGAACCAAAGGGTAACCAAATTACAACAAAGGGATGGATTTGGTATTTCGGTTTCAAGTAGAACTGTGGAAGGGAGAATTCGGTGGCAGTCTCGTAAATCTAGTGAAGAACAAGGGATGTTTTATTTTCAAGTTAGCTCTATATAAACGTGCCAATGTTCTCCGTCTCGGCGTCTCCCTTCCCTTCGTGGTGTCGGACGACTGCAGGCGTAGAGCCTCTTGCGAGAAAGAGTGCAGCGATGGGTTTGAAGGTATCCTCGAAAGAAAATCTCTAACCCTCTTCCTTCTCTACAATTCCTTTCCCTAAATTTTGTTTCATTGGCGAACTGAATTGTTATGTATCTCTGAAATATCTTTCGCACCGATCCTGCCGATCTAACGTTTTGATTTGTTTTGTTTTGGGATTTCTGAAGTTTAATGTGGAATTAAAAGATCTATCCTTAGAGAGAGAGAGAGAGGGAGAGTTCGATTAATCTGCTTCTTCTGTGATTTGTTGGTGCTCTCGTGGAAAACTGGGAATTATGGAGTCTTATTAATCTTGCCTTTTAACTCATATACAGAAGCAGGAGATAAGTGATGAAAGCAGCACTAGTAGCATGATTAACTTAGGTTAAAAGTAAGAAAAACTTTTACTAGGGCACATAGAAAATTTTTGTTTTTGCTCTTAGTGTTCGGCATGCATGGCAATTGTAAACGGTGTCTATGTGGTAGTCTCTATGCAGGGACGGATATGTTTTTTGGTATGTACGATCGGCAGATTATGGAATATGGGTAAGGTATAAACAGAATTTGAGATAGTTTATTACTCAGCTCGTTAGATTTCAATGTTTTATTTGTTCCCTAGATATTTTCACCCTGCATTACTCGATCATTAGTGTACATGATTTGATGAGCTACTCAAACAACTCTCTTCTTTAATTGCATTGTATTCTCTTAAATTTGCCCTATTATAATCCAGTTTTACACAACCAGATTACTGAATCTAGCTCACATCCATGGAGGTAAAATTAAAATTTATACCAAAATCATTTTTAATTACTTGATTCTAAAAATCGCTATGAGTGAAAAGCGTACATTATTTCCTTTAGGACAGAAATATATCTTTGATTTTTGAAGCATATAATCATATTTTATGAGGATGAGAATTGTTCTACTGTTTGCTTAGGCTCTGTTTGGCATTGCTGTGCTGTATGAAAAAGTGCTGTATTATATAGTTGTATAAAAAAGTGCTGTTAAATAAAGCTGTTTTATATGTTTGACAAACCATTGTTAAAAGCTACGATCAAAAGCAGAACTGTTTGGTTAATCTGCTGTGTTGTCTAAAATATTATTACTTTTGCCTAAATTAGGCATTTAATTTAAATACTTTTTATTATATGTATTCTATAAATGTATAATAATTAACCTATTCTATTAAATAATTAAATTTATATGCCATTAATTTTATAATATATATATATTATTATTTTTATAATTTATTTGCATATTAGTTGTAAATTTTTTAAATAAATAAAATTTATCTTATATATTATAAATATATTTGCTATGAGTTAAATTTTGTACTATTTTTCTTTTTACAAAAAATTTAATCAACTATATAGTATATGTAAAAAATATGAAAAATTGTATACACTAATAATAATTTTTTAAATTTTTTTTGCCAAGTTTTACTTTAAGCCGATTTTAAATTTTATAGTTTAAAATTTAGGATTTAAAATATTATTAAGGGTATTTCTGTCCATAAATAATTAGAGCAAAATCACTGTTTCAAAAAGCTGAAAACGGTTTAAAAGCTATTTTACCAAACACAATTTTTAACTTTTAGCTATATGAAAAAACACTTTTTTATACTAAAAAGCTTTACCAAACGCAGCCTTAGTTCATCATCTCTAGGAAGAATTAGGACTGATACACACACACACATATATAGACACAGTCATACATATATATTTATATTCTACATTTATTTATGTGTGTTTGCATGTATTTATTCATATTTATGTTTGTACCTGTCATGAGCGTCACTCATCACTGAATGAATCTCATCCCAATACTTTTTTGCTTAATATGATAACAAATCAATGAACAATTATTCTTTGTTTAAATAAACTCTTTGATGCGTTTAGTATGCTAATTTTCTTAAATTTTAATTGCAGGAAGAGTTTGAGGAGTATGCTGAGAAAGCCAAAACTCTGCCTGAAAATACAACAAATGAGAACAAATTGATTTTGTATGGGCTTTACAAGCAAGCAACAGTTGGGTCAGTGAATACCAGTATGTAATCCTTCCTGACTTGAAGTTTTAAGTAATCACTAAAATAAAGCAAAAGTAAGAAAATTGTATTTACTGTTAGTTAAGACAGCCACCAGTGAATTACAGGATCTCTTTTAGGCTTTTGCGCTTTTGTTTAACAAAATTCAAATACTAACTGATCATGTGGAAAAATGGATCTTCAACTTAAACTTCAGTTCTAGTATACTCTTTCTTGGAGTTGCCAGTATTCCCTAATTGTCGTATCTAGAAGGTTTTAGCAGCAATATTCTTATTTTTTTGTATTATGGTTTCTCTTTATTTTCATTCCATATATATAATAAAAAAATGTTGGCTATGATTTTTATGTAGCATTTGCATTATGAGATATTAGGGAGACTAAAAATGTAAAGTACAAGAATGATTATATTTTTGGGAGTATGTCAGAATAACATCTATTAAATAAAACATTATAGATAATATTATAAGAATAAACTTTGGTGATACAGATGTGTGTAACATGGTGTAATATACATATTATTGATTTGAAGAATAGAAACTTACTACAAAAGCAACTTAGATGTTATTAGAAAGATTTGGTGATTTGAAATTTACATCAATGTCTTATCACATGGATTTAATTACTGAAAAAGGATTTTATAAACAAACCATAAATAAATGAAGGTTAAAAAATGCACCTGATTTATTCCGTATTAACCATTTATGCAGTTAATTGCTATTTAATAGAAATACAAAAATTATCTCACTATTGAAAAAATGTTTTGCAAAATATATCAACTAAAAATGAATATTAATCAAGCAAAATCACCACGATTTTTGTTTTTTTATAAGCATTATTTCACATGAGAGCACTTGGCTTCCTATGGGTAGAGGGGAAGTTGGAATAGGAGAGCATTGTTCTTGAGGTGAGCTTCCTACCTTGGACTCTTTCAGCGGTTATCTTCTTTTCACTTGGCTACCTAATGTTTATCGTGAGCACTTAACTAGTGTTCTATATCTTCAAAGTTATCAATATCTCTTTTGTTCCATACTTCAAGATCCCCAAGTTGATCCTTTACTCAGGAAAGATTGTTCTTGAGAAGCGTATTTCCTAGTTTGAGACTTTCATTGTCATTGAAACTCTCTTAAATGAGTGTCGTTGCTACCTTGTCATCACCAACTTGATGAAGTTGGTCATACAGAGGTTCATCAAACTCTCAACAGGATCGATAGATATTATGACCACCTTATATAAAGGCTTTTGTATAGGTTCCCATAAGCCTCGATTGGATAAAATAGCAACCAAGGGAAGTCTTTGGTTTTATATTGATTAGTTTTCCATAGCAAATGCAGAGGTACTAAATACTATCTTTGATATTCTGATGTAAGCTCTGTGCTTAGGGCTAGTTAAAATTAACCTGTCATGTGACTTCCTCGCAAAGATCACACCCCTTTCGCTCTAGGATGTCCATCTGATCAGTGTGCTTGAGATGTGAATGATTACGTAGACGAGTGACCACACTAGAGTGGACCGTAATAGAAATGATTGTACAAGAGAGAGAGTGTCGTATTGATTGAGGATAGATAAGGGAAGGACATTTTAGTTTGGCTATTTCCTTTGCCGATATATATTCCAAGTCATATAACATCAAAAAGAGGAAGAGTTGGTTCAAAAATTACGTGAGATATAGTTATAAAAAGGTGAACTTGAAGCTGTTGCACATGTGGAGCCTGTTATTTTACATAGAGCTGAATGGAGAGAGAAATCATATAACCAACCATCCCAAGTAGATTGGGATTATGCTTTAATGTTGCTCCTCTAAGTCTTTTGTGGCAATTCTGATCAGAATTGAAGGCTTGGAACATTGTAATTGGAGGGTTTTATTATTAAGAAAAAGTATTCAGCTTGTTTAGTCCCAAAGTTTAAAATGATAGCAAAATTAAGGATATTGATTGTATTGGTCCCCGTTTACATTTCATTTTTTTTAAAAGACATTACATTTCATTTGTGAGTAATACAAAATAACCTGTGTTACATATTAATAATCATTAGCACAAACTAAACTTATAGGTTACTTGACTATGTTATTACTATTATTATATTATTATTATTTAGCAAAGATAAATTTCCAAACATGAACTTCATAATTCAAACAATACTAATACTGAGGTCAATATGTGCGATAACATTTCACAAGTGTATTCCTAACTTATTATTCTCTGTTATTTGACATTTTGTATGCCGTTGCAGGTCGTCCTGGAGTGTTCAATCTAAAGGACAGAGCTAAATGGGATGCCTGGAAAGCTGTTGAAGGTATCCATATCTTAAATGTTTAGAAATGATAAACCACAGGTACACAGTGCATTGGGTAAATTGAGTTCTTGTTGTTTTGCACTCCCATTGTAAATAGATCTCAAAATTTAAATCCATAGCATTTGAGTCTCGAGTGCATTTTATATGACATTTTCATCCATAAGATTGATCATTGGTTCTCAACTAAATCCACAGCGATTAAAAATGTTGAATTTGTTCATTAAGCTACATCAAATGCTCCAACAACTCTGCAATTAGAGAGAGAGAGAGAGAGAGTTGGGCGTCTTCTTGATGTCAAATAGCTTGTTTGTTGGAAGGGGGG